>SJYX01019923.1:120701-156008 GCA_006410675.1 Oreotragus oreotragus
CCTCCCACCCCACCCCTATCCTATCCCCCCTAGGTTGTCACAAAGCCCTTTCGCCCTTTCTTCTTATTCTCCTTTCCTCCCCTGCCTCACTCCTCAGAAGAACTGCTTGCAGAGTTCCCTGGTGGTGCAGTGAGTTCGGACACCAAGCTCCCAGTTGGAGGCACAGGTTCGATCCCTGCTCAGGGAACTAAGATACCACATGTGGCATAACCAAAAAAAAAAAAAGAAGAGCTTGCATTTCACCCTCCATTCTTCCCCCTTCTCCCTTCAACCAAAGCAATTAGGTCTGCAGCCCTCCTCAGTCCCCTACACACACTCAAGAAACACCCTCCTCACTGTAAATGTAACGGGTTCTTTTCAAGACTCTTCCGATTTGCCTTCGCCAAATATCTGACACCATCACCCACACTTCTCAGCAGCTCTCACCCTTCCTTGGCGCTTGTCTGGTTTTCTTACTCCTTCTCCTAGCAATCCCTTTCACGTCTTTAGTTCTTCCTTTGTCCAACTCTATTAACACTTTATTTTTTCATCCCTTCTAGTTCACCCAGAGAAGAGACAGATTCAGTTTTAATTTAATCATCCTCTATGCTTCACTTTGGGCACAGTCCCAGGTGCCCTCAACTCTCCAGAGCTTGACACTGAAACTTTCCCAGGACGTGAATCAGGGGAGTGGGTGGAGGAGTGTCACTCTGTTTAACTGAGGCCACTGCCTTCTCATTAGGAACTCAGCTTCCTCTGGGATTCCCAGTGGGCCTTGTTTGTAACATTGATTTGGTTTCTCAGTATCTCCATTTCCTTCTTCTTTCTCCTAGGAGGTCTGATCAGACATACAACAAAGGCCTTTGGTTCCTTTTCCTCTGGGGTTTTTTGTCTGTTGGTACCTCCGCTGACTACCAAGCTGCTTCAAAATTATATCCCTTGTCTCACCCATCAGGCCAATTAGGAATGACGTCTATCTTATTCTCAGTTGAGTTATAACAGGGCTTTCAACTGGTAACCAAAGTTCTAGTGTTTACAATCTTCCTTCCTCTCAGTCAATGCTGGTGGATCTGTAGGATCATTTATTTAAATCCCTTAAAACAGAGATAGTTAAAAACACAGCAAATCCCAGGGAAACCATTTCAAACTAGAAACAGAATTATGTTTTAAATTTTCAAAGAATTTGTTTATACAGGGAAATATATATATATATATAAAAAAAAAAAAAAGAAGAGCTTGCATTTCACCCTCCATTCTTCCCCCTTCTCCCTTCAACCAAAGCAATTAGGTCTGCAGCCCTCCTCAGTCCCCTACACACACTCAAGAAACACCCTCCTCACTGTAAATGTAACGGGTTCTTTTCAAGACTCTTCCGATTTGCCTTCGCCAAATATCTGACACCATCACCCACACTTCTCAGCAGCTCTCACCCTTCCTTGGCGCTTGTCTGGTTTTCTTACTCCTTCTCCTAGCAATCCCTTTCACGTCTTTAGTTCTTCCTTTGTCCAACTCTATTAACACTTTATTTTTTCATCCCTTCTAGTTCACCCAGAGAAGAGACAGATTCAGTTTTAATTTAATCATCCTCTATGCTTCACTTTGGGCACAGTCCCAGGTGCCCTCAACTCTCCAGAGCTTGACACTGAAACTTTCCCAGGACGTGAATCAGGGGAGTGGGTGGAGGAGTGTCACTCTGTTTAACTGAGGCCACTGCCTTCTCATTAGGAACTCAGCTTCCTCTGGGATTCCCAGTGGGCCTTGTTTGTAACATTGATTTGGTTTCTCAGTATCTCCATTTCCTTCTTCTTTCTCCTAGGAGGTCTGATCAGACATACAACAAAGGCCTTTGGTTCCTTTTCCTCTGGGGTTTTTTGTCTGTTGGTACCTGCGCTGACTACCAAGCTGCTTCAAAATTATATCCCTTGTCTCACCCATCAGGCCAATTAGGAATGACGTCTATCTTATTCTCAGTTGAGTTATAACAGGGCTTTCAACTGGTAACCAAAGTTCTAGTGTTTACAATCTTCCTTCCTCTCAGTCAATGCTGGTGGATCTGTAGGATCATTTATTTAAATCCCTTAAAACAGAGATAGTTAAAAACACAGCAAATCCCAGGGAAACCATTTCAAACTAGAAACAGAATTATGTTTTAAATTTTCAAAGAATTTGTTTATACAGGGAAATATATATATATATATATATATATCTGTCTCTTTGAACCCTAGAAGGAAGGGAGCACATATTTGCTTGGAATCAACCATCAAGCATGAGAAATGTCTCATGCCTGGGATGTTTAAAATAATTTCCTGTCTGAGATTTGTTGAGCTCAGGATATTTTTCTTCATAAAAGCCGCTGAGCTTGTATTATCTTTTCCAATTCCAAATTTTACTGACAAAGGTAGATAACACCCTCTGGTTAATTGTAACGGAGCAACAAACAAGAACCTGAAGTTGGAGGACTTCCCTGGTGGTCCAGTGGTTAAGACTCCACGCTTACACCACAAGAGGCATGGGTTCGATCCCTGGTCAGGACACTAAGTTCCCACATGTCACAGGGTACACCACCCCCCAAAAAACACAAGAGCCTGAAGCTGAACTTCAGAGCCACTCAAGAAAAGAGAAATATTGGACATTTGAAACATGCATTAATGAGTAAGCTGGGGCTTGGGTGAAATCAGGAACTTTTAGAGCCCAAAGCTAATAGTTTTTACTGTCAATGAGTTTTAGTCAAATGCTGACTGTCTGTTTAGCAGTCAGAAGGAAAGAATCAGATCAAACCCCTGACCTACCCGATCTTGTATTCCTTAAAAGTCACCCCAAATCAACAGGGTCTACAATCCAATTCTGCCAAATCAACAGGGTCTACAATCCAATTTTGCCAAATCAACAGGGTCTACAATCCAATTTTGCGTTCAATTACTCTATACAATTTGTAGTCTGAAATTGTCAAGTACATGACATACCTCCATTATTATAATTGCTCCTGATGGTATAGTGAGGGCTTGTCAGCTGGTGCTAGTAATAAAGAATCTGTCTGCCAGTGCAGGAAATTCAAGAGTCACTTTCGATCCCTAGGTTGAGAAGATCCCCTGGAGGAGGGCATGGCAACCCACTCCAGATTGCTGCCTGAAGAATCCCATGGATAGAGGAGCCTGGCAGGCCACAGGGTCACAAAGACTGATGTGATGCATGCAATAGTTTAATATATTCTTTTTGTACACATCAGTGCTAAACAGACAGTCAGCATTTGACTAAAACTCATTGACAGTAAAAACTATTAGCTTTGGGCTCTAAAGAGTCCCTGATTTCACCCAAGCCCCAGCTTATTCATTAATGCATGTTTCAAATGTCCAATATTTCTCTTGCCTTGAGTGGCTCTGAGCCTATGTGTTATGGCATGAGTAGTAAGGGATTTGGGTAAGTCATATGAGTTTTAGACTAATCAGTTTCTGTTTCACAAAATTCCTGAAGTCTAGCCTCCATACCTTGCTGTCCAAGAGCATGTGCTATACCTAAAACTCACTTATTAGCCATGAAACTTTTTAAATCAATTGACAAATCTTCATTAGAGGTTCAATGATAATCACAAACAATTCAAAAGTCTCCAAGGTTTACTGAAAATTGATGCTTCTAAATACTCAACTGGATTCCACAGTAAAATACTTTAAAGGAATTTTGTTTTTTTGGCAAAATGTTTTGTCAAGTTCTAGAGGAATAAAGCACTACCTAAGGAAGGTGAGCACATATTTTATCATCCAAATGGAGACAGTGAATAGTAAAAAAACACTGAGTTAGCAAAAATGAGCACTATAAATAATTACACAAAGACAGGGAGCATAAATCAGGATTGTCCCAAGCAAACCAGGATATAAGGTCCTCCTTCCCAAAAAGCACCTTACACCAAAACATCTTTGTCCCACTAGGGAATATGATATAAAATGAGTGAGGGTAATCCAAAAAGTAGTAAATGAAAAGACAAGTGAAAGAATTCTGTGCAAAGCTAAGAGTAAAGATTGAATTCCAGACTAAAATGAAATCCAAGCAGTATTGTGAGGTATTAAAACATGGCCCAAAGATTCTCTGACATTTTTCCTGAGAAGTGCAGTCTGCAGCCCCTTCCCTTGAATCGGGTCTCTTCAAACAGTTGATTGATAAAGTTGACAGTGACCCCTCCAGGGCTGGGCATGGGTCTTACCATGCAGGCTGCTTCCACTTTCTGTATTCTCTTGTTGTTCAGGGCATCTATTCCTTGCTAATATTCCTTCTTGCTTGATCTATGAGTTACTGACAGACAGATGGGTCCTGAAGTCTCCAGTTACTACAAGGCGTTTGCCTATCAGTCCCTTCAGTTGTATCAGTTTTCATCCCATGTATTTTGACACTTTATTGTCAGATACATACACTTTAAGAACTTTCGCGTCTTTTTTAGAAAACTGACCTCTCTATCATTATGGAATGCCCCTCTTTATCCCTGATGGTCTTTAGAATCAACAGAAGTGTCTGCTTAATCTGAAATGAATATCACTAATTCCAGCTTTCTTTTCATTAGAGTTAGCATGGTATATTTTTCTCTCTCACTTTATTTTTAACCTGAGTCTTTATACCTAAGGTGGGTTTTTGATAAAGAACATATAGTTAGTTTGATCTTGTTTTTTATCGAGTTTGACAATCTCTGTCTTTCAACTGGAGTATCTAGACCAATTACATTCAAAGTGATTTTCATATAAGTGCACAAATATCTATCTTGTTTGCCACTGTTTTATATTCATTGCTTTATCCTTTTCCTTCTTTTTCTGCCCCATCTTACTGAGCATTTTAGAGAATACCATTTTATATCCACTTACTGAATCATATATAGACCCCTCATTTCCCAGTTCAGCTGTGAAAAATGACACTATATAGAATAGGTACAACCCTTTCCCGTCCAGCCCTTCGCAATAGCAGGTTCATAAGCAAAATAAATGGCAGCTGCTGTTTTAACTCTCTAGGCTTTGAGATAGTTCATTTTGCAGTAATATATAAGCAGAACATTCCTAAGACTATCCTCAAGTCCTTGACAACTTTTCAAAGCTCAAATCATACCAACCTCCCCTGAACTCCCAGTCACATGGGGCTCCCTGAGTCTGCAGAAAACACCAAGCTTTTCTCAGGGTCTGACGTGAAACTCTCTTGTCCCTGATCTTTACTTGGTTGGCTATAGCTCCTCCTTCAGATTTAAGTATAAATGTCCCCCCATCAGCAAGGCTCCCACTGGCCATTCATCTACGGTAGACCCACTGCTCACCGCTGTCCCTGACATAAACACAGAAGCCACCACCCTCTACCTTAATTATTTCTCCTAGCTCACTTTTCCTTTATGTGACTTAAAATTATATCTGCTGTAATTTGTCTGCTGACTTAGGGCTTTCCAGGTGGCGTGGTGGGAAAGAATCCACCTGTCAACACAGGAAATGCAACAGCCGTGGGTTCAATCCCTGGGTCAGGAAGATCCCCTGGAGAAGGAAGTAGCAGAACACTTCTCCAGTATTCTTGCCTAGGAAACCCCATGGAGAGAGGAGCCTGGTGGACTACAGTCCATAGGGTTGCAAAAAAGTCAGACCCGACTGAGCAATGAGCACATAGGCTGCTGACTTGAGTCATTTTTGCCTTCCCCACTGGATGACAGGCCCCATGGAAAGCAAAACTCAGTTTGGTCCACCATTAAGGAGAAGGGGGTGACAGGATGAGATGGTTGGATGGCATCACTGACTCAGCGGACATGAGTTTGAGCAAGCTCTGGGAGATAGTGAAGGACAGGGAAGCCTGGCGTGCTGCAGCCCACGGGGTCACAAGAGTCAGGCACAACTTAGCAACTGGACAACCACAACATATGCATTGCTTGGCCCATAACACCAACCTCGGTACCTGCTTAGTCAATGTCTCCAACAGAAAGAGCTCTTTCAAATGGGCAATGCCTCTATACAGCGGAGAAGGCAATGGCACCCCTCTCCAGTGCTCTTGCCTGGAAAATCCCATGGATGGAGGAGCCTGGTGGGCTACAATCCATGGGGTCGCGAAGAGTCGGACATGACTGAGCGACTTCACTTTCACTTTTCACTTTCATGCATTGGAGAAGGAAATGGCAACCCACTCCAGTGTTCTTGCCTGGCAAATCCCAGGGACGGGGAAGCCTGGTGGGCTGCCATCTATGGGGTTGCACAGAGTCGGACACAACTGAAGCGACTTAGCAGCAGCAGCAGCCTCTATACATTCCTCGTTGAGACCAGGGCTTCTCAGATTTGGCACTACTGACACTTTGGGCCAAACAATTCTTTGTTGTGTGAGACTGTCCTGTTCATTTGTACGCTGTTTCACAACACCCATGGCCTCTCGATGCCAATAATACCACTACCACTCCCCGAGTTATGAAAACAAAAATGTCTCCAGGCATCAGCAAATGCATCCTGGTTTAAACTAAAAGGATGGCAATGATAATAAAGCAACTCAGGAATGTGGCTTTGCTTTAAACTGAAAACAATCATGTCATCATGTCATTCCGAGCCCTCCTCAAAAACCACTTAAGCTGAACTACAAGAGAGAGCGTCTAAGAGCTCTGACATTAAGATAATTGGATATTCTACACTAACTCTTTCAAAGGATTCCTAATTTCCAAAGAATGCCTCCATTTTCACCAGCTAGACTACAACCCTAAAGACAGGAAATATCACTGGTTATTTTGAGGATCTCCTAATCAAAGAACTCTGATAATGAAAATGGCTTATAGAGGCCACCATTAAAATATTGTTTAATAGGAAAGCTATCACTGGGCAGTGTAGTCTAATGATTGAAATCATGCTTCTTGCTTAAACAATATCCTCATTGTCACTTTTGTCAAAAAGATTAGGTATTGTTTGTGTATCTGCTGCAAACTAAAGGAAACCAGCTGTGCCCGCGAACCAGCTTGCAATGCCTTGCATTCTTCTTCCAAAGGAAGTCTGGGCTGAGTCTGCAATCTGAATAGGCTTTAAGATTTTGAAAAATAAAATTAGTAGATGTCGGTGGGTGGGCTATTATCCTCCTCGGACTAGGTAAGGATAAAAAAAACTCTACTTTTCCAATGTTCATCTGTACACAAGGAGCCCCCAGTTTGGAAATTACATGGTGCCAACTCCATTCATTCCATTTTTAATCCAGTGTCTCTTGATGTACGCTGTAATACCGTACTTTGTGCATTAAATCACAAAACGAACACAGACTGTATTATCATAGCATGCTGCTGTTTTTCATACCATGTGACGAATGGTGAGCCTACAGGCTTGATCTTTGAAGCGAGCTGTGACAATAAGCCTATGGACCCAAAGTCAAAAAGAAATCCGAGCGGACCTAATAAGAAATGGAGAGCGGCAGAGCCTATAAAATGTAATCAGATTCGCCTCTCTTCTGTAGCTTCTGTTTGTGGGTAGATAACCTCTCAGACGTTGAAAGTCGGTATGACAGTCCAGGTGTCAACACTGAAGCTTAAAACCTCAGTGAACCCGGAGTCCCATGTTTTCCGCCTAGGGATTTCTGACTTTTAGAATGCTTCGCACTCTGCTGATAGTGTTTCAGTGGAGCTGACCTTCAGCGCCCAGCAGTAAGAGCCACCCTCTCTTTAATCTCACATATTCTGAAAAGGTGGTTAAGTGCCACTGACTTTCTTCTTGCTACTGCTTGTATTAATTAACAGCATTTCTTCCCCCTATTTCTCCTGGGCCTTTGAAGAGCTCTTTGAAACGTATTTAGTATGGTTCAGCCTTGGTTTGGCTGTAGTCTCTCAGTTTATGAGGTCATTGATTTCAAGTTCAATTATTCGGCACAAATTGGCAGAAAGAAATGCTAACGGAAGACTGGCATTTTCCATCACATAAGTCTTGTGTTACAAAAAATGAGCAAATTCCTCCATTGTGCCCTCCTATTGACCTCTGAGATAACGATTCAGAGCTGGCACAGACCAGCATGGGCAGGCTTCTCTGCCGAGCGGGCTCCTGCAAGAGGAAGGTTTTGTTATCTTCACCTCAACAGAAACTGAAGACAAGCGGGGGAAAAAAAAAAAGACCAGAAATCAGGAGCATCCATGGGATGACTGAGTCCCATACTCTTAATTCCAGAGACGGAACGAGAGAACAAAGTTTCTCTTCCTCTAAATGACATGAGAAGTATGAGAAAATCAAAAGCAAGCAGCAACAGGACTTCCCTGGTGGTTTGGGGGCTAAGACTCCGTGCTGCCAGTGCAGCGGGCCCGGCTACCCGCTGCATGCCACGGCTGAAACAGCACCGCGACAGAGAGCTGAGGCAGCCAAATGAGGAAACGCATTAATTTAAAAACAAGCAGCTACAGTCTCCATCCTCTCTAGATAAAATAGGAAGGAAGGAAAAGAGAGGGGTCTGGAGTCTGTCCCAGGCAAGTAAAGGTTCCCACCACTCACGGCAAGGGGTGGGAGCTGGAAAACTCAAGCATCTGGGGTGAGGAGGAGACGCAGGTGCACCCCCCAAGCACATCCCAGCACAGTGAGGAACCCACAGGCCCACCACACTCCAAGTCTGGGAGCGCTCACAGCTCCTGCCTACAACAGGCAGCCATTCCTGAGCTCACCCATGAGCAACCCACCAACCCTTTCAAGTTCTGTTGCTTATGCCAATCACACAACACTGGTGCTTTTATGAAACTTTGCACAATAATTCAATAAAGCAGCTTGCTTTTACTTTATGGCCTCAGGCTTTAACAGACTTTGTGAAGAGTCTGGTCACAAAGAGTGAGAATGTCATTGTATGTGCCTAGAGGACCAAATCCCATACGAAAACTCTCCCAAGGAGTCCTACAAATAACACACAGCAATGAGGGAGGCTGGATTTAAAAGCACATGAGGCTATGAATTCAACCAGTCACTACTGGAGAGAAGAAATACTTTACTCAACATTCTTCTTTTGGAAATTTCACACCATTTCCCCTGGGCCTTTCTGACTGCATTCTAGCTTATACAGAATATACTATGTATGTATATGTAAATAGATAGTTAGATACTGCAGTCACTTAATGCAAAGAGCCAACTCATTTGAAAAGACCCTAATCCTGAGAAAGATTGAGAGCAAGAGGAGAAGGGAGCGACAGAGGTTGAGATAGCTGGAAGGCATCACTGACTCAACAGACATGAATCTGAACAAACTCTGGGAGATAGTGAAAGGCAGGGAAGTGTGGCAAGCTGCAGTTCATGGGGTCACAGAGTCAGACAGAACTAAGTGATTAAACAGCAATAACAACATTCTAACTTATACAGAGCTATTTATAGAATATGGACCAGCTCCCTTCAAAACTGTTGATTCCCGAGCGCAGAATCTGTATCTAAGTTTCCTTCTATCCACCCACAGCAGAGAAAGAGCATAAAAACAACATCACGAACACTCACCACTAGTTTTAAAAACTCAAAAAATGTGAACAAGTGAAAAATGTGCAAACATCTTTTGGAAAACAGATGATTTCAAGGTGCTGAACTAAAGATATCTTTAAATGCCACAAGTTTTAAAAGGTAGAGTGTTATACACTGCATGATTTTTTTTTAATCCTATATTAAATGTTACGAGGATTTAGATGAGAGAACAAAACCAGGAAATCGAACCAGGAAAAAGATTAGTATCAAGAGTGATGATAAACTGCCTCCCAACCCAAGCATAAACACACATAAGCACAAAGAAAGTATTAAGAAGCTGGAGAACACTGGTTTCAAAACAAAACAAATCTCTACTCAAACATGGAACTGTGGGAGGTTCAAAAAAATTTTTTTTTCTAGTAAGAAAACTTGTTTGTGAGTGTTGTACGTTGAAATGGTTGCACTTAACCAGCCACACTTTTTAGAGGCAAGTTCCTTACCAAAAAGCTACACCGTATAGGAATCTCAGACAACTTCTCCCCAGCCTATGTACTGTTACAGGAATAAGAAACCCAAGCGAATTCAGGAGTAATAAAAAATCTTTCTATTTCTTCTCAGCTTTCTAAACAATGGCTAACAGCAACGGTAGCAAAGTCAAAAATTACACAAATCTTTTGACTGGGGGGATATTCTTTGCTTATTTTATTTGAACCATGAAATAAAGGATGACTTACGTATACCATAAATGGAGATGGTAAAGAAGAATATTGCCATGCACACATGCTAAATTAGTGAGGTCTGAAATGAATATTATGGATTCAACTGTATCAACCAAAAAAGATATACTGAAGTTCTAAGTCCTCAATCCTCAGAAAGTGACCTTATATGGACACAGTATCTTTACAGAAGTAGTCAAGAGAAAATGAGGTCATTATAGTGGGCCCTAATCCAAAATGACTAGCGTTCTTATAAAAAGGGGAAATTGGGATGTGGAGGCAAACATGTCGAAAGGGAACACCATGTGAACGTGAGGCAGACATCAGGGTGATGCAGCAACGAGCCAGGAGTGCCAGAGATTGCAGGGACACCTCACGAGCTAGGAGACAGTCAAGGAACACACTCTGCCTTACAGCACCAGCCCTCAGAACGAGATCAGCTCTGCCAATACCCTGATCTTAGATCTAGCCTCCAGAACTAGGAGATGATACACTTCTGTTGTTTAAGCCATGCTTAAGCTATGCTATTTATTTTAGCCGTCTTTGCAAACTAATAAAATGAGCTCTATGGCAAAATCCAAACTTGACATTTTACACATATGTAAAACACTCATCATTCAAGTATCAGTGGTATCTCTACAAATGACAGGCAGCTTTATTGCAATATAATGATAGCTGCTCTTGGGGATGATGCTAAAGATCATATTTAAAGATGGAAGCAGGAAGACTTCACCAGTGGTCCAGTGGCTAAGTCTCCCAAAGGAGGGGGCCTGGGTTTGATCTCTGGTCGAGAAACTAGATCCAATATGCCACAACTAAGACCCAGCACAGTCAAACAGATAAATTAAATAAACAATTGGAAAAAAAAAAAGAAGAAGGAAGTAGGGATGCAGACAGCTACAGGAGAGTGAGTAGTATTGGAACAAGGATCCTGACATTCAGCTGACTCTTTAAAGTATGTAGTGCTTCAGAAGACACACCAAATTCAGCTCTCCGATGTTGCTAGATGCACGTGACTATTGTTCTCTGGCCTGACCGAGAAATGCTGACAGGTTACACTGAAACCTGCTGGAGTGAAAAGTATCAACTGTCCAGAAGGATCCTTCTCAAAGACTGTAGGTACTTAAAAAGCAGGCTTTGTTTTATTCAGGCATAATAATCAGAGAACGTTTCAACTATGTCTCATGCTTTTGTCATAAATCTTAAGCATCTGAGTCATAATCTTGTACTTGGAAATCAGATGAGCATATCTTTGGTGGGAAGGCACTGCAAAGTGATTGGTTTATTTCCATATAATGAAATACTATGTTTGCTTCAGTTTGATTCACAGTTAAAATACGTCAGAGCATCTAGGAGAACCATCTGGAATAGTTAAGCAGGACCAAGTCCTTCCAAGAAGATCTTATCCTGTGGAAGGACAATGGTTAGGAAAAGACGATCTGAAACCAGACAGACATGAGCCAAGACAAGCTCTGTCACTGATAACCTGTACGGACCTGGACAAGGGACTAACTTTCTCTAAGCACCAAGATGCCTGGTCCAGCAGAGATGGTCATAATATAATAATAGGGCCTATCTTACAGAGTGTTGTGAGGAATAACTGAGACAATGAATATATCATACTTTATACAAAACAATTGCTTAATGCAGTGTAGTTATCTTCACCTTCTTAACATAAAAGGTGCAAGTTATGTTTATACAATAGAATACTATTTTTCCTTAGGAAAAAAATTTAAAAAAACTTGGGACACAACCACTGTTGAAATTAACTCAACCAGTGAAGCCATTATCATGATATTCCATTATGCTCAGGTGACAGAATGAAGTCATCAACAGCCCTCTAGATTTTGTTATTTCATTCCCCATATTTTTTTCCTACTCAAAATTTATAAGGCTTGCAAAATTAACACTCAAATTTTGATCGACAGCATTCCTGAATTTCCATACTTACATATCTTCCTTTATCAGGAATATTGCTTCACCTTCAGTACTCTTGCCTGGAAGATCCAATGGACGGAGGAGCCTGGTGGGCTGCAGTCCATGGGGTCGCTAACAGTCGGACAGACTGAGCGACTTCACTTTCACTTTTCTCTTTCATGCATTGGAGAAGGAAATGGCAACCCACTCCAGTGTTCTTGCCTGGAGAATCCCAGGGACGGGGGAGCCTGGTAGGCTGCCCTCTATGGGGTCACACAGAGTCGGACACGACTGAAGTGACTTAGCAGCAGCAGTCTTAACTTAAAAACTATGAACAATGGTGTAAGACTACTTTCCAAGCCAAAGAGTACCTCAATAAGCAAACAGTCAAAATTTCCAATTACAAGTTTAGAATGATCCTTCACAGAACTGTCCTCTATAGCTCTTTAATTACTTACCTTAGTGAGTAACTCAATTATTGCTAACTAATTGCTTAGTTGGAATTTCCTATCTTTCATAATGACTTAAAAGAGAGACAAAAACAAGGATAGTTCACACGCTGCTGCTGCTGCTGCTAAGTCGCTTCAGTCGTGTCCGACTCTGTTACCAAATACAATAACTCAGTGTTGTTAATAAAAAAGGGAGAGGGAGAAGGCATATCAGGAACATACAGAGCCAAGCTTCTGAAGAACCCAAATTTGTGGGATTCCCTGCCAGTGCAGGGGTTGGGGCTCTATGCTTCCACTGTAGCGGGCACGAGTTCAATTTCTGGTCAGGAATCCCACATGCCACTTACCAAGGCCAAAATAAATCATCAAATTAAATTAAATTTAAAATTACCTCATTTTTAAAAAAAATTTTTTTAAAGAATCCAAACCTGTGTCCTAATCCCAAGATAGCATGGGGTGGGGTGGGGAGAAGAAGAGTTGCTTCTCTCTGTGGAAATACTTACAGAGTGAGGTCAAAGGAGACAGGAAGAAAGAGCTTGTAGTTTGTTAATTACTTCTGAAAGATGGCGTAAAAGCTCAGTTTAAAAAGGTGCCAAGAATGGTCAATACATCTGACTCTGTGAAATCAGTCCTCTTATTCTTAAGCAAACCCTAAACCTCCAGAAGAAATTAATCACATCATTCACCTGGAAATGAATTCTCATTGGAGGGTTCTACCTCCAAGGAGAGAAAGAGAAAATAAAGATGGGGGAGGGGTAGGATAGAAAAGAGGAACTGGGCAAGTCTGCAAAACTTTGCTCACAGAAAAAAACCAATTCTAATCATTTGTTAAAACAATGACAACAACAAATAACAGAAAACCTGAGGAAAGTCTATTATATATGAAAATTATTTAAATACACTGTCATTTTATACTAAGACAGCAGGCATACTTTCCATGTGAAATATTCAAAAATGAGTGAACTTACTTGCTTTTCCCTTTGTATACTGTAGCATAAGATCCTTCCCCTAGTTTTTCCAGTTTTTCATATGAGTCAGCTTTTCCAAATTTGGGACTTGTTGGCTAAAAATGAAGCAGAGGGTAAACAAAACAGATTGTATCAAACTAATTAACAATAAATAACCCAATTTTGCTGAAAATGTAGAGTCTCTATCAGTTTTTAAATATTTCTTCTCTGATATAAGAATGTTGATTTCTAAAAACATAATAAATATTCAGGATACAAAAGTCAGAAAGTGCAAATGGACACAGTGCAGTTTAAATTTACCCATGATCTAATCACCAGCAGGGAACCACCGTCAGTGACTCTCCCTCTAGTGTTCTCTATATGCTGATGAATGCTTTCTAACATTCAGCACTGCAGATCACACTAGACACTGTTTCGTAACCTGCTTTCTTCACCCAAAAGGAATATCTTCCGTGTTAGTATATAGTCTTCTAAATGGTGGTTGCTGTTCATCACCAAGTCATGTCTGATTCTGCAATCCCATGGACTGCAGCACACACTCCTGTCCTTCACCATCTCCCGGGGTTCACTCGAATTCACGTCCATTGAGTTGGTGATCCTATCCAACCATCTCATCCTCTGCCACCCCCTTCTTCCTCTTGCCTTCAACCTTTCCCAGCATCAGCGTCTTTTCCAATGAGTTGGCTCTTCACATCAGGTGGCCAAAGTACTGGAGCTTCAAGCTTCAGCATCATCCTTCCAGTGAATATTCAGGGTTGATTTCCTTTAGGATGGACTGGTTGGATCTCCTTTGAGACCAAGGGATTCTCAAGACTCCGCTTCAGCACCACAATTTGAAAGCATCAATTCTTTGGCGCTTAGCTTTATGGTCCAGTTCTCACATGCATACATGACTACTGGAAAAACTAAATTAGGGGCTAAAAAATTTAGCCTACCACCTAGTTTTACATATTAAGAAACCTTTTTATATATATTTTAGTGCAGAGGGAATCTAAAAAAGAACAGAATTTCATAGCATGTGAAACTACATGAAAATCAAGTTTTAGTGACCTAAGGTTTATTGGAACATTTGTTGTTTAAGCCGCTAAGTTGCTCTCTACTCTTTTGCAACTCCATGGACTGTAGCCTGCCAAGATCCTCAGTCCCATTTTTTCAGGCAAAAAATACTGGAGTGCATTGCCATTTCTTTCTCCAGGGAATCTTCCAGACCCAGAGATGGAACCCAGGTCTCCTGCATTGACAGGCAGATTCTTTACCACTGAGCCACCAGGGAAGCCCGTTATTGGAACACAGTCACACTCATTCATTAACATAGTGTCCTATGCTTTTTCGACTTCCCTGGTGGCAAGTGTCTGCCTACAATGTGGGAGACCCGGGTTCAATCCCTGGGTTGGGAAGATCTCCTGGAGAAGGAAATGGCAACCCACTTCAGTATTCTTGCCTGAAAAATCCCATGGACGGAGGAGCCTGGTGGGCTACAGTCCATGAGGTCGCAAAGAGTCAGACACCACTGAGCAACTTCACTTTCATTTTTCACTTTTACGCTTTTCACGCTACAGCAGAATTATAGTTATTATAAAGATCAAATAGCCAACAAAGCTGAAAATATTTACTACCTGACCCCTGTTATAAATCATTAGTGTATAAAATTCAGTCATATAAAGTTACCCCTCTGATACCTTTTAGCAATAATACAAATAATCAAATACATTCAGATAACACTAGTTATTACAAAATGAACTCTCTTATGTCTTCATACACCAATCCTTTAGGTTAAGCTGCAACAAAATCATTCTCCCTTAAGAAAGCGTACATCCTATCATGACCACAAAAGTGCTAAGAGCAAGCGGTCTCATCACTCTTGCTGTGGTCAACTCCCACTCCACTTTCACCAGACAGCAAGAAAAAGGGAGTGCTGTCCTCTATGAGGATAAATTACCTGTTGTTTTAATGTCACTATGAAAAGATAGTATCAAAACACATTAAAATGATAATTCTATAAGGAATTAATAACTTCTTAAAAGTATTATGTAATCACAGTTTTAAGTATATTTGTAACTGATAAAAAGTTACTAATGACTGTGAGGTACTCTGTAAGAAACCAATCTTAGAAGCTTAGGGAAAGAACTTAATGTTACACTATTCTTGACCACATGCTCTTATATCACTTATGAAAAAACACAATTTACCCTCAATGAATCTGACTCCTACAGTTTATAAAGATTCTATGCAGCAAATTGAGCAAAGCTGTTTACCTCCTTCCTACCCAGAATGCCACAGAATGACTGAAAAGAAAATTTCAAAAATAAATACAAAGGGAAACAAAAAAAGAGTGCCAATTTCTAACCACATATTTTGAGGAATTCTAAAATACAAAAAGTAATCTGAATCAAAACTTCAGAGAAGAAACCAGGGGGACTTAGAGCCTTAATATGCAGGAGCAAACCAGTACAGATAAAAGAATTAGGAACCTCTAGGTAAATGGGCTTCCCTATAGCTCAGATGATAAAGAATCTGCCTGTAATGAAGGAGACCAGGGTTCGATTCCTGGGTCAGGAAGATCCCCTGGAGAAGGGAAAGGCAACCCACTCTAGTACTCTTGCCTGGAGAATCCCATGGACAAAGGAGCCTGGCCGGCTACAGTCCATGGGGTCACAAAGGGTCAGACATGACTGAGCGACTAACAGTGCTGCTAGGTAAACAGGAGACTAATCAACAGAGCTGAACACACAGTGCCCTCCCAAGCAAACTGCAGGAACATGTGCAGAGGAGACAGCTGAGAAGGTAGGTATTCAGGCTAGCAGGGCAGAGCGAGGACTGAAGTGGCTGATACCCAGAGAAAGAATAAAACATCTACCTTCCTCAAAACGTGGTCCCCTCTCACACAATCACCGGAGACAAGGTACAGAAAACAGAATAAGCTGGGAGCAATTCTAAAATGCAAAAAAGAGTATACAACCAAGAATCACAAATCATTTCAGGAATACCACATCTTTTTGAAAAAGTAACAACACTGAATAAAAATAACCTATATCTTAAGAGAGATCCAAGAAGATATGATATCCTTTAAAAAGAAACAGAGATTTAGAGATTAAATATTTAATTAATGAAATAAAACATGTATGGGCTGTGACTAAAAGAATGTACACAGGTGAAAAAGTAATAAGTTCAATGTTTGAATGGAAAGTCAGACATGACTGAGCGACTAACAGTGCTGCTAGGTAAACAGGAGACTAATCAACAGAGCTGAACACATAGTGCCCTCCCAAGCAAACTGCAGGAACATGTGCAGAGGAGACAGCTGAGAAGGTGGGTATTCAGGCTAGCAGGGCAGAGCGAGGACTGAAGTGGCTGATACCCAGAGAAAGAACAAAACATCTACCTTCCTCCAAACGTGGTCCCCTCTCACACAATCACCGGAGACAAGGTACAGAAATCAGAATAAGCTGGGAGCAATTCTAAAATACAAAAATGAGTATACAACCAAGAATCACAAATCATTTCAGGAATACCAACATCTTAATGAAAAAGTGACAACACTGAATAAAAATAACCCATATCTTAAGAGAGATCCAAGAAGATATGATATCCTTTAAAAAGAAACAGATATTTAGAGATTAAATATTTAGTTAATGAAATAAAACATGTATGGGCTGTGACTAAAAGAATGTACACAGGTGAAAAAGTAATAAGTTCAATGTTTGAATGGAATTTTCAAAAAAAAAAAACAACTCTAGGGAGAAGTAACGTTTAAACAGAAAATTTTTTGAACCAGCATAGTACTTTTATAGATTTATCAATGGCTGAAAAAAGACAACCAAGCAACTGATACTCAAGATATGGGATGAAAAAGTTGCAATTTTACCAGCNTTAATGAAATAAAACATGTATGGGCTGTGACTAAAAGAATGTACACAGGTGAAAAAGTAATAAGTTCAATGTTTGAATGGAATTTTCAAAAAAAAAAAACAACTCTAGGGAGAAGTAACGTTTAAACAGAAAATTTTTTGAACCAGCATAGTACTTTTATAGATTTATCAATGGCTGAAAAAAGACAACCAAGCAACTGATACTCAAGATATGGGATGAAAAAGTTGCAATTTTACCAGCCACAGGGAAAGAAAAGGTACAAAATTCCATTTTATCTCCATATAAGTTATAGTTAGAGTGATGGGGGAAGTGCAGGAAGGCAAGAGACAGTAGAATAATAAAAATAAAAACATACTGGGATTTATTGGATTGTTAAAGACAGATTGCAGATACTAATTAACTCCATATGCATAATTTTAGTACATTTATTAAGACTTAGATGGTAATTACTAGAATAAATAAGATGTACAAATCCCAAACAAGTTAAGGAGAGAAAGAATATAAGAGAAAAGCACACGGAAGAAGGGAAAAGAAGGAAAAGAATGGGGGAGCTAGAGAAGGGGCATATACTCAATAACAAAGCATATAAAGTAGAAAATCATAAAATAAGAAAGTTATATCCAAACATATCAATGTTTACAATAAATAAAACTTTAAAAATTTCCCTACTAAAAGAAAGTTCTCTGATTGGAAAGACAATCTTGTAATGTGCAATTGAGAAAAGACAAAAGAACAAACAAATAACAAAACACACACACACAAAAGAGCAAATCTGAAAATAAAAAGGGAAATCTAGCCAAAAAAAGTATTTTTGCAAAACTGTACATTATAGCAACACTGATGGCAAACAAGACAGAATTCACAAAACAGCAAATAGGTTATTTTCTCCAATAAAATCCAACAAGAGATTTACTTTTTAAAAAACTTTTTATTTTGTACTGGGTTATAACCGATTAGCAATGCTGGGATAGTTTCAGGTGAACAGGGAGGGGACTCAGCCATGTACATATACAGGTGTCCATTCATTCCCAAACCCCCCTCCCATCCAGGCTGCCACATAACATTGAGCAGAGTTCCCTGTGCCGCACAGTAGGTCCTTGTTAAAATCCACCAAGAAATTTAATAATCATACACTAGTATGAGCCAAACAACATAGCTTTGCAGTGTATGAAACAATTGCTGGTAACAATAAAATGAGAACATGTGAAATCCACGGTGATAATGCAAGACCAACATACATCATTCAGACATCAACAGAGCAGGCAAATGACCAATAAGTAAGAGATATATGGGCTTGAGTATTAGAAATAACATTTTAACATATGCATATTAACATATATTCTTTTTAAGTACACATTTAACATTCACAAAAAAAGGTGAAAGATTAGGCCACCAAAAAAAAAAAATCTCAATATCAAAACTGTAAGAAACACTTCAAGTTACTTATTCTGAACACAATGCAACAAATTAGAAATTATTCATAAGAATAAAAAGAAAAATAAATAGTCTAGCCGTATGGGTTAAAAAGCAAATATAAATTGAAAATTCATAAGTAAATATGCAGCACTGAGGACATGACATTTTAGGACCCATGGGATGCAGGCAAATCTACACATAAAAGAAAATTTAAATAAATGTGTACATACTAGAAAAGAAGAAAGGCTGAAAGTATTATGATTTAGATATTTAACTGCAGTTAGAAAATGAACAAAAAACATTATAGGAAGAAATTAATAAACAATGGACCATCTATTCTTTTTTCTTCAAGAAACTTATAAAGCATCAACCACATGTTGAGTTGAATCAAGTAAAACTTGATGGAAAATTACATTCAAAAGCGCCTGACTAGTCCTGTGTGGGTTATGTTCTCATGCATTTTTCATCACCAAGAAACAGCTTGAGAATGTCACACTTTACCATCACCCTCCTGAGCCCAAGTTTTAAATAGAAATTTTAAAACCTATATTAAACTTCAGTATAAAATGATCTTCAATGGGGAAAATATTGTGTTCACAGTTCCACTCTCAATTATTTAAAATCAGAATGAGGAGTCTGTATGTTTGCTTTTGTGCTCCTTTAAGACTAAATTCAATCTAAGTTAAAGAAAAAAGAAAGCAGCAGAAAATTACCTCTTTAGTCCTATTACGAGATAAACTGCTGATGTGTACTGAGAGCAACGACAAGACATGTTACACAAAGCTGGCAACGTAACAGGAAGCTATTATTTTATCTTCCTGGAAAGGTACAGATAATTTTCCAAAAGTGATACACTTCATTCTTCCTAAACTGCCTATATTAGTTTATGTAATTTTAAGACATGGACCATATTAAACTTACTATTTGCTACTGCTGCTGCTAAGTCACTTCAGTCGTGTCCGACTCTGTGCGACCCCATAGACGGCAGCCCACCAGGCTCCCCCATCCCTGGGATTCTCCAGGCAAGAATACTGGAGTGGGTTGCCATTTCCTTCTCCAATGCATGAAAGAAAAAAGTGAAAGTGAAGTCGCTCAGTCTGTCCGACTGTTAGCGACCCCATGGACTGCAGCCCACCAGGCTACTCCGTCCATTGGATTTCCAGGCAATTTGAGGAAACTGAATTAAAGAAATTCAAAAAATAAGGATAATACTTTTTTTTAGGCTATATCTCATTTATCCATAAGAAAAAATAACGCAATAGATGTTAATGACACAAAGTATTCTAATTATCTAACTGAGTAGATTTGGGTGCATTAACTGCCATGTTTAAAGTACATTCTATTAACAATGTGATGGCAGAAAATGATTATTTTGCCACATTAGGTGGGAAAATAGTCAATGTGATTTGCCTTGTGCAACTGATATATACGCACTATGGAAATATACTGCAATTTACAGATCAATCATTCTGTAAAACAGAAAGAATCACACACAGGTAGTGCCTCTCTAAAAGTGATTTTAGTCCACCAAAGAACGGGTCCATGGAACAGGCCGTGTCTGTGAGATGGTCTGAACTTTAAGAGTTAAATTCTTGTAAAGTTAATCTCCTATTTTAAGTAAACAGAAATGTTCTGATCTTAATTATTTTGCATATAAATAAGGAACTCAAATGCCAAGTGTTTAGAGAGGCCAGTATTAAAATACTTCCAATCAAAGGAGCCAACTAAGAATAATTCAAGAGAAGTCCTGTTTTGTTGGATAATTAAAGTCCAGGCCTTTGGTTTGCCTTTTTTTCTTTTTCTTTTTTCCCCTGAAACTTCATTAAATCACCACACTTTAAATAAAGATGCTAGCTCAAACCAATAAGCAGTTAACCCTAACATTATCTTTGGCTCTTTGATGTCAGGTGCATGGATGGATGGAAATAGCTTTATGGGGCCACTATTCTCTGCTTAATCACTTCCTCCATTTAGACTGCAGGTTTGAGATAGCACTTTAGAGAAATGGAAATACAGAGGGCTAATCAGCAATTATTAACAGATACTACATGCATAGAGACATGGAATTTAATAAGATAATGTTAATACTTTTTTTTTTTTTTAACAGAATAAAGGCACAGAGAACTGTCAATTGCCTGGATCAGTGGAGGGGAACACTGGCGTAGGTAATGGAAAATGTAAGGGTAATATTCCAACTGACCGGTGTTTGTCACCCTGTCCTGAAGGAGATCTCCTGGCCCTTGCTACCTTGGGTTCACTATGGAATCAACAAAAACAATCAGCTAATATGGATTGTTTACTGTGGTCCACGCTTTGAGCTTATCACTTTACATTCATTATCTAACTTTAAACCCTGCTAACACCACCTTGAAGTTGGTTCTATTACTACCCCTTTCTGAATATGAAGAATTTAAGACTAAAGAAATAAAGTAACTCATCTAAGATCTTAGAGCTAGTGCTAGAGCTAGAATTCAAACCAAGCTGACTGGAATTGAGAACTGATTTTCTTTATACTACCATATTGGTAGGATCTAGTGAAAGTGAAGTCGCTCAGTCGTGTCCGACTCTGCGACCCCATGGACTGTAGCCTACCAGGCTCCCCCACCCGTTGGATTCTCCAGGCAAGAGTACTGGAGTGGGTTGCCATTTCCTTCTCCAGGAGATCTTCCCAACCCAGGGGATCGAACCCAGGTCTCCCGTATTGCAGGCAGACGCTTTACCATCTGAGCCTCTGGGGAAAACTCAGTAGGTAGGATCTAACTCCCACCCAAATGGAGGAGATTTAAATCATGCTTAAGTCTATCATCCACTGAAGTCCCATTCTTAGAAACAAGGATGGGGTTTTTACCAGATTTTTATAAACTGCACATGTATACCTGAGTGTTCACTGCTGTGATACTGTGATCTGGCTACACAGTTTTACACTGAATTCACTGAAAATTTACTTTAACCTTCAAACATAACCCCTTCCTTAAGATTGCTGATGATCCCCTGCATTGCAGGAAAACCACAAGTAAGAATCACTGCTCTATTACATTATACTAAATAAGTGTGAGACTGGGTGAGGGGAAAGTGGGAGAGATTCAATCAGCACTATTTGACCTGGGCTTCCCTGGTGGTCTGGTGGTTAAGAATCCGCTTTGCAACACAAGGAACATCTGTTTGACCCCTGGCCCGGAGCGGGGGGGATCTCACATGTCGTGGGGCAACTAAGCCTGCACACCACAACTACTCACATGTAGAGTCCATACTCTGCAAAGAGAGAAGCCAGCCCCCATTTGACGCAACTGGAGAAAGCCTGCATGCAACAGTGGAGACCCAGCACGGCCCAATGTAAATAAATACATTTCTCTTAAAAAAAAAGAACTATCTGACCTCATGAACCAACAAGGACTTTTGAAGTCAAACCTTCCTTGGCTAATTTTTCTTCCGTCTTAGATCTTCACAACCTGCTCTATCATCCTGCTCATTTCCAGCCCTTTTAAACATAGCAACACTGAGATAATTCATAGTTGATGCGTAACTTGGTTACAAAATAGATCTAGATGCTAGACAGGGCAACAGACCCAACCTCCCCACATACTACCAACCTGACAGGGCTCTGGGTTCTTGTATTTATCTTTTTACCTATGTCTTTGACTGCACTGGGTCTCAGCTGCAGCACACGGCATCTTCAATCTTCCTGAGGGCATGTGGGCACTCGAACTCCTAGCTGTGGGCTGTGGGGTCAGTTCCCTGACCAAGGATCGAACCCAGGCCCCCTGCATTGGGAGTGTGGAAACCCAGCACTGGATCACCAGAGAAGTCCCGGGCGGGGCTCCATCTGGGAGTTTCCCGGTCCCCATAAGAAGGAGGCAATGCCAAATGAGATCCTCAAGGACGAGCGCCAGAGGACTGTAGTGGGACTCTCGTTTTGAAATTTGCATCTTCCTTCTCGCTTTCCAAATACAGCCTGCCTGACAGGGGATGCAGCTTCCCCCGCCCCAGTTGGGAGTGTGGAGTCCCAGCACTGGATCACCAAAGAAGTCCCGGGCGGGGCTCCATCTGGGAGTTTCCTGGTCCCCGTAAGAAGGAGGCAGTGCCAAATGAGATCCTCAAGGACGAGCGCCAGAGGACTGCAGTGGGACTCTCGTTTTCAAGTTTGCATCTTCCTTCTCGCTTTCCAAATACAGCCTGCCTGACACAGGATGCAGCTTTCCCCACCCCACCCGACCCCCACTCCAGCTGAAAGGAAGGAAATTTGGGAGAAATCTGCAGAAAGCACAGAGGACCTTAATCTAAACATGAATTTCTGAAAACATGTTCTCTTTAAGCTCAGCTTATGATAGCACAGCTCAATGAAATCCCTTCTAAATTGGACCAGGAAGACAGTCTCCTACAGCACTGCCAATACTTTTAGCTACTGAAGGGCACAGCCTGGTTGGAGGAGGTGGTAAGAAAAAGGAAACAAATTTGTCCTGTCAGGGACAGTGTTGAATACCATGCAGGGACTGGACCCAGGGAAAGTAGGCACTCAAAACTCATCTGAAACAAAATACATGAAATCTGTCAAGCACCTCTTGAAATATACCCATTTAAATAAAATCCCATCCATAATACTCTGCCTGAATTTCACTCTATTTTTTAAAACTTTTTATTTTGTATTGGGTATACTCAATTAACAATGTCATGATAGTTCCAGGTGGACAGGAAAGGGACTCAGCCATACACACACATGCATCCATTCTCCCCCAAACTCCCCCCCGCATCCAGGCAGCCACGTAACATTGAGCAGAGTTCCATCTGCTATACAGTAGATCCTTATTGGCTGTCCATTTTAAATACAGCAGAATGCACACGTTCACTCCAAACTCCGTAACTCTCTCTTCCCCTGTCCTTCCCGCATGGTGACCATAAGTGTGTTCTCTGAGTTGGAATTTTAAAGCACCACTGTCTGGACACAATCAGGAAGTTCAGACGAATGTGATGGCCACTAAGGTTAAGGCACTCTTAGTTCCATAATTTTAGTCATGACTCCTCACACAGACAGTGACCAGTACATGAACAGCAGAGAGATGCAATGGTACATAACTGTTTCTACCACCCCTGTCCTTCCCGCATGGTGACCATAAGTGTGTTCTCTGAGTCTGAATTTTAAAGCACCACTGTCTGGACACAATCAGGAAGTTCAGACGAACGTGATGGTCACTAAGGTTAAGGCACTCTTAGTTCCATAATTTTAGTCATGACTCCTCACACAGACAGTGACCAGTATATGAACAGCAGAGAGATGTAATGGTACATAACTGTTTCTACCACAGTATTTTCAAGAAACAAGAGTGGCTACCTTGCTTCCTCATAAAAACAGGAGCAGCAACACCACCCTGCTGCTGACTTCCCCCTCCTTCTCAACTGTACTCTTGGAGCCCATTAAGATACCTAATATTTTCAAAGAAATAACAGTAAAATAAAGATATAATGTTAATCTTGGTGGCCTTTAGATAAAGAAAATCCTCGGATGCTCACCAGTCTTGCAAAAAAAGTCTTTAAAAATAAAACATATCATAAAACTCTCATGCCACTGAGTATGAAATCATCAAATGTTCCATAAAGATCCTATCTCAATGTCCCACTGAGTATGAAATGATCAATGTCCCATACCCATAGGACAGGATGCTACACAAAAACTTCCATTTTGGGCCCAGTGAGGAATCTAAAGGAAAACAGTTTTCCTGTGAAAATGAGAATGGTAAAATTCCCCATCCCACTACAGTCAGGGAGAGAACAAACAGGCCGTGGGCAGAGAGGCCTCGGAATAAAACAGAATACTGTGGTATCATGCTAAAAGAAGAAAAGAAACTATTTCCAGCTTGCACCAGAAAAAGCAAAGGCCTTCTTCCAGGGCATACTGAATGGAAGAAAAAGCTCCCAAAATGAAAAGAAAGCAAAGCATTTACCACACAAAATAATAGAAGTGCCCTGATATAGAGGAAAGGCATCCCAGAGAGGGCCAGAAAGGACAAACTCACTAAGAAACTCTCAGGAAAGAGGATCTAAAGGAAGTTAATATGATAGGAGAGAAATACTGGACATTTCCAGTTAAACATGGTAGGCTGGAATTCCAGGGCAGGATTTCCTGTTTCAACATTTTANGTGCCCTGATATAGAGGAAAGGCATCCCAGAGAGGGCCAGAAAGGACAAACTCACTAAGAAACTCTCAGGAAAGAGGATCTAAAGGAAGTTAATATGATAGGAGAGAAATACTGGACATTTCCAGTTAAACATGGTAGGCTGGAATTCCAGGGCAGGATTTCCTGTTTCAACATTTTAATAATGTTGTGCGTATGTGTATGTTTACTCCACACAGCTGTTCAGTCTGTTCCCTTGGTAAGGCGTCCCAGGTAGCACAGTGATAAGGAATTGGCCTGCCAATACAGGAGACACAGGAGACTCGGGTTTGATCCCTGAGTTAGGAAGATCCCCTGGAGAAGGAAATGGCAACCCACTCCAGTTTTCTTGCCTGGAAAATCCCATGGACAGAGGAGCCTGGAGGGCTACAGTCCATGGGGTCGCAAAAGAGTTGGACATGAAAAGAGCAACTGAGCACATGGCGTCTTGAACACAAGTATTTATTTCTCCCCCATACACCAATCTGTATTACAATGAAAGCAAAGTTATAACTTAGAAGAGCAACTGAATGAATAAGGGGAAGACCGCAGACAAGATACAAACAAAAATTTTGAGAAACAAATTTTGGGAAACAAATGGATAGGAGGTCACTGACAAGGACGATGACCACAGGTGGAAAGCAGGGGTGGAGATCAATGAGAAATAAGTCAATTCCCACTTCAGAATCCCTGAAACACTCAAGAATTGGAAGCTGAACTTCAAGGAGGGGTGAAAACCAAAATGACTGGTCAGATTAGATTTAAAGAACAAGGCCTTTCCCCTAGACTCTCCCAATCAGGTGTCTGCCCATCCCTGATCCTGGGAAAGGTTTATTCTCTGAAGAGGTTAAACATGAAAGGCTCGTAACTGGGACACCAAGAATTATGAAAGTCAGGATTAAGAATCAGACTGAACGAAAACAATGCACAAAACAGGGCCTGAGCCCCTTCTTAATCATCTCGGGAAACAGTAACTAGGCTTACACATCCTGAAATCTAGGTTGGTCATTCAGCTTTGGAGGAATGAAAGGATGCTCCTGACAGCTAGTAGGAGATGGACCAGTCCGGACTGAATGAGGCCAATGGAGAACCATGAGGAGATGAAACCCGACAGATTACCTCATTCTGATTTGTTTCAGAGGAATTTTCTAGTTTTATCAAATAGTTTGGGGCCTCAATTTGTGATTAAAATTCTATTAATTAATTGCAAACAAGTGAAAAGAAGAGGTTAAGTACAACCAGGAAAAACAAAAAGTTGTGCAAGCAAAGAAACTTAATCATGGTATACTCTGTGACCTCACTAACAATGGTACTCACATCATCTCAACATGGTAAATACTGTATATCAACTAAAGGCAAAAAGCAGGGAAGGAGACTTCCCTGGTGGTCCAGTGGGTAAGAATATGCCTTGCAATGCAGGAAACACAGGTCTGATCCCTGGTCGGGATTCTTGCCTGAAGAATTCCATGGACAGAGGGGCCTCGTGGGCTACAATCCATGGGGTCGCAAAGAGTCAGACACAACTAAGAAACTAACACTCCTAAAAGAGAAACCTCCCTTCATCGACAACTAGATTACCTTGGGGTGAATCTCATATAGAAATCACTGAAAATAAGTGCTTAATCATCTGCTTTATTTACCAGTTTTCAACACTCATTCTTTTCTTTTTTCCTGGCCACACCACACAGCATGTGGGGTCTTAGTTCTCCCACCAGGGATCACCCAGCACCCACTGTAGTGGAAGCCTGGAATCCTAACCACCAGACCACCAGGGAAGTACCTCAACACTAATTCTTATTTGTCCTTATAATGGTACTGATTGGGTTTTGTATATTAATGTTACAATCTGCAATCTGACTAACTTCTCTCACTGTTTATAGTATTCCCACTGATTCTTTGGTTTTTTCAAATATAGCACCATAAATCTGCAATAAGGAAAACTGTGCCCCTCCTCATTTGCTCTCATTATCTGTAGAGATGATATGCTACTCCTTATTCTCTCTCTTTTTGACAGATTTGTATGGGATTCAACTGACAATTTTTCTATTGGTTATTTTTAAGGGAAAGGAATGTTTCAGTAGTTTGAGAAGGGTATGACCAAGATAGCTTTTCTAGCTTTATGGAATAAAGTTCTTCGCTCTGTTTTCATGAAGTAAAAAGAAAAAAAAAAAAAATGACAGTATCACAGACTGGAGATTTCCCCTTTTGTTTCACTTCAACACTTCTTTCTGGAATTTCTTTTTCCCTATTGAAGCTGCCCTGCACAGAAGTCTACTCAGTACAAGGCTTTGCCCTGAAAAGGTGCTCCAATTTGCTATTCTAGAGAACGCAAGGAGAAAGACCAGCAGACACCCCGTGGTCTCTGGGCCTGCATCCACCCACAGGGGCATTGAAGTCCCCTCCACGCATGGCTGCTGTCCTCACAAGGCCCCAACATGCGCCTGATGGGCATGCTAGGGTTCCCGGGCTCCCTCCACTACACTTTCTGATACCACATGCTTCTTAAAATTGTCCACGGTTTGTTCCCCTCACTCCTCTTTTGAGGTTCAAGTCTCTGGGCCTGCATCCACCCACAGGGGCATTGAAGTCCCCTCCACGCATGGCTGCTGTCCTCACAAGGCCCCAACATGCGCCTGATGGGCATGCTAGGGTTCCCGGGCTCCCTCCACTACACTTTCTGATACCACATGCTTCTTAAAATTGTCCACGGTTTGTTCCCCTCACTCCTCTTTTGAGGTTCATGGAGAAACCTCCTCATCTTTATTTGCTGTCAATGTTGTCATTGCCACCCTCGCTGAGTCTGCCCCTATTTCACACATACTCATCGCTATATTTAAAACAGATAACCAACAGGACCTACTGTATAGCACAGGGAACTCTGCTCAATGTTATGTGACAGCCTAAATGGGAAAATAATCTGAAAAAGTATAGATAACATGTAAATGCATAACTGAATCACTTTGCTATACACCTGAAACTAACATAACGCTCTCAGTCACCCATGCTGTGCTGTGCTTAGTCGCTCAGTCACGTCTGACTCTTTGCGACCCCACGGACTGGAGCCCACAAGGATCCTCTGTCCATGGAATCCTCCAGGCAAGAATCCTGCAGTGGGTTGCCATCCCTCCCCCAGGGGATCTTCCCAATCCAGGGATCGAACCCAGGTATCCTGCACTGCAAGCAGATTCTTTACCATCTGAGCCACCAGGGAAGCCCAAGAATACTGGATTGGATAGCCTATCCCTTCTTCAGGGGATCTTCCCAAGCCAGGAATTGAACCAGGGTCTCCTGCATTGCAGGTGACTCTTCACCAGCTGAGCTACCAGGGAAGCCCCATTAATCACCTATACTCCAGCATAAAGGACTGGACTTCCTGGGTTGGGAAGATCTCCTGGAGAAGGAAATGGCAACCCACTCCAGTATTCTTGCCTGGAAAATCCCATGGACAGAGGAACTTGGTAGATTACAGTCCACGGGGTCGCAAAGACTCAGACATGACTAAGTGACTTAACTTTCACTTTCCAGTAAATAAAAAGCAAAAGAAAGAAGATGGTGCTGGAGAAGACTCTAGAGAGTCCCTTGGACAGCAAAGAAATTAAACCAGTCAATCCTAAAGGAAATCAACCCTGAATATTCACTGAAAGGACTGATGCTGAAGCTGAAACTTCAATACTTTGGCTGCCTGATGAGAAGTGTCAACTCACTGATACTGGGAAAGACTGAAGGCAGGAGGAGAAGGGGGTGACAGAGAATGAGATGCTTGGCTGGCATCACTGACTCGATGGACATGAGTCTGAGCAAATTCTGGGAGAGAGTAAAGGACAGGAAAGCCTGGCATGCTGCAGTTCATGGGGTCACAGAGTTGGACAAGACTTACTGATGGAACAACAGCAAGAACAAAAAAAGAAAGAAAGAGAAATACAGAATATATCAGACAAGCCTCAACTTTCCTTGAAAAGAACTTCAGCTAATTCCTTATTTCAAATTACAACTAAATGTCAAAATCCCCCCCATTGTTATTTATACTATGATGGACACATTGACTTTTAAGGTTATATGACCCCTAGTAGCAGCAAACACACCCAATACCCAATCCTGGTTTCTAAATACTATGCTTCAAGAAAAGGAAACAGGGCTCTCTGGAGAAATGGCTGAAATCTGGGGCTGGGGCTGGGAAAATACAAGATAAGCCAAGAGCAACTTGTAGGACAAGAAAGTACGGAAGTGCTCAAAAAACACTCTGCATAATAGGCTCTGGGTTCATCCATCTCATTAGAATTGACTCAAATGCATTCCTTTCTATGGCTGAGTAGTATTCCATTATATGTATGTACCACAGCTTCTTTATCTATTCACCTGTCGATGGACATCTAGGTTGCTTCCATGTCACGGCTATTGTAAACAGTGCTGCAATGCATACTGGGGTACACGTGTCTTTTTCAGCCCATGGGNTGACTCAAATGCATTCCTTTCTATGGCTGAGTAGTATTCCATTATATGTATGTACCACAGCTTCTTTATCTATTCACCTGTCGATGGACATCTAGGTTGCTTCCATGTCATGGCTATTGTAAACAGTGCTGCAATGCATACTGGGGTACACGTGTCTTTTTCAGCCCATGGGAATTTGCAATATGACTGAGGGAACTCAAACTGGGGCTCTGTAATAACCCCGAGGGGTAGGAAGGAGATTCAAGAGGGAGGGGACATATGTACACCTATGGCTAATTCATGTTGATGTATGACAGAAATCAAACCAATATTGTAAACTAATCACCAATCAACTAAAAATAATAAATTTTTTTTTACTATTTAAAAAAATGTTTTTTAATATTTTTTGAAAAGGTACATGGGACAAATTGAGAGTAGCACTGCAACACAAACATTGCCATATGTAAAACAGACAGCCAGTGGGGACTTGCTGTGCAACACAGGGAACTCAAAGCCAGCACTCTGTGACCAATCTAGAGGGGTGGGGTGGAGTGGGAGGTGGGAGGGAGGCCCAAGAGGTGGGACATAGTGTATCAAAGGCTGACTCATGTCAATGTATGGCAGAAACCGGCACAATACTGTAAAGCAGTTATCCTTCAATTAAAAATAAGTAAGTTAATAAATAATAAGCATTTCTACAATTTAAAAAAAGGGGGGATGAGACATCTCAAAAGGACACAGGGGCCAACGAAAAACAGTTCCCAATGACCAATGACTAAAGCAGGAACAATCTGAGCAAGAGAAGAAATAATACACCACTGGACAATAACTAGGACTGAAGATAAAACACAGAATAACTGGTTTAATTTGATTTCCATAGAAACACTGAATATGTTTGCCTCATTGCAATATCTCAATGCCAATTTCTATATATCATGTAGGGTGACAAATAACATTATTAAGATAATTATACAGTAAAATCCCATCACTTCATGGGAAATAGACAGGGAAACAGTGGAAACAGTGTCAGACTTTATTTTTTGGGGATCCAAAATCACTGCAGATGGTGACTGCAATTTCCTCCTCAATTTTACTCATTCTCTTCCAGCATAATCTGAATCACTCTTGTTTTATTTTAGTCTCTCTGATTTTTGCTCCTTGCTTTCCACTGTATGTTCCAGCTCTTTCATTCTCCATACGTTCTCGAGACATTTTTACTTAGTAACTTCACGGCCTCTAGCTTGTCCGTAAAGTAAGGTGACTTTATTATGCAGTCTAAAGAAAAGATAACTCTGATTTGCTTTTAAAGTTTTATTTTTTCTTCTTGTGAAAAGTTTCCACATTCCTATTTAAGAAAGCAGGAAAACAGACGGTATCTAAGAAAATCTCATGTTGTTAAAGTAAACATTTAAGTGTCTGAGTAATACATATGGGATGATTCCATACTGGCAAGAAATGAAACTATGTATATGGATACAAATAGATAAATATATATATATATGTCAGATAGAGATATTTGTATGTATGTGTATGAGCACTTATTAATATAAAGGTATAGAAGGAAATACACCAAATTGTTAAGATACCTCCAGATAAGCAGAACTGAAAGGGCAGAGGGTAAGATTACTTACTTTTTACACACCCTTGTATTTTTTGAACTGTATAATAAACATGCTTGACATGTAATTTTTTGAAAATAGTAAAATGTATAATTAAATTATTTCAAGTTATTGAAGCAAAATTTGGATTAAATACTAAGTATCAACTCTGTCCTATGAGTGTTTCTGAACGACCAAAAATAGGTTCAATTTTAATTAAATCCAATAAGAAGGAGATCAACATACTTTTTACAATATCACAAAATTGCTGAAGATATCTTTAAAAGACAAGGCAGAGTCCTCTACTCCTGATCAAGAACTAACGATTTATCGCAATATTAAACGCATTCAGTACTTTTAAGAGTTCATGTGTTCTTCATAAAGATATGAAATCAAGAAGCAGTAGATGTGATATGGATATGAAACTACTCATCTCACTGAGGCAGCTGAATTGCAACATATAAACACATGAACCTGAGAAGTCAATGAACCTTAAATATAAGAAATCTAGAGAATATAACACGAAGGTACATCAACATCAAATTGCTTAAAACCAGTAAAAAAAGAGAGTATCTTAAAAAGGGGCTAGAGGAAAAAAAAGTATTTTAAAAGAGAAGACAGGAAATATTTGGAAACTAAACAATAGGGGAATTAGAAAGTCTCTTGAATTAATTGAATAAAATCTCTTGAACAGAATATCAAAATAGATACAGCTTAAATAGTATTTTAACTGTAGGAAAATTTATAATAGTAAATGCATTGAGCAGGAAAAAAAAAAAAAAAGTCTCAAANCATTATCTGTAGAGATGATATGCTACTCCTTATTCTCTCTCTTTTTGACAGATTTGTATGGGATTCAACCGATAATTTTTCTATTGGTTATTTTTAAGGGAAAGGAAAGTTTCAGTAGTTTGAGAAGGGTATGACCAAGATAGCTATTCTAGCTTTATGGAATAAAGTTCTTTGCTCTGTTTTCGAAAAAAAAAAAAAAATGACAATATCACAGACTGGAGATTACCCCTTTTGTTTCACTTCAACACTTCTTTCTGGAATTTCTTTTTCCCTACTGAACCTGCCCTGCACAGAAGTCTACTCAGTATAAGGCTTTGCCCTGAAAAGGTGCTCCAATTTGCTATTCTAGAGAACGCAAGGAGAAAGACCAGCAGACACCCCGTGATCTCTGGGCCTGCATCCACCCGCAGGTGCATCGAAGTCCCCTCCACGCATGGCTGCTGTCCTCACAAGGCCCCAACATGCGCCTGATGGCCATGCTAGGGTTCCTGGGCTCTGCGAGAAGACTCTAGTTCCCTGGCCTTTCCTGAGCTTCCTCCACTACACTNTGATCTCTGGGCCTGCATCCACCCGCAGGTGCATCGAAGTCCCCTCCACGCATGGCTGCTGTCCTCACAAGGCCCCAACATGCGCCTGATGGCCATGCTAGGGTTCCTGGGCTCTGCGAGAAGACTCTAGTTCCCTGGCCTTTCCTGAGCTTCCTCCACTACACTTTCTGATACCACATGCTTCTTAAAATTGTCCCCGGTTTGCTCCCCTCACTCCTCTTTTGAGGTTCATGGAGAAACCTCCTCATCTTTATTTGCTGTCAGTGTTGTCATTGCCACCCTCGCTGAGTCTGCCCCTATTTCACACATACTCATTGCTATATTTAAAACAGATAACCAACAGGACCTACTGTATAGCACAGGGAACTCTGCTCAATGTTATGTGACAGCCTAAATGGGAAAATAATCTGAAAAAGTATAGATAACATGTAAATGCATAACTGAATCACTTTGCTATACACCTGAAACTAACATAACGCTCTCAGTCACCCATGCTGTGCTATGCTTAGTTGCTCAGTCACGTCTGACTCTTTGCGACCCCACGGACTGTAGCCCACAAGGATCCTCTGTCCATGGAATCCTCCAGGCAAGAATCCTGCAGTGGGTTGCCATCCCTCCCCCAGGGGATCTTCCCAATCCAGGGATCGAACCCAGGTATCCTGCACTGCAAGCAGATTCTTTACCATCTGAGCCACCAGGGAAGCCCAAGAATACTGGATTGGATAGCCTATCCCTTCTTCAGGGGATCTTCCCAAGCCAGGAATTGAACCAGGGTCTCCTGCATTGCAGGTGACTCTTCACCAGCTGAGCTACCAGGGAAGCCCCATTAATCACCTATACTCCAGCATAAAGGACTGGACTTCCTGGGTTGGGAAGATCTCCTGGAGAAGGAAATGGCAACCCACTCCAGTATTCTTGCCTGGAAAATCCCATGGACAGAGGAACTTGGTAGATTACAGTCCACGGGGTCGCAAAGACTCAGACATGACTAAGTGACTTAACTTTCACTTTCCAGTAAATAAAAAGCAAAAGAAAGAAGATGGTGCTGGAGAAGACTCTAGAGAGTCCCTTGGACAGCAAAGAAATTAAACCAGTCAATCCTAAAGGAAATCAACCCTGAATATTCACTGAAAGGACTGATGCTGAAGCTGAAACTTCAATACTTTGGCTGCCTGATGAGAAGTGTCAACTCACTGATACTGGGAAAGACTGAAGGCAGGAGGAGAAGGGGGTGACAGAGAATGAGATGCTTGGCTGGCATCACTGACTCGATGGACATGAGTCTGAGCAAATTCTGGGAGAGAGTAAAGGACAGGAAAGCCTGGCATGCTGCAGTTCATGGGGTCACAGAGTTGGACAAGACTTACTGATGGAACAATAGCAAGAACAAAAAAAGAAAGAAAGAGAAATACAGAATATATCAGACAAGCCTCAACTTTCCTTGAAAAGAACTTCAGCTAATTCCTTATTTCAAATTACAACTAAATGTCAAAATCCCCCCCATTGTTATTTATACTATGATGGACACATTGACTTTTAAGGTTATATGACCCCTAGTAGCAGCAAACACACCCAATACCCAATCCTGGTTTCTAAATACTATGCTTCAAGAAAAGGAAACAGGGCTCTCTGGAGAAATGGCTGAAATCTGGGGCTGGGGCTGGGAAAATACAAGATAAGCCAAGAGCAACTTGTAGGACAAGAAAGTACGGAAGTGCTCAAAAAACACTCTGCATAATAGGCTCTGGGTTCATCCATCTCATTAGAATTGACTCAAATGCATTCCTTTCTATGGCTGAGTAGTATTCCATTATATGTATGTACCACAGCTTCTTTATCTATTCACCTGTCGATGGACATCTAGGTTGCTTCCATGTCACGGCTATTGTAAACAGTGCTGCAATGCATACTGGGGTACACGTGTCTTTTTCAGCCCATGGGAATTTGCAATATGACTAAGGGAACTCAAACTGGGGCTCTGTAATAACCCCGAGGGGTAGGAAGGAGATTCAAGAGGGAGGGGACATATGTACACCTATGGCTAATTCATGTTGATGTATGACAGAAATCAAACCAATATTGTAAACTAATCACCAATCAACTAAAAATAATAAATTTTTTTTTACTATTTAAAAAAATGTTTTTTAATATTTTTTGAAAAGGTACATGGGACAAATTGAGAGTAGCACTGCAACACAAACATTGCCATATGTAAAACAGACAGCCAGTGGGGACTTGCTGTGCAACACAGGGAACTCAAAGCCAGCACTCTGTGACCAATCTAGAGGGGTGGGGTGGAGTGGGAGGTGGGAGGGAGGCCCAAGAGGTGGGACATAGTGTATCAAAGGCTGACTCATGTCAATGTATGGCAGAAACCGGCACAATACTGTAAAGCAGTTATCCTTCAATTAAAAATAAGTAAGTTAATAAATAATAAGCATTTCTACAATTTAAAAAAAGGGGGGATGAGACATCTCAAAAGGACACAGGGGCCAACGAAAAACAGTTCCCAATGACCAATGACTAAAGCAGGAACAATCTGAGCAAGAGAAGAAATAATACACCACTGGACAATAACTAGGACTGAAGATAAAACACAGAATAACTGGTTTAATTTGATTTCCATAGAAACACTGAATATGTTTGCCTCATTGCAATATCTCAATGCCAATTTCTATATATCATGTAGGGTGACAAATAACATTATTAAGATAATTATACAGTAAAATCCCATCACTTCATGGGAAATAGACAGGGAAACAGTGGAAACAGTGTCAGACTTTATTTTTTGGGGATCCAAAATCACTGCAGATGGTGACTGCAGCCATGAAATTAAAAGACGCTTACTCCTTGGAAGAAAAGTTATGACCAACCTAGATAGCATATTGAAAAGTGGAGACATTACTTTGCCGACTAAGGTCCGCCTAGTCAAGGCTATGGTTTTTCCTGTGGTCATGTATGGATGTGAGAGTTGGACTGTGAAGAAGGCTGAGCGCCGAAGAATTGATGCTTTTGAACTGTGGTGTTGGAGAAGACTCTTGAGAGTCCCTTGGACTGCAAGGAGATCCAACCAGTCCATTCTGAAGGAGATCA
>SJYX01019923.1:164436-239494 GCA_006410675.1 Oreotragus oreotragus
GATGATCTGGAGGGAAGATGTGGGCTGGGAGGTGGGAGGGGGGTTCATGTTTGGGAGTTCGTGTAAAAAAATAAATAAATACAAAAAAAATAAATAAATAAAGTAGATTGAATCCAAAAAAAAAAAAAAAGAAGATTTACATATAACTATCAAGCAAGGTGATAAATGTGTGTAAAATGATAACATAAACAGGTACAAATGGGGGTTGAATTGATACAATGATAATGGGAAAATGATGACCACGTTTGAACTCCAACCCTATCCTTATAAACCCCATGGAAACTCTTAATTTTGCCAAAGAGAGTATGGAGCTAACACAGCACTGTACTTAACTCTACACTAATCAAGCTCTTTGAACTACCTTAGTACATTCGACTTGATCAAAAAAGGTGTTTTTTTTTGCCACACTCATGAGGAAATACATGGGGGAAAACTCCTGCAAATCTATAGGGAAATTTTACTATAAAATATGACATTTTAGCGCACATACACCAGCACACCATAGCGGGGGAGAAGGTAAAATGCAAACGTCACTTCAACATGTTGGCAGAGGAAAGAGCCACAAGGGTACCTTCAAAGCTGAAAAGGAATGAACTTACTTCTTAGCCAGGTTATGATAAACTCAGATAAACTCATATCAGATAAACTCACATAAACCTTTCATTTGCTTCCTGCCTCCAACTCTGAGAAAACTAATATTCACCCAGTTTTTTGCTAACTTTAAGAGACACAGGTACACCGGGTCGGAAATTTGGATAACTCTATAACTGTTACAGAATATACTGTGATGAAAGCCTTATCTCCTTCTTCATGCTTGTATTAAGAGCCCTACATTAATATGTTTTCAGTCAGGTAGCATCCTACTAAAGAGACACGCATGATCATTGTAAACATCAGTGTAAACTGTACACCTGTGGAAAACCAAGTTCTCTAAAGCCATGAAGACAAAAATGGCAGCCCAATTCTTATTTTTAAGAGGAAAAAGTATTTCAACAAAATTTTATAAAATTAAAACATTTCCCGCAAACATTCTTAAATATTTCATGTTTATCATTTTTGCTGCTGCTGCTAAGTCACTTCGGCCGTGTTCGCAACCCCATGGACGGCAGCCTACCAGGCTCCTCCGCCCAAGGGATTTTCCAGGCAAGAGTACTGGAGTGGGGCGCCATCGCCTTCTCCGATCATCATTAGCAAATGACTAAATACAAGTAGAAAACAACTACTAATGCAAAACAAACTTCTGGGAAACAGTATACTTGTTCAAATACATGCCTTGGATGTTACTTTACTTACTACATTCACAACCATATTTCTTGCTAGTCAGTTTCTAATTCATATGATAATTTACAAAGATATCAATATTCTATGGTGGTTTGCAGAGTGTCATATTTTCCAGGCAGCTCATCAGAAAAACACAGGGGAGACTCAGCATCTTCTGATGCATTTCCATGCAGGCAAGGATGTTGTATATATCACTTAACCCTTTCCTTACTGGCTCAGTGCCTGGCCCACAGCGAAGTACAAGTTTCTCTAGAATTAATCCACCAGATTTAAGAGGATTCATCCAAATCATCAGTCTTCATGCTCACTTGCTAAAATGGCTGAAGTTCTGCAATATTTATTATTCAAGATCTACTGTCACAAACAAACCAAAAAAAAACAAAAGCAAAAATAAACCACAGCAATCTTGACATAATAAACATACATATATATTCATAAAATGCTATCAGGAAAAGTATTTTTAAACTACAAGCTCAATGTGATAAGCAGAATTCTATGACACCCAATTGACCTTTCTTTCTCTCTCTTTAGTTGTTCAGTCCTGCCCAACTCTTGTGACCCCAATGGACTGTAGCCCGCCAGGCTCCTCTGTCCATGGGATTCTCCGGGCAAGAAAACTGGAGTGGGTTGCCATTCCCTTCTCCAAGGGATCTTCCCAACCCAGAAATTGAACCCAGGTCTCCTGCATTGCTGGTAGATTCTTTACTGACTGGGCTATGAGAGAAGCCTTTGAATAATACCCTCCCCTTTGAGAGTGACTACAATGAGATATCCTGGTGGCTNGCAAGAAAACTGGAGTGGGTTGCCATTCCCTTCTCCAGGGGATCTTCCCAACCCAGAAATTGAACCCAGGTCTCCTGCATTGCTGGTAGATTCTTTACTGACTGGGCTATGAGAGAAGCCTTTGAATAATACCCTCCCCTTTGAGAGTGACTACAATGAGATATCCTGGTGGCTCAGAGGTTAAAGCGTCTGCCTGCAATGCGGGAGACCCGGGTTCGATCCCTGGGTTGGGAAGATCCCCTGGAGAAGGAAATGGCAACCCACTCCAGTACTCTTGCCTGGAGAATCGCATGGAGGGAGGAGCCTGGTAGGCTACAGTCCGGGTCGCAAAGAGTTGGACACGACTGAGCGTCAAATAACTATGATGAGATATCACACCATGGTTCCTTTATGTGATATGACAAATGGGAGAGTAGCCAGCTGGGCCTGACCTAATCAGGTGAGCCCTTTAAAAGCAGAGCATTCTCTCTAGTTGGCTTCAGAAGAGATAGGCAGAGATATGATCTGGTCAGCCTGGAAGAAAGTCAACATTTCACACCATGACTGCCTATGGGCCCCACAGGGCACAGACTAGAGGGTGGCTTCTAAGGCCTGACAGTAGTTACTGACAACTGGAGCAAATGGGCACCACTGTCCTACAACCACAAGAAAGTGAGTCCTGCCAACAACTCGTGAGCTTGTAAGTCGATCCCAAGCCCCTGGTGAGATGCACAACCACGGCCAACACCTTGACTTCAGCCCAGTGAGACCTAGAGAAGAAAAATCAGCTATGCTGTGCCTGGACTTTTAAACTACAGAAACTGTAAGACAATAAGCTAGTAAGTACATAGCAATGCATTACATACCACCAGGAAACTAATAAACTCGCTTTAGTGATATTGCCTGAAGCACTCATATTTGAGCAGAATGTTCTTAAGAACATGTTGCAGGTGCCACTTTCTGTACCTGATACACTGTATCAGATCCAAGAAAGATAAACAACATTTCTTAGGACTGCTATCCATATATGACCATATTATTGGGAGCTTTCTGCATGACATAACTCCATCAGCAATATAAAACCCATGAAAAAATTCTCCACATAACTAAATTAATACACAATTTATGCTTGTGTCCCCTTCACTTGGGTTTGTATGAATAAAACCAGTATCAGGCCTGCTTTGTACAGGTACCTTCATCCAGGGAGAGTAATCCATACTTGCATTTTCCACATAGGGCAAAGTGACTGTTCTGGAAAAGCTTCCAGTTTCCAGTATTTAGGACCAACAACTTAAACTTGATCTGGCCATCTCTGTTAACCACAGCACAACAGAGAGCGGAATCCAGGCCCTTCAGAAGGATACGAGAAGCAGCCTCACTGACCTCATTAGCTCATCAGGGAGGGGTCTTGCCCACAGAAGGAGCCAGGCAAGGTGAATTAAGAGTGGCCCTCATTCCCCCTAGCTGCCATTTCTGGCTTCCCTGGTGACTCAGCTGGTAAAGAATCCACCAGCAATGCAGGAAACCTGGGTTTCATCCCTGGGTTGGCAAGATCCCCTGGAGAAGGAAATAGCAACCCACTCCAGTATTCTTGCCTGCAGAATTCCATGGAGGGGGAGCCTGGCGGACTTCAGTCCATGGGGTCAAAAGAGTCGGAAACAACTTAGCAACTAAACCACCACCACCATATAATTAAATTATTAAAGTGCACATGGTGCGTGAAGAAAAGGGTGAGCTGACAAGAGTCCTAATGTAAAAGAGGGTTCTAGAAGGCAGACTATACACTGGGGCCACTCTCCAGAGCCCAAGGCTTCGCTTGAATCCTTCCATCAACCTGTCAGCAATCTAAGTAAACACTGTGCGTGCATGCTTAGCTGCTCAGTTGTGTCCAGCTTTTTGCAATCCCATGGACTGTAGAGAGCCAGGCTCCTCTGTCCACGTGATTTTTTAGGCAAGAGTAGGTTGCCATTTCCTTCTCCAGGGGATCTTCCCGAACCCGGGATCAAACCCACATCTCCTGTCTTCTGCATTGGCCGGCAGATTCTTTACAATTGAGTCACCCAGAAAGCGTGTGGGCTACATTTGCGCCCCAAAATAGAATCTGTCTTTCTTCTCACAACAAAATGCTTGTGGTTGGTGCAGCANGATCTTTCCGAACCCGGGATCGAACCCACATCTCCTGTCTTCTGCATTGGCCGGCAGATTCTTTACAATTGAGTCACCCAGAAAGCGTGTGGGCTACATTTGCGCCCCAAATAGAATCTGTCTTTCTTCTCACAACAAAATGCTTGTGGTTGGTGCAGCAGAAAGTCTTGGTGACAGAATCTCATAAGAAAAGCAGAGGATAAAAGCATGATATGTCAAACTGGAAAAAAAAAAATCAGCAGGAACCCATAACCTCAAAAAGGCAGATTTTTTTTTTCAGCCACCGAACAGTAGCCCTTTGATCCACTGTTAACTTTCATGTGCAGCCCCAGTGCCCAGATTCTGGTCTATGTTCCAATTTTCCACTGTAAAGAAAGAGGAATCCTTGGAAGCAACCTGATTCCAGGTCACAGGGCAGGAAGCACAAAACAGCTGTGAAATATCCAGCTGTTACCAGAAAATTAAGATCTTTAAAAATGTCAGGGACAATGTTAGAAGGACAAAGGAATCTGGATATAGAGATTCCTACTGGTCAAGCTGTGATTACATAATTGAGCATCAAAGAGAAAATAAAATTATGGTTAAACGGAACAAGTGAGTTATTGAAAGACCCTGAGTTCATTCTGATTTTGAGAGAGAAACTTCGATATTAAAGGACAAATGGCAGTGTGGGGAAGGATGAATATAACAGGATCCACAGTTGGTTTTCACATGTGGAACTGTGAGTGAGCCAGGCAGTGCCAGAAAAAGTAGGAGCTGTACCCAGCACAGGAGTGAGCGCTCAAGGCTTGTGGAAAGAGGGTCTAAACAGCCCAAGTGTGCAAAGAACAGCAACACAGAATGTTTCAGTAACAGACCAGGTCAATATAACATAGCAATAAACCAAAGGGTACATGATGTGGCCTAAGCAATGTGTTACAAAGAATACATTTAGTGGAGAGAGACCAGATGGTAAAGACATTTTTTGGAAATAAGTTAAATTTTTAAACTAAGTGAAATTTAACCCTTACACAGAAAATTCAACTCAAGTGCCAACCAGTGACTCAGATCTGAATCACTCTGGCAAAAATCAACCAAGACTTCTGTGGACCGCAACAGTCAAACGTGAGTTTGAGCAAGCTCCGGGAGTTGTTGACGGACAGGGAAGCCTGGCGTGCTGCAGTCCACGGGGTGGCAAAGAGCTGGACACGACTGAGCGACCGAACTTAACAGTCTACAACTCCAGATCTTGTAACCCCCGCTATTCTGCGAAGACATTGTTTTAACTGTGGATTTGTAACGATTACACAATGGGCTTCCGTGGTGGCTCCGCGGTAAAGAATCTGCCTGCCAAAGCCAGAGACATGGGTTCAGTCCCTGGTTTGGGAAGATCCCCTGGAGAAGGAAATGGCAACCCACTTATTCTTGCCTCGGAAATCCCATGCACAGAGGAGCCTGGCAGGCTACAGTCCATTGGGTTGCAAAAGAGTTGGACATGACTTAGCAATTAAACTACCACAACAGAAAAGATTACACAATCCCAAGAAGATTCAAAAACGTCATTACTGAAACCCTTAGAAGGAATCTAATTAAGTAGACCCATAGTCCTAGGAAGGCATAAAAAGAAATATAAAAATAATATGAAATCGACTAAACCCAGTGTTGGTGTTTTAAAACAGGATAAGCATTAAGTGTGGTAATATAATGTGCAAGAATATTTATGCATGTTTTCCTTGTTTAAAAAGTATCTGAAATATGTTAAGATAATCTGCCACACTAAGTATTTGAAATTAAGGGAATTTAATTAAGGCAGTAATCGGTACTTAAATAGATTGAGACACACTGGCTTTCAAAATTACATTAACTACATATATTTTTAATGATGTAGGCACTAGCTGTGGGGATGTTCCAGACACAGAAGACTCTTAGACATGATATTCACCATCAGCTTTAACTGTCCTTAACTCAGCACAGGGCACACCAAGCCACAGACTTCCTCTTACTCCAAGCCATGGACCAACCCAATCACAGTAAATAGCTACACCAGCAGTACTGCCTGAAAACAACAGATATGCCAATGTTACCAGGGAACAGGATATGTTTTCTCTATGACGGCATTTTTTCACACTTCCTTGATCCACTTAGAAACTGAAGTGACAAAATTTACATAAGCAGGGATGTCTGATGCTACTTGAAAACAGAAAAAAAGAAGAGATCATCACAAATACCAAAATAAACTTCTGTGCCTTTCTTTTTTCCAGTAAATTCAACAGAATCCAGAATTTCAAACATGGTTAGAGAGGCACCCACACATTCAGACATTCATCGGTATCCATTACTTCGGTTCACTCATCATAAACTCACAGACTCAAAACTCAGTAAAAATTGTTAGCAATTCAAACAGTGTTGGAGGCTCCAAAAGTCACAGTTTGACCCACAATTTTAGCTTGGAGCTATGTAAAATCCAGACAACTGTCTCCCAAACTCACAGCAGTGGATCTGAAACAGCACAACTTAATTCCGTTAAGGTTGGCACTCACTGCAAGCGAATTCATTGGGGCCGAAAACTGTCCCTTTGAATCAACCATTTTCTGATGAGCAGCATTTCACTGGGTTTCAGAGGGTGATCTCTACTTCACTCCACACTCTTCATGAAGGCAAACACCAGCAAAAGAACTGGCTTCCATCATGATCTTCTGACATTCATAAAAGGAATAGCCATGCCAGATTCAACGCAAAACCGAAAGCAGCACAATTCTTGACAAGGAAACAACTTCTTTCATTTGTTACCCAGTGAGGGCCTGGTGGCTTTGTCTTATGCAGTATCCTCTCTCAAAATCTGCTCCCAATTAAAAAGCAATCCTCAGTCATTCACAAGTCTTTGAACACTTACAATCAGAGTATCACCTCTCCCTGGATTATTTGAACATTAAGCATTATAGGATAAAAAACTTCCTCCACTGTAAAGAATTGGTGAGTGGGGAATGAAGAGGGAGAGTATAGGAGAAATTCCTAATGCCACTAGAATCATAATTCTTAACAGTTGCTTTCATCTCTAACCTAAACCTGCAAGATCTAAACGTATGCTGGCCTCTCTTTGGTTGTAGCCTCCTCTTTTCTCCTCTGTGTGTATGAGTGTGTATAGCAGCAGCAGTGTGAATGACTACATGGAACAATTAAAAAAAACAAACAAACAATGCACTATCTGATGTATATAACGGGATATATGCCTGAGAATCCTTTCACTTACAACTATATTTCATCAGAACCAACATCTTGCCTAAAATCACCTTCAGAACATTAGCAAATATATAGGCAAGCATGCCACCCATATTACTTCAGAACTAAGTGACTCAGAGGGCTTCCCTGGTGGTTCAGTGATAAAGAATTTGCCTGTCACTGCAGAAGACTCAGGTTCAGTCCTCGAGCTGGGAAGATCCCCTGGAGAAAGAAAGGACAACCCATCCAGTATTCTTGCCTGGGAAATCCCATGGACAGAGGAGCCTGGCAGGCTTCAGTCCATGGGGTTGCAAAGACTCGGACACGACTTTGCAACTAAACTACAACGGGTATCTCAGAACAAATCGCTTCAGTTCCCTGGGTCTCAGTCTTCTCATCTGTAATGTGACAGAGCTGAAGCAAAAGACTGTTCAGGCCTTTGGCAGCTCAACCGTCCCATCACAGACTCCAGGCAGCAGCTTACTGTTTTTTGTTTAGTCGCTCAGTCATATCTGACTCTGTGACCCTCTGTGATCCCATGGACTGCAGCACATCAGGCTTCCTTGTTCATCACCAACTCCTGGAGCTTGCTCAAACTCATGTCCATTGGGTCAGTGATGCCATCCAACCATCTCACCCTCTGTCACTTCCCCCTTCCCCTCCTGCCGTCAATCTTTCCCAGCATCAGGGTTTTTCCCAATGAGTTGGCTCTTCATGTGGCCAAAGTATTGGAGCTTCCACATCAGTCCTAATAAATATTCAGGGCTGATTTCCATTAGGATGGACTGGTTTGATCTTCTTGCAGTCCAAGGGACTCTCAAGAGTCTTCTCAAGCACCACAGTTCAAATTTCAGCAACATCAAATTCTCTGGCACTCAGCGTTCTTTACGGCCCAAATCTCACATCTGTACACGACTATCAGAAAAACCATAGCTTTGCCTATATGGGTATTTGTCGGCAAAGTGATGCTTCTGCCTTTTGATACACTGTCTAGGTTTGTCATAGCTTTCCTTCCAAAGAGCAAGCATCTTTTAATTTCATGGCTCCAGTCACTGTCCACAGTGGCTTTGCAGCCCAAGAAAATAACATCTGTTACCATTTCCACTTTTCCCCCTTTGCTATAAATTACTATTAATATCCACTGCTGGTAAATGATTTTAAGCAGAACAACTACAAAGATAAGGCCAGACACATCAATTCTTTTCTTTGTGCTTCATTTTACCTTTTCTTTCGCTTGGGGTTTTAGGATTTAGAGAGGAGGCAGACAGGTTCACACCAGGAACTCCTCTCCTGAGAGCTCCAGCCTCCATGGATCTTCCTTAACCCTCCAGTCCTGGCGTTGTCTCAGCGACAGCGTCCAGGGCCTCTTGTCTGAGGGGCTGGTTATGAGCAAGCGGCATATGGCAGCAGTCACACTGTGGGACACTGGTAATCCCAGTCCTGTCTACTAAACGCTAGTCATGTCCCCGTGTCACGGTCACCGTCGCAACCAAAGGTGCCCGCAACAAGAACGACCCCATTTTTACACTGTAACTCATAGCCTGTCACTTAAATACATGCTGTCTAATGTGTTTTCATATAAGCTACTACGGAATTTGTTTTCATGCATTTGGTTTATCTGCTGGGGTGGGAGGAGGCGTTGGTCTTGCTCTGTTGCGCATGTATTTTTACTTCCACAGCCAGACTACAAACATCTGAGCAGAGAAACCACACCTTCCATTTCTTTCATATTCTCAGAGCTCAAAAGACAGCAGGAAATGGGTACTCTGATAATAGTTGTTCAGAGATAGATTGTTTTCCTTATTGTTTCCTTTTTCCTTAGTTTAAGCCTTCCCTTTTAACTAAATATAGGCCATTTCAAAAATGAGTCCTAAGAAACTGCGTACAGTACAGTGAGGTACCTTCTGAGACCAGCTCTTTCCCCGTCAATGAAGAGGCTTCACCAGCCATTCCCACTAGCCAGAATTCTGTTACCGGAATTTAACTTTAAAATGCTTCTTTTTCTACTGACCGGTTTCTTTGGGGTCTGACCTAATTTCATTCAGTCCTGAATCTGTCAGCTAATGGACACAGCTGAATGGAGAACTCTTGAGGACATCACATTCCTTTATGCCGCTTCAGTGACTGTAGCCTCCTTACGTCCTTCCTGGGCTTCAGTGCTTATCACCAAGAGACTCAATCGTGGTTTTCCTGATTGTATTATGAAATATGTAGGTAGTCTTCCCAGGAGTTTAAACTTCAATATGCATTACTAAAATGATTTTATTGAGTTGCTTTCCCTTCTGGTATAATTATACACTTGATTTAGACGTAAGAGATTCAGTTTGCTTAAAGGCTGAAAATGGGCACCACTGTCCTACAACCACAAGAAAGTGAGTCCTGCCAACAACTCGTGAGCTTATAAGTCGATCCCAAGCCCCTGGTGAGATGCACAACCATGGCCAACACCTTGACTTCAGCCCAGTGAGACCTAGAGAAGAAAAATCAGCTATGCTGTGCCTGGACTTTTAAACTACAGAAACTGTAAGACAATAAGCTAGTAAGTACATAGCAATGCATTACATACCACCAGGAAACTAATAAACTCGCTTTAGTGATATTGCCTGAAGCACTCATATTTGAGCAGAATGTTCTTAGGAACATGTTGCAGGTGCCACTTTCTGTACCTGATACACTGTATCAGATCCAAGAAAGATAAACAACATTTCTTAGGACTGCTATCCATATATGACCATATTATTGGGAGCTTTCTGCATGACATAACTCCATCAGCAATATAAAACCCATGAAAAAATTCTCCACATAACTAAATTAATACACAATTTATGCTTGTGTCCCCTTCACTTGGGTTTGTATGAATAAAACCAGTATCAGGCCTGCTTTGTACAGGTACCTTCATCCAGGGAGAGTAATCCATACTTGCATTTTCCACATAGGGCAAAGTGACTGTTCTGGAAAAGCTTCCAGTTTCCAGTATTTAGGACCAACAACTTAAACTTGATCTGGCCATCTCTGTTAACCACAGCACAACAGAGAGCGGAATCCAGGCCCTTCAGAAGGATACGAGAAGCAGCCTCACTGACCTCATTAGCTCATCAGGGAGGGGTCTTGCCCACAGAAGGAGCCAGGCAAGGTGAATTAAGAGTGGCCCTCATTCCCCCTAGCTGCCATTTCTGGCTTCCCTGGTGACTCAGCTGGTAAAGAATCCACCAGCAATGCAGGAAACCTGGGTTTCATCCCTGGGTTGGCAAGATCCCCTGGAGAAGGAAATAGCAACCCACTCCAGTATTCTTGCCTGCAGAATTCCATGGAGGGGGAGCCTGGCGGACTTCAGTCCATGGGGTCAAAAGAGTCGGAAACAACTTAGCAACTAAACCACCACCACCATATAATTAAATTATTAAAGTGCACATGGTGCGTGAAGAAAAGGGTGAGCTGACAAGAGTCCTAATGTAAAAGAGGGTTCTAGAAGGCAGACTATACACTGGGGCCACTCTCCAGAGCCCAAGGCTTCGCTTGAATCCTTCCATCAACCTGTCAGCAATCTAAGTAAACACTGTGCGTGCATGCTTAGCTGCTCAGTTGTGTCCAGCTTTTTGCAATCCCATGGACTGTAGAGAGCCAGGCTCCTCTGTCCACGTGATTTTTTAGGCAAGAGTAGGTTGCCATTTCCTTCTCCAGGGGATCTTTCCGAACCCGGGATCGAACCCACATCTCCTGTCTTCTGCATTGGCCGGCAGATTCTTTACAATTGAGTCACCCAGAAAGCGTGTGGGCTACATTTGCGCCCCAAATAGAATCTGTCTTTCTTCTCACAACAAAATGCTTGTGGTTGGTGCAGCAGAAAGTCTTGGTGACAGAATCTCATAAGAAAAGCAGAGGATAAAAGCATGATATGTCAAACTGGAAAAAAAAAAATCAGCAGGAACCCATAACCTCAAAAAGGCAGATTTTTTTTTTCAGCCACCGAACAGTAGCCCTTTGATCCACTGTTAACTTTCATGTGCAGCCCCAGTGCCCAGATTCTGGTCTATGTTCCAATTTTCCACTGTAAAGAAAGAGGAATCCTTGGAAGCAACCTGATTCCAGGTCACAGGGCAGGAAGCACAAAACAGCTGTGAAATATCCAGCTGTTACCAGAAAATTAAGATCTTTAAAAATGTCAGGGACAATGTTAGAAGGACAAAGGAATCTGGATATAGAGATTCCTACTGGTCAAGCTGTGATTACATAATTGAGCATCAAAGAGAAAATAAAATTATGGTTAAACGGAACAAGTGAGTTATTGAAAGACCCTGAGTTCATTCTGATTTTGAGAGAGAAACTTCGATATTAAAGGACAAATGGCAGTGTGGGGAAGGATGAATATAACAGGATCCACAGTTGGTTTTCACATGTGGAACTGTGAGTGAGCCAGGCAGTGCCAGAAAAAGTAGGAGCTGTACCCAGCACAGGAGTGAGCGCTCAAGGCTTGTGGAAAGAGGGTCTAAACAGCCCAAGTGTGCAAAGAACAGCAACACAGAATGTTTCAGTAACAGACCAGGTCAATATAACATAGCAATAAACCAAAGGGTACATGATGTGGCCTAAGCAATGTGTTACAAAGAATACATTTAGTGGAGAGAGACCAGATGGTAAAGACATTTTTTGGAAATAAGTTAAATTTTTAAACTAAGTGAAATTTAACCCTTACACAGAAAATTCAACTCAAGTGCCAACCAGTGACTCAGATCTGAATCACTCTGGCAAAAATCAACCAAGACTTCTGTGGACCGCAACAGTCAAACGTGAGTTTGAGCAAGCTCCGGGAGTTGTTGACGGACAGGGAAGCCTGGCGTGCTGCAGTCCACGGGGTGGCAAAGAGCTGGACACGACTGAGCGACCGAACTTAACAGTCTACAACTCCAGATCTTGTAACCCCCGCTATTCTGCGAAGACATTGTTTTAACTGTGGATTTGTAACGATTACACAATGGGCTTCCGTGGTGGCTCCGCGGTAAAGAATCTGCCTGCCAAAGCCAGAGACATGGGTTCAGTCCCTGGTTTGGGAAGATCCCCTGGAGAAGGAAATGGCAACCCACTTATTCTTGCCTCGGAAATCCCATGCACAGAGGAGCCTGGCAGGCTACAGTCCATTGGGTTGCAAAAGAGTTGGACATGACTTAGCAACTAAACTACCACAACAGAAAAGATTACACAATCCCAAGAAGATTCAAAAACGTCATTACTGAAACCCTTAGAAGGAATCTAATTAAGTAGACCCATAGTCCTAGGAAGGCATAAAAAGAAATATAAAAATAATATGAAATCGACTAAACCCAGTGTTGGTGTTTTAAAACAGGATAAGCATTAAGTGTGGTAATATAATGTGCAAGAATATTTATGCATGTTTTCCTTGTTTAAAAAGTATCTGAAATATGTTAAGATAATCTGCCACACTAAGTATTTGAAATTAAGGGAATTTAATTAAGGCAGTAATCGGTACTTAAATAGATTGAGACACACTGGCTTTCAAAATTACATTAACTACATATATTTTTAATGATGTAGGCACTAGCTGTGGGGATGTTCCAGACACAGAAGACTCTTAGACATGATATTCACCATCAGCTTTAACTGTCCTTAACTCAGCACAGGGCACACCAAGCCACAGACTTCCTCTTACTCCAAGCCATGGACCAACCCAATCACAGTAAATAGCTACACCAGCAGTACTGCCTGAAAACAACAGATATGCCAATGTTACCAGGGAACAGGATATGTTTTCTCTATGACGGCATTTTTTCACACTTCCTTGATCCACTTAGAAACTGAAGTGACAAAATTTACATAAGCAGGGATGTCTGATGCTACTTGAAAACAGAAAAAAAGAAGAGATCATCACAAATACCAAAATAAACTTCTGTGCCTTTCTTTTTTCCAGTAAATTCAACAGAATCCAGAATTTCAAACATGGTTAGAGAGGCACCCACACATTCAGACATTCATCGGTATCCATTACTTCGGTTCACTCATCATAAACTCACAGACTCAAAACTCAGTAAAAATTGTTAGCAATTCAAACAGTGTTGGAGGCTCCAAAAGTCACAGTTTGACCCACAATTTTAGCTTGGAGCTATGTAAAATCCAGACAACTGTCTCCCAGACTCACAGCAGTGGATCTGAAACAGCACAACTTAATTCCGTTAAGGTTGGCACTCACTGCAAGCGAATTCATTGGGGCCGAAAACTGTCCCTTTGAATCAACCATTTTCTGATGAGCAGCATTTCACTGGGTTTCAGAGGGTGATCTCTACTTCACTCCACACTCTTCATGAAGGCAAACACCAGCAAAAGAACTGGCTTCCATCATGATCTTCTGACATTCATAAAAGGAATAGCCATGCCAGATTCAACGCAAAACCGAAAGCAGCACAATTCTTGACAAGGAAACAACTTCTTTCATTTGTTTTCCCCTCATTTGTTACCCAGTGAGGGCCTGGTGGCTTTGTCTTATGCAGTATCCTCTCTCAAAATCTGCTCCCAATTAAAAAGCAATCCTCAGTCATTCACAAGTCTTTGAACACTTACAATCAGAGTATCACCTCTCCCTGGATTATTTGAACATTAAGCATTATAGGATAAAAAACTTCCTCCACTGTAAAGAATTGGTGAGTGGGGAATGAAGAGGGAGAGTATAGGAGAAATTCCTAATGCCACTAGAATCATAATTCTTAACAGTTGCTTTCATCTCTAACCTAAACCTGCAAGATCTAAACGCATGCTGGCCTCTCTTTGGTTGTAGCCTCCTCTTTTCTCCTCTGTGTGTATGAGTGTGTATAGCAGCGGCAGTGTGAATGACTACATGGAACAATTAAAAAAACAAAACAAAACAGAATGCACTATCTGATGTATATAACGGGATATATGCCTGAGAATCCTTTCACTTACAACTATATTTCATCAGAACCAACATCTTGCCTAAAATCACCTTCAGAACATTAGCAAATATACAGGCAAGCATGCCACCCATATTACTTCAGAACTAAGTGACTCAGAGGGCTTCCCTGGTGGCTCAGTGATAAAGAATTTGCCTGTCATTGCAGAAGACTCAGGTTCAGTCCTCGAGTTGGGAAGATCCCCTGGAGAAAGAAAGGACAACCCATCCAGTATTCTTGCCTGGGAAATCCCATGGACAGAGGAGCCTGGCAGGCTTCAGTCCATGGGGTTGCAAAGACTCGGACACAACTTTGCAACTAAACTACAACGGGTATCTCAGAACAAATCGCTTCAGTTCCCTGGGTCTCAGCCTTCTCATCTGTAATGTGACAGAGCTGAAGCAAAAGACTGTTCAGGCCTTTGGCACCTCAACCGTCCCATCACAGACTCCAGGCAGCAGCTTACTGTCTTTTGTTTAGTCGCTCAGTCATATCTGACTCTGTGACCCTCTGTGATCCCATGGACTGCAGCACATCAGGCTTCCTTGTTCATCACCAACTCCTGGAGCTTGCTCAAACTCATGTCCATTGGGTCAGTGATGCCATCCAACCATCTCACCCTCTGTCACTTCCCCCTTCCCCTCCTGCCGTCAATCTTTCCCAGCATCAGGGTTTTTCCCAATGAGTTGGCTCTTCATGTGGCCAAAGTATTGGAGCTTCCACATCAGTCCTAATAAATATTCAGGGCTGATTTCCATTAGGATGGACTGGTTTGATCTTCTTGCAGTCCAAGGGACTCTCAAGAGTCTTCTCAAGCACCACAGTTCAGATTTCAGCAACATCAAATTCTCTGGCACTCAGCGTTCTTTATGGCCCAAATCTCACATCTGTACACGACTATTAGAAAAACCATAGCTTTGCCTATATGGGTATTTGTCGGCAAAGTGATGCTTCTGCCTTTTGGTACACTGTCTAGGTTTGTCATAGCTTTCCTTCCAAAGAGCAAGCATCTTTTAATTTCATGGCTGCAGTCACTGTCCACAGTGGCTTTGCAGCCCAAGAAAATAACATCTGTTACCATTTCCACTTTTCCCCCTTTGCTATAAATTACTATTAATATCCACTGCTGGTAAATGATTTTAAGCAGAACAACTACAAAGATAAGGCCAGACACATCAATTCTTTTCTTTGTGCTTCATTTTACCTTTTCTTTCGCTTGGGGTTTTAGGATTTAGAGAGGAGGCAGACAGGTTCACACCAGGAACTCCTCTCCTGAGAGCTCCAGCCTCCATGGATCTTCCTTAACCCTCCAGTCCTGGCGTTGTCTCAGCGACAGCGTCCAGGGCCTCTTGTCTGAGGGGCTGGTTATGAGCAAGCGGCATATGGCAGCAGTCACACTGTGGGACACTGGTAATCCCAGTCCTGTCTACTAAACGCTAGTCATGTCCCCGTGTCACGGTCACCGTCGCAACCAAAGGTGCCCGCAACAAGAACGACCCCATTTTTACACTGTAACTCATAGCCTGTCACTTAAATACATGCTGTCTAATGTGTTTTCATATAAGCTACTACGGAATTTGTTTTCATGCATTTGGTTTATCTGCTGGGGTGGGAGGAGGCGTTGGTCTTGCTCTGTTGCGCATGTATTTTTACTTCCACAGCCAGACTACAAACATCTGAGCAGAGAAACCACACCTTCCATTTCTTTCATATTCTCAGAGCTCAAAAGACAGCAGGAAATGGGTACTCTGATAATAGTTGTTCAGAGATAGATTGTTTTCCTTATTGTTTCCTTTTTCCTTAGTTTAAGCCTTCCCTTTTAACTAAATATAGGCCATTTCAAAAATGAGTCCTAAGAAACTGCGTACAGTACAGTGAGGTACCTTCTGAGACCAGCTCTTTCCCCGTCAATGAAGAGGCTTCACCAGCCATTCCCACTAGCCAGAATTCTGTTACCGGAATTTAACTTTAAAATGCTTCTTTTTCTACTGACCGGTTTCTTTGGGGTCTGACCTAATTTCATTCAGTCCTGAATCTGTCAGCTAATGGACACAGCTGAATGGAGAACTCTTGAGGACATCACATTCCTTTATGCCGCTTCAGTGACTGTAGCCTCCTTACGTCCTTCCTGGGCTTCAATGCTTATCACCAAGAGACTCAATCGTGGTTTTCCTGATTGTATTATGAAATATGTAGGTAGTCTTCCCAGGAGTTTAAACTTTAATATGCATTACTAAAATGATTTTATTGAGTTGCTTTCCCTTCTGGTATAATTATACACTTGATTTAGACGTAAGAGATTCAGTTTGCTTAAAGGCTGGTATAGATAGAGGCATGTATTTACTGACCTCTAGGCTTTATTTTATACTGTTTCTACACTAAAAACTAACTAGCCCCAAAAGGTCAAAGGAAGAAAGAAGACGACATGGGAAATTTTCTGACTCCCACTTGATATCCAATATGATATGCTGGTTAAAACTCCACAATTTCATAATGACAAATTTAACATGAAGTTGAATGAACACTCACAGTAAGGGCTGAAATGCCCTCTCTGCTGTTAGTTGTTGTCTGTTTTTTGGAATGTGGTTATTTCGGGTGATCAGGATTTCATCTGGCATAGTCTTTACCCCTGGCTGCCCTCAGCGCGGCAACACGGGCATCACCCAGGACCACAGGCCCCGCCCTGACCTCAGTCCTCCCGAATCAGAACCTGCATTTTAACAAGACACCCAGGGGATCTGTGTGGACATTAAAGTCTGAGGTGCAATGCTCTAACCCACGGAAGAATAATCAAGTCTGCTGCTACAGTCAAATAAAGAACTGAGACTGTGAAAGAAGCTGAGTGTTTGAGAGGCAAACGCTGTTTCAGTCTTTGGGTTCAAAATAAGCGATAATCATTTCAACATTCCTTGGGTAGCATTTTTGCTCAAGCTTCTCAACAAACATCACGGTAATTTCAACTAATTCTTTTATGTAATTTTGAACTCTGAAGACAAATTCTCCAAACAGATACATCCAATATATACATGAATTTTTAAAAAGCAATGGGATTGGAGCATGTGAGGAGCACAGAAAGAAGATACACAGATTATAATAACACAAGTAACATTACTTCCTGTGTAGAAACTTATGGAATTATGTGTTTCTAACGCAGAAGCCATTGTTTTGCTCTGGGCCACTATTATCTGTGAAAAAAATTACCATGTAAGTATTCTAAGGAGAATTGAATCCAGAATTTCACTTTATTCTTTATCTACCAGAGTTTATGTGGTAACTTTGAAAAAAAAAAAAAAAAAAAAAGAATTCAAAGGAAGTCACTTCAAGATCCAGAAATGAAATTTTAAAAGGCACTTACATATGTGAACAGTGCCATATACTATAAAACAGGTTAAAAAAAAAAAAAAAACCCTCTGCCTATGAGATATAACTGTTCATTTCCTGCCCTAGTCTAGACAAAGGACTGGAAGCCCTACTCCCAAACAGAATGACGGGCAATTCTCTGCAGGTCTGGGCCTCTTTCCTAACTATTGCCAGTAAAAACTTACTGCTGCTGCTGCTGCTAAGTCGCTTCAGTCGTGTCTGACTCTGTGCGACCCCATAGATGGCAGCCCACCAGGTTCCGCCGTCCCTGGGATTCTCTTACTAAGTATCTCCAAAAGGTCCAGAGGGGGAAAGGAGAGGATGTGTGAATTTTCTGCTTCCCACTTGACAACCATAATTATACGCTGATTAAAATTCTATCAAGGGGCTTCCCTGGTGGTCCAGCAGTTACGAATCTGCCTTGCGATGTGAGAGACATGGGTTCGATCTCTGGTCTGGGAAGATCCCACATGCCACAGGGCACCCGAGGACCGGTGCCACAGCTACTGAGCCAGAGTTCTAGAGCCCACGAGCCACAACAGCTGAAGTCCACTCTCCTAGAGCGTGTGCCCCGCCACAAGAGAAGCCACAGCAAGAACCCTGCGCGCCGCTGTGGAGAGTGACCTCTGACTGCTGCAGCGAGAAAGCCCGCGTGCAGCAACAAAGACCCCCCAAAGCCATAAAAATAATAAACAGATCTTTTTTAGAAATTCCATCATGGAAAAAAAGGGAGCCATGGGTGTCACAGTCATGTCATAACCAAATGAACATAGGGTGTTGGGAGCTGAAATGTTAGCATCGACATCTATATAGCTTTCCCCCTTCCCTCATGAGCCAGAGGGCCCAGAAATGGACACATGCAACGAGAATCCGCATGCACGAAACAGGAGTGGCCTTACTGAGATTCCACAAAGCAAAAGCCTATTCTAACCCACAAAACTCCCACAGCTGCAGTGGGAACTGGAATACCCACCCTCGATGCAACAGAAGACCTGAGCTACAGAATGTGGCTCACACGGCATGGCTAATTCGTTTCTTCACCAAGACACTACTCCCTTACAGCTCTTACTCTAGAAAAAAGTCTGTTCCTACAAATAGGGACTTTTCCTCACTTTTCTCATAGAATTTACAGGTTTAAATAGAGCTTTTCTCTTTATTAGGTTTTGTTTGGGGTCCTACCTGAGAAGGAGAAACCAGGCGGTGCTTTCAAAGGACCCCATAGCGTGCAGAGGTACAAAATAACCCAGGGAGGGTCGCTGACTGATACTGGGGCAATGTTAAAAGGTTGTTCATGTCAGAAGCGCTAACAACCAATAAAGACAGCAGGCTGAACTCAGAGTCGTAGATGTTTAAAATCAATAACATGGTCCAGACTGCTTTCTGTACACATATGCTTAGCATTTGAGGGGGTTTTTTGTTTGTTTTTTTGACATCATGGGGACAAGAGAAACCGCCATGTGTCTCAAAGGCTGTGAAAACAAGAGTCTCAATGCCTTCTGAATTCTGTTTTCTGTTCCTAGCCTCGCTGCACCACCCACAGCCTCTTTGTACGAAATTAGCCTAGTTCTTCCTTCATGTTTAAACCTTTCAAATATCTGTAGCTCACTATTCTGTCCCTCATGTAAGATAAAGCATCCAGAAGGTAAAATAACATTAAAAATATAAAGCTGAAACAAGACACTACTGCAGGTACTTACTGATCCATCAGGACCTGAATTTCTTTCCCCTGGTAACCATATGAACAGCATTTAAAAATAAAGATTATAAATATGTTTAAATTCCTTCCCTGAAGGAGAAATAAAATTGTGTACTTTCTTCTCACCCTCAAACAGATGGCTGTATAAATAAACACAACTTCTATCTCCTCACCTATAATAACCATTTTTTTAATAACATCTAAATGTATTATTAATGCTTGGGAAATAACAGTGATCAATGCCGAGAGTGATGCTAGAAAGTTTAGGAGTTTAATGGCTTTATTCTAATAAAATAAATCTAGATACAAACCTCACTGAAGAATTCAGAAATATATAGGGCACCACTCAATATAGAATTGACTTTGGAAGCTCTTAAAATTTTCAGAGAATCATATATGGGTCACTAACCACACAGAGCTCATGAAGAGAAACACAGGGAACAATGAACCTCTGGGGAGAAAATGGAAGTATCTCTCCATGTAGCTTTAACAGCTGGCCCATCTTTTGTAAAGAACTAAAATTTCAACGATAATAAATTTGACAGCAATCCATTAATAATAAAGTCCTGACTGCTTTCATGAGGACTGGTTCTGTAAACCTTTCCCATGACTGACAAAATTCAATAGTGAATCCTAACTGAGATATTCAAGGTGAATAGAGCGGAACAGTGGGATACACACGCCCTGCTGTTCGGCTGCCACCTGAGAACCACCCCCAGTGCTTCCAGGAACATTTCACTGGCAGCTTTGTATTTTTAGCAAGACCTCATTTAGCTATGGAATAAGCCACTGGAGCACATTCATATCAGTTGGGCCGAAATCTACAGACCATATAATCCTTCCCAAACCTGCCAGGTTGTAACTAGAATACTGAAGAATTCTTTCTTTTATTCTCCTTTTATACCCAAACCCAATAACATTAAGAAACTGTCACATCTGCTCAATAAACGAGCAAACTGGAGAAGGATCTTGGGCAAGATTTGATACAAATTGATAGAAAAGAGATGGAGATTAAGGATTTCTAGATGACCATGACAATGATGATGAAGGCTACTGTGTGCTCAGTCATGCCTGACTCTTTGTGACCCCGTGGACTGTAGCTGCCAGGCTCCTCTGCCCATGGGATTCTCCAGGCAAGAATACTGCAGTGGGCTGCCATTTGCTCCTCCAGGGGATCTTCCTGTCCCAGTGATTAAACACGTGTCTCTTGCATGTCTGCATTAGTAGGCAGATTCTTCACCACTGAGCCACCTGGGATGATGGCTATTATTAAACTCTTATTAAATGAGACACTATTTTTAAAGTTTCGAAAGTAGTTTCTCAATTAATCTCTACAACAACCTCAAGAGGTACTATTATCATCCCAGTTTCACAGAGGATTACATTGAGGCATACAAGAGTTAAATAACATGTCCAAGACCACACAGCGCATGCACAGGAAACGGGAATTATTTCAGGACTTTGACTGTGAATCCCGAGCTCTTGACCACCAGGTTATCTTCCTTACATGTCCCTTGGGACATAGATCCTGAGGGAAATAAGGAAAGCACAGATCTGACCTGCAACACGTCTCTCATTCTTTCTTCTCCTTATACAAAAGAAAAGTGCTTTTAGAACTGAGCAAAGTAACTGCCCTGTGCTTTGAGGTTTTCCGACCCATCCTTGCCACCTCCTCATCACTTCCGCCATGTAAATTTAACATGCTTTGGACTAATCTAGCTCTCAATCTTGGGGAAGGCAATGGCACCCCACCCCAGTACTCTTGCCTGGAAAATCCAATGGATGGAGGAGCCTGGTGGGCTGCAGTCCATGGGGTCGCTAACAGTCAGACAGACTGAGCGACTTCACTTTCACTTTTCTCTTTCATGCATTGGAGAAGGAAATGGCAACCCACTCCAGTATTCTTGCCTGGAGAATCCCAGGGATGGGGGAGCCTGGTGGGATGCCGTCTATGGGGTCACACAGAGTCGGACACGACTGAAGTGACTTAGCAGCAGCAGCAGCAGCTCTCAATCTTATCAAAAGTTGATTCTCATATCAAAAGTCAAGGCTGAAAACCAAAGTATTAGGGTGTATATGGGTGGGGGCAGAAAGTAAAATATTTATTAAGAAGGACAGACTGATGGGGAAGATGGGAAGGCTCGGGCCTCTTCCCATATATGTTTGTGTTTCCTGAAGTGAAAGTGCCAGTTGCTCAGTCGAGCCTGACTCTTTGTGACCCTACGGGCTGTAGCCTCTGTCCATTGGATTCTCCAGGCAAGGATACTGGAGTGGGTTGCCATTCCTCTTTCCAGGGGATCTTACTGACACAGGGATCGAACCCAAGTCTCGCACACTGCAGGCAGATTCTTTACTATCTGAGCCACCAGGGAAGCCCTGAGTTTCCTGAAGAGTAAAAGGCATGGATATAAAGTGTTGACTGAACCCATCTAAGAATCATCATATTGGTCAATGGTAGATAAACAGAGGCTCTAGAGCCTTAACTTGGCTTTCTGAAAAAGATCTATGAGAAAGTCATTTAGATTTAATAGTAGCGTCAGGAAGAAACGTGCGAAGGAGAATGCTACGCTGATGAAGCCAGGCTTACCTCGTCCAATGGAAATTGCTTAACGGGGCATGAATGTTATACCCTTTCTCATTCCCCTCTAACTCAGAGGAGATCTGTGATTTGGGGGCTGAGTGTACACTGAAAACAGCATTGGGGAGTGAGAGAGGACTTGCAGTAGGCATCAAGAGACTGAGTGGAGTCTCACCCTCCAACTGGCCAAAGGAAATGAAGGTGAGTCAACTGGTTAAACGACTGACTGCTGAAGTACCTCCCAGCTCTAGGCTTCTGGCTCTGCAAGAGGATCTCAGCGTGATCAATCTTTGCTTATAAAGCTTTTAATGTAACAGACTAGAAGCAGAGTGGGTCAAATCTGAATGTTCACAATGACAAAAGCCACAGTCCAGCCTTCCACTATATATTTCAGACGACTAAGCAAAAAATTCACATGAAAATCTAATTAGCCCAATTACCATGCTCAACTGCCAGGCCACGTAAAGAATCCAAATGAATATATCCTTAGATCATTCCTTAGATCAGTGTGTTTCTATTCCTCATTCCTACACTTTCTCCTAGGCTTTTCAGTATTTCTAAATTATCCATATTTATCAGATGTCCATAGAAGTCAATATGGGAACTTGCTTTATTGAAATTATATGGTGGGGGGGGGGCACTGCTGTCTTTTCCATATTAAAAAAAAATTAAAGCATACATTAAAAAGGAATGAAATTCTGATACATGGTACAACATGGATGAACCGTGAAAACACATTGGATAAAATAAACTAAACGCAAAAGGGCAAATACTTTATGATTCCACTTGATATGATATGACATATCAAGAAAAGGCAAGTTCATAGGCACGGATGTAGACTAGAGATTACCAAAGGCTAGAGACGGAGACTGGGGAGTTACCACTTACTCGACAGAACATCTACTACGGAGGATGAAAAGTTCTGCACTTGGACAGCAGTGATGATAGCAAAACATTGGGAATGTACTTAGGCCAATAAATTACCTACCGAAAAATGGTTAAAATGGAAAACTTTGTGTTACATATATTTTTCACCACAATTTTTAAAACGGAAGAGAAAAAATCAAAGCATATAGTGTGTGTTTCACAATTGCCCAAAATGAAAAAATTTAAAAATGTCTCCTTGAACTATTTTAAGGAGTAGATTGTAAGTTTTCTGAGGACAGGGACTAGCTCTGTCTTAGCAGGTACACTGTTACTCAGTAGACCCTCCATAAATGCTTGTTTAATAAATAAATGATTAAAAGATATAAATAGAGGACAATTCTCCAAAGCAGGAAAATATAAAAAGCATGAAATTTACTTATTCATGAGAAAGTATAATGGGGCATATTCCTGAGAAAAATACCAAAGCTACGATCCCTAAGCTCCTTCAGGGAAGGGAGTATATCTGTTTCATTTTTACTTCCTTCACAGCACGTCTTATGATGCCTGATAGAGTAAATGGCTGATAAATGTTTGCAGAATGAGGAATTTAAAAAAAGATTGATAGGAAAATCAATCTTATTAATTGCTCTACTATTCTCCTTTTAAAAACTTACTTTTTGCAAACGTACAACTCCTGCCACAGGACGAAAGAAAAGAAACCTCATATAGCTTACAAAAAGTGAAGGTAAAATATAAGTAACTAGAAGATATCACTCTCAGGAAAAGAAACAGCAAACACAGGGCACATCATGTTCTGAGTAGGAAAAAAAAAAGGTGTTTTCTTTTTTTTTTTTAAAGGAACAACTAAAGTATAGAAAAGATAGCTTGTATAGTTCATCTCCATTTTTTAGGAAAAAATAAATGGTCAAAATAACAGAAAAGTTTCACTATCTTTGGAAGAAAATCCAAATATTCCTTGCCAAAAATTAATGTCTGACCTTTACAATAAATAGTGTGACTAAGCTATGGAAAATCCCATACTGCTAAGCTAAAGAAATTATTAGTAATTGCTCTACTTGTAGACCCCTACCTCTTTGACCCATTGCACAAGGTAACTCATTGCCCTGAACTTCCTCCATTTTCCTTCCTACAAGTCTGTATAGACACAAATTCCTCTTTTATCTGGGCCACACCTCTTTGTAGTGAAGCTACACAACATGTTATACCCTGCCTATATTTCTAGACACTTTAAAGAATTTTTACAATCTTTTTCTATTAAACATATTACAGGTATTTTTTATAATCCACAGACACAAGACTTAGTCAAATGAACACATAATACACTAAAGTTGCAAATAAAAACATTTTTTAAAAGGGGGTATACACAGGTACACTACTGTCTTCCTTATCTAAAGCAGACTTCACTAGATTCCAACATAAGATACTTTCTAAACCTATAATTATTGTTAACACAGTTCTATTTGTTAAAAAATTTTTTTTAACCTCTTTGGAAGATTCAACGCAAGGGGGCCCCCAGCATTCAAAATGGAGATGAAACAGAAACCCCAGGAAGAAGAAATTCCAATATGGGCTATGTCCACTCTAAAGACGGGGAAGGCAATGGCACCCTACCCCAGTACTCTTGCCTGGAAAATCCAATGGACGGAGTAGCCTGGTGGGCTGCAGTCCATGGGGTCGCTAACAGTTGGACAGACCGAGCGACTTCACTTTCACTTTTCTCTTTCATGCATTGGAGAAGGAAATGGCAACCCACTCCAGTATTCTTGCCTGGAGAATCCCAGGGATGGGGGAGCCTGGTGGGATGCCGTCTATGGGGTCACACAGAGTCGGACACGACTGAAGTGACTTAGCAGCAGCAGCAGCAGCTCTCAATCTTATCAAAAGTTGATTCTCATATCAAAAGTCAAGGCTGAAAACCAAAGTATTAGGGTGTATATGGGTGGGGGCAGAAAGTAAAATATTTATTAAGAAGGACAGACTGATGGGGAAGATGGGAAGGCTCGGGCCTCTTCCCATATATGTTTGTGTTTCCTGAAGTGAAAGTGCCAGTTGCTCAGTCGAGCCTGACTCTTTGTGACCCTACGGGCTGTAGCCTCTGTCCATTGGATTCTCCAGGCAAGGATACTGGAGTGGGTTGCCATTCCTCTTTCCAGGGGATCTTACTGACACAGGGATCGAACCCAAGTCTCGCACACTGCAGGCAGATTCTTTACTATCTGAGCCACCAGGGAAGCCCTGAGTTTCCTGAAGAGTAAAAGGCATGGATATAAAGTGTTGACTGAACCCATCTAAGAATCATCATATTGGTCAATGGTAGATAAACAGAGGCTCTAGAGCCTTAACTTGGCTTTCTGAAAAAGATCTATGAGAAAGTCATTTAGATTTAATAGTAGCGTCAGGAAGAAACGTGCGAAGGAGAATGCTACGCTGATGAAGCCAGGCTTACCTCGTCCAATGGAAATTGCTTAACGGGGCATGAATGTTATACCCTTTCTCATTCCCCTCTAACTCAGAGGAGATCTGTGATTTGGGGGCTGAGTGTACACTGAAAACAGCATTGGGGAGTGAGAGAGGACTTGCAGTAGGCATCAAGAGACTGAGTGGAGTCTCACCCTCCAACTGGCCAAAGGAAATGAAGGTGAGTCAACTGGTTAAACGACTGACTGCTGAAGTACCTCCCAGCTCTAGGCTTCTGGCTCTGCAAGAGGATCTCAGCGTGATCAATCTTTGCTTATAAAGCTTTTAATGTAACAGACTAGAAGCAGAGTGGGTCAAATCTGAATGTTCACAATGACAAAAGCCACAGTCCAGCCTTCCACTATATATTTCAGACGACTAAGCAAAAAATTCACATGAAAATCTAATTAGCCCAATTACCATGCTCAACTGCCAGGCCACGTAAAGAATCCAAATGAATATATCCTTAGATCATTCCTTAGATCAGTGTGTTTCTATTCCTCATTCCTACACTTTCTCCTAGGCTTTTCAGTATTTCTAAATTATCCATATTTATCAGATGTCCATAGAAGTCAATATGGGAACTTGCTTTATTGAAATTATATGGTGGGGGGGGGGCACTGCTGTCTTTTCCATATTAAAAAAAAATTAAAGCATACATTAAAAAGGAATGAAATTCTGATACATGGTACAACATGGATGAACCGTGAAAACACATTGGATAAAATAAACTAAACGCAAAAGGGCAAATACTTTATGATTCCACTTGATATGATATGACATACCAAGAAAAGGCAAGTTCATAGGCACGGATGTAGACTAGAGATTACCAAAGGCTAGAGACGGAGACTGGGGAGTTACCACTTACTCGACAGAGCATCTACTAGGGAGGATGAGAAGTTCTGCACTTGGACAGCAGTGATGATAGCAAAGCATTGGGAATGTACTTAGGCCAATAAATTACCTACCGAAAAATGGTTAAAATGGAAAACTTTGTGTTACATATATTTTTCACCACAATTTTTAAAATGGAAGAGAAAAAAATCAAAGCATATAGTGCGTGTTTCACAATTGCCCAAAATGAAAAAATTTAAAAATGTCTCCTTGAACTATTTTAAGGAGTAGATTGTAAGTTTTCTGAGGACAGGGACTAGCTCTGTCTTAGCAGGTCCACTGTTACTCAGTAGACCCTCCATAAATGCTTGTTTAATAAATAAATGATTAAAAGATATAAATAGAGGACAATTCTCCAAAGCAGGAAAATATAAAAAGCATGAAATTTACTTATTCATGAGAAAGTATAATGGGGCATATTCCTGAGAAAAATACCAAAGCTACGATCCCTAAGCTCCTTCAGGGAAGGGAGTATATCTGTTTCATTTTTACTTCCTTCACAGCACGTCTTATGATGCCTGATAGAGTAAATGGCTGATAAATGTTTGCAGAATGAGGAATTTAAAAAAAGATTGATAGGAAAATCAATCTTATTAATTGCTCTACTATTCTCCTTTTAAAAACTTACTTTTTGCAAACGTACAACTCCTGCCACAGGACGAAAGAAAAGAAACCTCATATAGCTTACAAAAAGTGAAGGTAAAATATAAGTAACTAGAAGATATCACTCTCAGGAAAAGAAACAGCAAACACAGGGCACATCATGTTCTGAGTAGGAAAAAAAAAAGGTGTTTTCTTTTTTTTTTTTAAAGGAACAACTAAAGTATAGAAAAGATAGCTTGTATAGTTCATCTCCATTTTTTAGGAAAAAATAAATGGTCAAAATAACAGAAAAGTTTCACTATCTTTGGAAGAAAATCCAAATATTCCTTGCCAAAAATTAATGTCTGACCTTTACAATAAATAGTGTGACTACAGAAGAATATTTAGGGTCCCCCTTAAAAAAATTCTAGTGAACCCAAATATTATCACTACTTCTCTCAACGAGCCTATCAAGTTATCAAGTGTTCTTTCTTAGAAATACTTATGTCACAAAATTACATACAACTGGCTTATGAGCAACATGCCACACCAAGTTACTGATGTTTTTTCTCAACTAATATTCACTATCATCATCATTTACATTTTACATGAAGTACTCAGTTAAAGTATACACAAGGAGAACATTTTTAAAGTCAAAAAATTCTAATGCTGACATCCTTAACATCCAGTACCTATACAATAGTTGGAACCTTATAAAATCACCAGAACCGTGCAATGTAGTAGACTCACTTTGAACAATATTAAAACATGTCTTTCAACTTCGACCACCCCCACTCCTAAGACAAGGTGCCCATTAACAAATGGAAATAGGAATTCGACCTCTGCAGAGATCAAGGTTTATTACATTTCTGTGTCTCAGCTGTTATCTTCTCCCCAAGCAGGTGGGCATCATTTTGGAGGTGCCTCTCTGCTGCCTGGACCTTCATGCCTGCAGGAGCTCTCCATTAGCATCCTAAATGCTAACAGTCCACTCTTAGAGTCAGCACTTCAAGCAGAACTGCATGAAGGATGACCACTTCTGTACATGAAAGCACAACCACGCCAGGCGGGAAGATGCAAAATACCAGCACACTGACCTCTGCCAGGCAGCAAACACTTAAAGCAGGTGCATTTCCGTGCTCCAGAAGGGAGGGGGGGAGGAGCAAGGAGGAAGCCCCAGATCCCTAATATATTAGAGATGTTTATTGCACTCAGAGCCATTCCAGCTAATTCATGGACATCAGTTCATCCAGATGAGAAAAGTGGTCTCCCGTCCTTCACCAGCTCGACTCAGAGGGCATTCAGCCAAGCACAGCCGAGCAAAACAATCCGTAAGATCTCTTTAAGCTATAATAAATAAGATGAGTTTCAGAAGAAACAACATTCAGCTCCGGCAAAGAAGCACAGTCGCAAACCTTTTCCTCATCTTATTGCTGCTCCTGGTGTTTACAAAGTACAAGCAGTAGCCTCGGAAACCTCAAGAGATTCCGCCGTCGGTAACCTCCTGTCAGATCTTTAGTTTAAATAGCCCCTTGATCAACCTGTGATGGGTTCTGGCAGTTAAACAGAAGGGAGTGAGTAAAATGACATGCACAAAATGAATCCTTTTCAAGTTGTAAATGAGTGAGTCAGGATTCAGACTTGCTGGATGCTCCAAATTAAACCCCCTGCTCTAATTTTAAGCATGCTCCGTCTTACCGTTTTGCTGTTCTCTCTCTCAGGCTCGAATCACCTGGAACTCTTTAGCATGTCTCTAGCAATGTGCTTGCACCAGGCCAGGCTCATACAGCAACTGAATTCACATCTTTCTGCACTAGCAAGCTGAAATGGTACGGCCGTACTACAACCAAGAAAGGGGGAAGCAAAAGCAGGGGAAAGGAAAAAAAAAAAAAAAAAACACCCAGAAATACCTAGAGAAGCTAATCTCCATGGAAGAAGACCAAAAATGGTTCAGAAGAACACAAAGGACATGCTCACATTCAGGATCAATAGCTTTAACACTTTAATTTTTTTCCCAAAAGAATCTCTCTTTTTTTTTTTCCTCTAAACACGATGGACTTGCCTGTGGAGTTCCCAGGAAGACAGAGTAATCCGGGCTCTGCAGCAGCATTGCAGCCAAAGTAACCGTGCATATTCTGTCCAGGCAATTCACAACACACTGTCTCTTCAGAAAGATATTGATTTGCAATGCAGGGCTGCCTCAAAAGAATGGCAGCCAAACAGATAATGGTGACTGTACAGGAGGAAAAACATTTAATCAAGGGGATGGACCTCATCATGCTCGATTCAATTTTTTAAAAGCACTGGGGCAAGCCAGTAAGTGTCTTGAGTGACAAACCCATTAAACAGTAACCTGAGGTCCTAGAGAAGGCCAAGTTTAGGCTGCCATCATTTGCATTTGTGCTGCAAAAGCCACTAAAACGTCTAATGTATCTATGTGCCTAGATTTCTCATATGCAAATGGGGCATGATGAGAACTCTAAAATAACCATGCACCAAAAAAAAAAAAAAAAAAAAAGCACAGGTGTAGCATTTACGGAACCAAAGTGATAAAATACATAATAATGAGCCTGCAGAATTCTTGATGGTAGTTACAGCTCATATGACCCTCAAAAGTGAAATATCAACACAAACCAGATCTCACAATCCTTAGGCTAATTGTGTCAAGTCATGCCACACGGCGCTGGGTGGCCAGCAAAGATCCCAAACTGCCACTCTCGTAGCGACCCCTACAGGACAGAGACTGATCTACAACTCACCCTTGTTTAAAGTTAGCTCCTATCCTCAGAAGACAGAATTGCAAAAGGGCAAAAAAGTAGATTAGGACTCAACCAAGAAATACATTAGGCAACAAATCAAAAAAAGTCAGGCATGGGATCTGACCTCATAGATATTCACTTAATTAAGAAATCAAAGGACAAGAAGAGGTAACAACAATGTCAAATATTTCTATAGCTCCCAGGACTAGTGCACACTTAGTAACCTCAGGGAGAGAGCAGCATTGAAATATATGCTGTGCCACGTGCAGACCAGATGGCTGATGGGAAGCTGCTCTCCAGCACCGGGAGCCCGGCCCTGTGCTCTGTGACGACCGAGAGGGGTGGGAGGGAGGCTCAAGGGGGAGGGGACACATGTATACTTGTGGCTGATTCATGGTGTACGGGAGAAACTAACACAACATTGAAAGCAATTATCCTCCAATTAAAAATAAATTAAGAAAAAGAAAGGGAAAAGTGTTTTCCCCTTACATGCTAACTGGTTTAAAGGAATCATCTCCCGTATCCGCTATTCGCAAACCATCCTCATCTTCATCCTTCTCAGCGACAACGGGAAGACACTGAACTTTTTTTCTGCAACAGCAAAGTTCATCCAAAAATCTTACGAAAAGTTCTTCAAACACAAATGCTTGCTCTTCACAAAAGCCAGGAAAGAAAGTTATCTCTTTAATATCAGAAAACTACCGAGTTATATGCACTTTGCTTCTGCACAGCAGAGTTCATTTCAACAAGTCTCTCAAGAATCTGGAGCTGGGTTTGTGAGTGCTCAAGCTCCAGCCCACAAAGATTCTCCTTTCTCAGAACCAACAACATTTACTTGAATCATTTACGCCTTTGAATCATTAACCATATGCTGCCTCATAAAACTCTCCTATAGTACTGGCATTTTCCCCCTCTGAAGGTCACTGAGGAACAAATTCACATCAGTTTCATCTTTTTTCTTTTTTTACTCGGAGAAGGCAATGGCACCCCACTCCAGTACTCTTGCCTGGGAAATCCCACGGATGGAGGAGCCTGGTGGGCTGCAGTCCATGGGGTCACTGAGAGTCGGACACGACTGAGCGACTTCACTTTCACTTTTCACTTGCATGCATTGGAGAAGGAAATGGCAACCCACTCCAGTATTCTTGCCTGGAGAGTCCCAGGGACGGGGGAGCCTGGTGGGCTGCCATCCATGGGGTCGCACAGAGTCGGACACGACTGAAGTGACTTAGCAGCAGTAGCAGCACATTAACACACTGCTACACATCCAGCAAATTTTAAATTAAAAATTTTAAGAGTTAGTAAATTTCCCAACTCTACACTTTAAGGCTGAGATAATCTCCCCTCCCCTATGACTCAATGTTCCCTGACAAAAATCCACGTCAGAAGTGTTGGCTTTAGTTTCTTCACTTAAGTAGTGCCTATGTGTTTTTTTCTATCTAGAGAGCTGGTAGATAAGGGCATGTACAGTGTTTGTGTTCGCTAAACTATTCTGTATAAAACCCAAGAAACAACACAATAATCTGCTTTATTCTTTCATTTATTCATTCAACGAATAGGTACCGATGCACCTAGCAATGAGCAGCGAGGTTCTCTGCAATCCAAGACTCCTCCTCCTGACTTGGGTGGGTCCTCAGGTAGCTCCTCCCCAGAGCCCTCCGGGGGCTACCCCTCTCGCGTTGGTGCCCCCTCAGCCCATCACGCTGCACTATCCAGATTATTTATTTGTTTGTCTTCCTCCCCAACTAGAACACAAACTACTCAAGAGACTGCAATTCTACTCATTGGCTCTCCTGTGTCTCCCTAGCCCCCAAAACAGCCTCCGCACTTGTTACATCCATCAATATTAAGAGGATCTGCTGATGACAGTAGTTCAAACCAACTCTGTGGACTCCCGTAGAGTGGAAATGGATGGGAAAGCTTGAGAGGTGTGCTTGAGAGGTGTGTGGGGGAAAGAAGAATGTCACCAAATATATACAGGTAAACAAGAAGCTTGGCCTTGTAACAAAAGTTAAGGAGAGAGGCTGAAGGTGAAGCTGTGGAAAATTAATCAGTATGCTCATGTTTTACAGGAAGGGTTCGCTATCTACTGCTACGAAGACTATCTTTATTAGGGGACACTGAGGTGTATATATCAAACCACACCACAGAAGAGCATTAGTAGAGATTAAGATAAAGTGTCTGTCTTCAAAGAGAAGAGACAAAGTCTTTTGTAAAAACACCATCTCAGGTAATGAGGACCCTGTATGCAAGACAGCAAAAGAGACACAGATGTGTAGAGCGGACTTTTGGACTCTGAGGGAGAGGGAGAGGGAGAGGGAGAGGGTGGGATGATTTGGGAGAATAGCATTGAAATATGTATACTATCATGTAAGAAATGAATCGCCAGTCTATGTTCAATGCAGAATGCAGGATGCTTGGGGCTGGTGTATGGGGATGATCCGGAGGGATGATGTGGGGTGGGAGGTGAGAGGGGGGTTCATGTTTGGGAGTTCGTGTACACCCGTGGCGGATTCATGTCAATGTCTGCCACAATAGAGTACTGTAAAGTAAAATAAAGCAAAATGGAAGCTCTAAAATAAAATAAAATAAAAAAACACCATCTCAGTGGACATAGAGGAAAAGATGGGAAAGAAACCAACAAAAATACTAGGTACTAACATCTGCTTTGGTCATATTTATAAGTAAACAAGACTTATCTCTTGAAATGCCTGCCTTTATGAAAAAATGTTTTTAATTCTAAAAAGTACTATGCACTTCTATAACATTTTAAATATTGCATAATAAACCAAAACGAATCTTCAATTGGTGATGGGGTCAATTATGAACCAGTGACAGCCAGCAGGCTTTAACCGCAAGTATACAGGGCCACTGCCTCCTGACCTCAATAATCGATGTTTGTGAGCTCCTCTGCTTCACTGAGGCGGTTCGTCCTTTCTTTGCCATTAAGCTTTCCTTCTTACAGCTGTTGTGTCACTTCCCCCTCACACCACCACACCCTCCTCAGTCTTGCCACAGATTCTTCAACCATCCCTGTGCTGGGCAGCTTCGATAAACAGGCTTATTAGAATACCAGGTGAACAGAGGTCTGCGTCAAAGGGTATGTTCAAAGCAGAACTAGGAACCTTCTCCTGAGTGGAGAAATATTAGCTCAGGCATCTACTGACCACAGGCTTTACCATATAGGCTTTGTGGTATTTCTCATCTGTGCAGAAACTCTTGCTTCGTATCAACCTACGTGGAGCTAGCTCAGACATATAAGGTTGCCAGATGTCTGACCTTCACACAAGGAGGGCCACACAGGCAGATGGGACCAAAGAAGATTAAACCTGGAGAAAACAGGTACCTGGAAAAAGGGATGGGGGGGTAGAAAGTGTGTGTGTGTGTGCACGCGCACGCACACACCCACACGCTCAGTCATGTCTGACTCTTTGCCACGCCATGGACTATAGCCCGTCAGGCCCCTCTGCCCACAGAATCTCCCAGGCAAAAATATTGGAGTGGGTTGCCATTTCCTATTCCAAGAGATCTTCCTGACCCGGGGATCGAACCCATGTCTCTTACAGCTCCTGCATTGGCAGGCGGGTTCTTTACCACTGTGCCATCTGGAAAATCCAGAAAAAATGAATAGAGAAAGGTTTTTTTAAAAAACTGAAAAAAAAAAACCCAAAACATTAAGGAAACTGTTTAAACATTAGGAAACGGGTTAAGAGAAAAAGGTTACTTTATGCATATAACTCTAATACAATGTCATTTACTTAATGAATTAATATCATTAAATACTTAGGTCTAAAGAGAGGACACAGTTTATTTTGAAAAGTGATAGAGAAGAGATTGAAATTTCCCCAAAAGAGGTTCAATTTCAATTTTAATAGTTCCATGAAACCCTAGCAATTTCTTTCTATTGTAAACCTTTATAGCGAAATATTCACGTTATGATTGGTTTGCAAATGTTCGGGTTATTTCCGTAAACCTGTTTTTCCAGTGGTCATGTATGGATGTGAGAGCTGGACTATGAAGAAAGCTGAGTGCTGAATAATTGATGCTTTTGAACTGTGGTGTTGGAGAAGACTCTTAAGAGTCCCTTGGACTGCAAGGAGATCTAACCAGTCCATCCTAAAGGAGATCAGTCCTGGGTGTTCATTGGAGGGCCTGATGTTGAAGCTGAAACTCCAATACTTTGGCCACCTGATGCAGAGTTGACTCATTGGGAAAGACCCTGATGCTGGGTAAGATTGACGGCAGGAGAAGGGGACAACAGAGGATGAGATGGCTGGATGGCATCACCGACTTGATGGACATGAGTTTGAGTGAACTCCAGGAGTTGGTGATGGACAGGGAGGCCTGGCATGCTGTGGTTCATGGGGTTGCAAAGAGTCAGACACAACTGAGCGACTGAACTGAAGTGAACCCTTAACTTTTTAATAAGCCCTAAAACCTTTATGATTTAATACTTTTCCTCTGGTGTCAGTCATTACCTAATTCCCACATATTCATTGAAATGTTATTTATTTGAAATACTTTCTCAAATGACGTAACTGACAAGGGATTAACCTCCAACATATACAAACAGGAGGCTCCTCTGGTAGCTCAGAGGGGAAAGAATCCGCCTGCAAAGCGGGAGACCCAGGTTCAATCCCTGGGTTGGGAAGATCCCCTAGAAAAGGGAATGGCAACCCACTCTAGTATTCTTGCCTGGAGAATGCTATGGACAGAGAAGCCTGGCAGGCTACAGTCCACGGGGTCGCAGAGAGTCAGACATGACTGAATGACTAACACCCACATACAAATAGTTCATACAAGTCAATATCAAAAAACAAATAAATGCCCCAATCAAAAAATGGGCAGAAGATCTAAGTAGACATTTCTCCAAAGGAGACATACAGATGAGCAAAAGGCACATGCAAAGATGCCCGACATCTCTAGTTATTAAGGAAATGCAAATCAAAACTACAATGAAGTATCACCTCACAATGGCCCGAGTGGCCACCATCAAAAGTCTACCAATAATAAATGCTGGAGAGAACGTGGAGAAAACGCAACCCTACTACACTGTTGGTGGGAATGTAAATTGGTACAGCCACTATGGAAAAGTATGAAGGTTCCTTTAAAAACTAAAAACAGAGCTACCCTAAGACCCTACAATCTAGCTCCTGAGCCTATATCTGAAGAAAACTCTAATCTGAAAAGATACACACATGCCAGTGTTCATTTCAGCACTATTTACAATAGCCAAGACACACAAGCAACCTAAATGTCCATCAGCAGATGAAGAGATAAAGAAGGTGTATGTTTATACAACGGAATACTCCTCAGCCATAAGAGACGAAATGCCATTTGCAGCAACACAGAGGGACTTTGAGATTATCACACTAAGTGAAGCAAGGCAAACAAAGACAAGTATCATGTGATATCATCACATGTGTAATACGGAAAAAACTGACACACATGATACATGCAAAACAGAAACAAGGAAAACAAACGTACGGCTACCAAAAGGGAATGGGGGAGGGGTAAGTTAGGAGTGTGGAATCAACATGCATATACTATTATATACAAGATAGGTAAGCAACAAGGACCTCCTGTATATCACAGGGAACTATACTCAATATTTTGCAATCACCTATAAGGGAAATGAATCTGGGAAAAATAGATACATTTGTATGCGTAACTGAACCACTTTTTCTGTACACCTGAAATAACCACAACATTGTAAATCAACTATGCGTCAATTAAAAAAAATCCTCAAAATACTGTGAAATTCTGGAGGAGTTTGAGCTGAATGTTGAAAAGTCATTTCTTAACCACATACCAAAAACATCGACATGTCATTCATGGCATTTCATAGAAACTTCGCGATTTTCTCCTCGAGTGATAGTTGCTCAGTCACGCCCGACTCTTTGCCAACCCACGGACTGTAGCCTGCCAGGCTCCTCTGTCAGTGGAATTTTCTCCTTAATAGTACACAATTTTGAATGTTTTCTAAATTCTGGAGGGAGAAAAACGAACCAATTTTGTCAGTAAATTTGGATAATTCCATCAACGAATATTTTTGTTCCTGAAAAACACTGCATTCTGTTAAACTGCACCCTGAAAACAAGGTTATTTATTGGGGAAAATAAGACTGAGAGCAGACTATTCAAAACCCATGCACCTAGAGCACTAATAAAAAAATAATAATAAATCCCGGGAGAAGCAAATTGCAACCCACTCTAGTATTCTTGCCTGGAAAATTCCATAGATGGAGGAGCTTAGGGGGTTATAGTCCATGGGGTCACAAAGAGTGGGACGCAACTGAGCAACTGATCGTGAGCACGGCTTTTCATGGAAGATGCACTATTTTCCTGAAAACCAAAGCTATCAACCATCAGAGGATAATTTACCAAAGCTCTATAAATGGTCACAGGACAGTCTTTACCATCACAATCTTTTTCGGGGAAATTGCTTGAATATTTTCCTAAGGACATTTCTGCATAACTGAAAATTCAGAGCTGACTGTAAAAATGTCTATTCTAGGCTCTGTTTATGTGATTAGGTAGGATGCAGATCACTCTAACAGTGTAACAGAAACAACCTTTCCTTTTTTCTCAGTTTATTTACTTTTCTAATTGTTTGTTGCCAATACATTTTATAATTAATTTACATCTAAATTAATTTTATATTTACATGTAATTTGACTTTGATAAATTCACTTATTGATTTTAATAATTTATAAAACTCTTATTTGACCAAGTTAAAAAAAAAAATCTTAACACACCCACACAGGCCACATCCTCCTCCCCTCTGAATTCCCTACAGTGCCGATATTAGGTCTTGCACACAATAGAGGCACTATCAATGCTTCTTGGCTAGAGATAAATCCTGTGCTGCTCTCTGTGAACTGCAGAAAACAAGTCCAGGTGAAAACAATTCAGTTATGAACTTCATTCTAGGCTGAAAAAGTCCAGAAATAAAGCTAGAGCAGCAGAGCTTTAGGTCACGTTTGCTAAAAAGCAGCATGGAAGGTAGAGAGTCAGGAATCTAAAAACAGAAACAGGCTATAACAATTAAGACAGGTTGTATTTTTGCCTGTATTTTAAAAATCTGAGGTTTGATCACAGTTCTGCTCCAATGCAAGGTCTCAGCCTAATCCTTTTTACGGAACAATTTTCTTCCTTGCTGTATGTGGTGCATTCCTGGGTATGTGTCCTCAATTACCCCGGGTAACAACCTTTTATCAATAAAGGACAGAAATGGTAGGGACCTAACAGAAGCAGAAGATATTAAGAAGAGGTAGCAAGAATACACAGAAGAACTGTACAAAAAAGATCTTCACAACCAAGATAATCACGATGGTGTGATCACTCACCTAGAGCCAGACATCCTGGAATGTGAAGTCAAGTGGGCCTTAGGAAGCATCACTATGAACAAAGCTAGTGGAGGTGATGGAATTCCAGTAGAGCTATGTCAAATCCTGAAAGATGATGCTGTGAAAGTGCTGCACTCAATATGCCAGCAAATTTGGAAAACTCAGCAGTGGCCACAGGACTGAAAAAGTCAGTTTTCATTCCAATCCCAAAGAAAGGCAATGCAAAAGAATGCTCAAACTACCACACAGTTGCACTCATCTCACACGCTAGGAAAGTAATACTCAAAATTCTCCAACCCAGGCTTCAGCAATACATGAACTGTGAACTTCCAAATGTCAAGCTGGTTTTAGAAAAGGCAGAGGAACCAGAGATCAAATTGCCAACATCCGCTGGATCATGGAAAAAGCAAGAGAGTTCCAGTAAAACATCTATTTCTGCTTTATTGACTATGCCAAAGCCTTTGACTGTGTGGATCACAATAAACTGTGGAAAATTCTGAAAGTGATGGGCATTCCAGACCACCTGACCTGCCTCTTGAGAAATCTGTATGCAGATCATGAAGCAACAGTTAGAACTGGACATGGAACAACAGACTGGTTCTAAATAGGAAAAGGAGTACGTCAGGCTGTATATTGTCACCCTGCTTATTTAACTTATATGCAGAGCACATCATGAGAAACGCTGGGCTGGAAGAAGCACAAGCTGGAATAAAGATTGCCAGGAGCTGCAATAAAGATTGCCAGGAGAAATATCAATAACCTCAGATATGCACATGACACCACCCTTATGGCAGAAAGTGAAGAGGAACTAAAAAGCCTCTTGATGAAAGTGAAAGAGGAGAGTGAAAAATTTGGCTTAAAGCTCAACATTCAGAAAACTAAGATAATGGCATGTGGTCCCATCACTTCATGGGAAATAGATGGGGAAACAGTGGAAACAGTGTCAGACTTTATTTTGAGGGGGCTCCAAAATCACTGCAGATGGTGATTGCAGCCATGAAATTAAAAGACGCTTACTCCTTGGAAGGAAAGTTATGACCAACCTAGATAGCATATTCAAAAGCAGAGACATTACTTTGCCAACAAAGGTCCGTCCAGTCAAGGCTATGTTTTTTCCAGTGGTGAGAGTTGGACTGTGAAGCAAGCTGAGCGCCAAAGAATTGATGCTTTTGAACTGTGGTGTTGGAGAAGACTTCTGAGAGTCCCTTGGACTGCAAGGAGATCCAACCAGTCCATTCTATAGGAGATCAGTTCTGGGTGTTCTCTGGAAGGACTTATGCTAAAGCTGAAACTCCAATACTTTTGGCCACCTGATGCAAAGAGCTGACTCACTGGAAAAGACCCTGATGCTGGGAGGGATTGGGGGCAGGAGGAGAAGGGGATGAGATGGTTGGATGGCATCACCAACTCGATGGACATGAGTTTGAGTGAACTCTGGGAGTTGGTGATGGACAGGGAGGCCTGGTGCTGCGATTCATGGGGTCACAAAGAGTTGGACACGACTGAGATACTGAACTGAAATGAACAACCTGTTTGCATCTCAGTCTTTGTTTCTCCTTTTCTAATCCCTGTCACATAAGACTTGTGTTTGCACTAAAACATACATGGTTTTTATGTAAACATACACACACATCTATGAACTTGATAATTATTTGGGTGATCTATAAAATGCACGGGCATTCCCATGGCCCAATACAACGTTTTCTATTAACACCCGAGCAGAAACACAACAGGATTGTTGATGTGGTGTGAGATAAAGCAGTGGAATCCAGATGCAGAAGAGATTTTTGTTATAACCACATTCACAAAAGAACAGTATCAGAGAGTTCCAAAACTGTAGAAGGAATATGATCTGAGAAACGTGAATTAAATTACAAGACTGCAGTGGCCGACACAAAATCCTCAGGTAGAGGATTCAAGAAGAAAGGCAAACCCATTGAGAAAAGATGTGAGGGTTTTCCTCCCTTCCTGGTGTCAAGATTCCAGTAAGGACAGAGTCTACAAATCCACGACTATCAAAAGCTTCCTAAGGAACTAAGTCTTTCGTCTTTCTCTCTCTCTCTCTTTCCCTCTTTTTAACTTCTCTAAGTTTTTGAGTTAACTATGAAGAGAGGAGAACAAGTTTTCTAGTTCAGGGTTAAAAGTCAGCTTTCTTGCTTTTAGGGACTTTATCCAGCTTTCTAAAATTTCACTTGGTTAGAAAATCAGAAAAATCCCAAAATGAAAAAAACTTTCTTTAAAGAGCTTGCCAAACAGACTTACAGAAATAACTTTAAATTAAATTATATTTGGCATTCTTAAATCTAGAAATAGCCCTAACTCAGGAACTCATATGTACTTTCAAATATTAAAACAGAGCATTCATTAAGTAATCTTTCCTTTGTCTCATCTAGACACTGAAGAAATAAAATACGATGCTAGACCATGGGAAAAAAAATGGAAAACAATGCTGTACCTTCAACAACAAACATTCGTGATACTATAAAGATGACTAACTAAAGAAACTCACAACTGAAATGAAAACACGTTCTCCTAGGTAATCTAATTAACTGCTGTGGAACATATCTTAGTATTGATATTTGCCTTTTCAAGCTAGGACTGATATAATTTAGATCATTCTGAAACCACATGGACGTCATCCTCAAAGAAGAGAAAGCAAATCAAAGTGATCATTTATCTAAGGAGGAATCACCATGTTACTATCATATTACCTCTCCAAACTCACTGGTGCAACAGAGAACAACATTTGCTGCAACTGTGTGTAAGTAGCAAGGATATAAACAACTCTGAAATGCTTTAACTTCCCCTTAATATAGTGACTTCCAGGGAGGTGCAGTGGTAAGAATCTGCCTGCCAATGCAGAAGATGCAAGAGAATCATGCTCGCTCTCTGGTTTCTGAAATAGCCTACTGAAATAGGCTGATGTTGATGGCAGGAAAGGAGGGTTTAATAGCATGCAAAGGTTTTAGCTATCTCATAAACCTACCATATATAATATTTCTATAAACTGTTACTAAATTATCATATATGTTAAAATTACTTATTTATTCTTCTAATTTACAGACGAACTTCTGTAACTACCATAAGTCATGAAGCCTATTACTCAGAAGAAGTAGAACCAGTCATCTTGAATGGCCAGCGCATCTTGTCCCTTTGCCTGGAGTGGATCCCCCCTGATGCCACCCACCACAGTCTTGGGAGCGTTGTGCCCTGTCTAGTAGCAGACAAGAGATCCAACTTGGGCCAATTATTCTCTGGGACTTTTCCAACCAAAACTGAGCTGCACCTCGCCTCTGCACCTCTGAGGGCAGCAAAGCAGAGAAGACACCAGCTTATAAGCGGCCAGTGTCAGTGTTGCCAGCCTGCTAAGAGAATCCAGATAGGAATGCTCAACTACCAAGTCCTAAGAGTAAAGATGAGGGCAAGAGAGAGCACAGATAATGCAGAACCCGTGATCCTAGCCCTTGAAGACCAACCAGCTGGCTGGCTGGCTTTCTAAAGCCTGGCTGTCAAGTCCTCGTTTCTACTCTGTCACTCTCCTTTCCCAAAGAGAAGGCGATGGCACCCACTCCAGCACTCTTGCCTGGAAAAGCCCATGGACGGAGGAGCCTGGCAGGCTGCAGTCCATGGGGGCGCCAAGAGTGGGACACGACTGAGTGACTTCACTTTCACTTGTCACTTTCCTGCATTGGAGAAGGAAATGGCAACCCACTCCAGTGTTCTTGCCTGGAGAATCCCAGGGACGGCGGAGCCTGGTGGGCTGCCATCTATGGGGTCGCACAGAGTCAGACACGACTGAAGCGACTTAGCAGCAGCAGCAGCACCTTCCCAATAAATCTCATTTTTTTCTTTAGCGACTTCAAGTTGATTGTCAGTTCTTTGTAACCCAGAGTGCTAGCGTCATTTCACATGGAAATACACGTGGAAGGATGCAGAGGTACTGGGAAACACTAATGTCAGAGCTAGAGCTAAGTAACTAGAGATGTGGCGCTTTAAACTCTAGGAAAAGAGGATTTTAGGCTGATGTTGACTTTAAGGCTGATGTTGATGCAAGAAAGGAGGGTTTAATAGCAGGCAAAGGTTTAGCTATCTCATAAACCTACCATATATAATATTTCTATAAACTGTTACTAAATTATCATATATGGTAAAATTACTTATTTATTCTTCTAATTTACAGGGGAAATTATATAACTACCGTAAGTCATGGAACATGATCTATTACTCAGTTATCTGTACCTGTAGGATACCTGAATGCCTGTACCAGTTACTTTATCCAGGCATCCAAGTTGCCATAATAGCATAAATTCACATTCTAGGCACCTAAAGGGAAATACACTGACTTATTTATAAATCGTTGGTACCCACAACTAGCTAAGAAATGTCACAGGAATTATGAAAGGGAAATCAGTTTGTTATACCAACCCTGGGCATTAAAGATTTCTGGCCATGAAGGAAAGAGGGTTATTAAAAATTAAAGAACTAACAGCAAGGGGATTTTGGAAAAAGCCACAAAAGGACACGAGGGACTGGTGGAGTCTGTAAAGAAAGTGCTAAGAAGATGTAAAGGAAACTACGTTTTCTGTATTTCATCAAGGATTTTTTTTTTCTTTCTGAACTTGATACTACGCATTCAAGATGAATGAATCTGCTGGTCTCATAGATACTTATACAAATATTAAATATAATACAAGTAACAACTGCCATAGAATAAGGAAAATAAAATACTAAGGGAGTTCAGAATGAGGGAGGGCTCAGAATGAAGGAGCCTCTGAATGAGGCCAAGCAAAATTGGTTCACTTAAAGTCATCAAAATTCTGAATACTAGAGTTATATTGAATTTAATAGGTAAAATGTTAGGGAGAAGCATACATCCAAACACTAGCAATGGCCACTCCTAGCACAATAACTGTTATCAATATTTGGATGTAATTTGATAATTTAACAAAGACCCGTTGTAAAACCATAGGAGCACAGCTTAGAAGACTTGAACAACTTCCGTGATTTGAACCCTCATGAACAATGGTTCTTTTCTCCCCTCTCGTGGAAGATTATCTGGATGGACTCCAGGGACTCCATGTACACAGCCTGCCCATATGGCTCAAAGATGTGTTTTCTCCTAGTTACCCTGGACACAGAAAACCAAATTCTTTTTTCGTAATGCTTAAGGAAAACTGACCTTTGAAAACTGTTGCAATGGCAAGTCACAAGGAACTCAGGGAGCATCTTTACTTCTGAGTCCTCTCTCCAATACTGATTCTAATTTAGGGTTGCTGGAATTTTACTTTTCACAAAACAAAGGCCAAATCTATCCACTTAGTTTTACCAGTTCTCCCCTGAAGCATCTGATTGCCTCAATAGTCACTGTTTCTCCTAAGCATTGAAGGAAGGTTCAGTCCAGACAAAAGTTCCTAAAAAAATAAAATAAAACAAAATAATTCCATTCACACTTCTTGGATGACACCATCACAATTAGTTTCTTATAAAGGCACAGAGTAACTGCAGCGCTTCCATCTGAAACTCCAATACTTTGGCCACCTGATGCGAAGAGCTGACTCATTTGAAAAGACCCTGATGCTGGGAAAGATTGAGGGCAGGAGGAGAAGGGAATGACAGAGGATGAGACAGTTGGATGGCATCACTGACTCGATGGACATGAGTTTGAGTGAACTCCAGGAATTGGTAATAGGGAGGCCTGGCATGCTGCGATTCATGGGGTCGCAAAGAGTCAGACACGACTGAGCAACTGAACTGAACTGAACTGAACTGAACTGCAGCACAGGCAGGACCACCTGATTTCAAAGAAATACAACCACGTAGCAACCCACCTGGGAAATTCTGAGAGAGATGGGGATACCAGACCACCTGACCTGCCTCCTGAGAAATCTGTACGCAGGTCAGGAAGCAACAGTTAGAACTAGACAGGGAACAACAGACTCGTTCCAAATTGGAAAAGGAGTACGTCGAGGCTGTATATCGTCACCCTGCTTATTTAACTTATACGCAGAGTACATTATAAGAAACACTGGGCTGGAAGAAGCACAAGCTGGAATCAAGATTGCCGGAAGAAATATCAACAACCTCAGATATGCAGATGACACCACCCTGATGGCAGAAAGTGAAGAAGAACTAAAGAGCCTCTTGATGAAAGTGAAAGAGGAGAGTGAAAAAGTTGGCTTAAAACTCAACATTCAGAAAACTAAGATCATAGCATCCAGTCCCATCACCTTATGGCAAATAGATGGGGAAACAGCATCAGACTTTATTTTTGGCGGCTCCAAAATCACTGCAGATGGTGACTCCAGCCATGAAATTAAAAGATGCTTGTTCCTTGGAAGAAAAGCTAGGACCAACCTAGACAGCATATTAAAAAGCAGAGACATCACTTTGCCAAACAACATTCAGAAAACTAAGATCATGGCATCCAGTCCCATCACTTCATGGCAAATAGATGGGGAAACAGTGGCTGACTATTTTTCTGGGCTCCAAAATCACTGCAGATGGTGATTGTAGCCATGAAATTAATAGATGCTTGCTCCTTGGAAGGAAAGTTATGACCAACATAGACAGCATATTCAAAAGCAGAGACATTACTTTGCCAACAAAGGTCCATCTAGTCAAGGCTATGTTTTTTCCAGTGGTCATATATGGATGTGAGAGTTGGACTATAAAGAAAGCTGAGCACCGAAGAATCGAAGCTTTTGAACTGTGGTTCAAAAGGAGATCAGTCCTGGGTGTTCACTGGAAGGACTGATGTTGAAGCTGAAACTCCAATACTTTGGCCACCTGATGCAAAGAGTTGACTCATTTGAAAAGACCCTGGTGCTGGGAAAGATTGAGGGCAGGAGGAGAAGGGGACAACGGAGATGAGGTGGTTGGATGGCATCACCGACTCCATGGACACGGGTTTGGGTGGACTCCGGGAGTTGGTGATGGACCGGGAGGCCTGGCGTGCTGTGGTTCATAGGGTCGCAAAGAGTTGGACATGACTGAGCAACTGAACTGAACTGAACTGAAGTAAATCCTACAGGAAATCAACCCTGATTTTCATTGGAAGGACTGATGCTGAAGCTGAAGCTCCAGTACTTTGGCCACCTGATGTGAAGAGCTGACTCATTGGAAAAGACCCTGGTGCTGGGAAAGATTGAGGCCAGGAGAAGGGGATGACAGAGGATGAGATGGTTGGATGGTATCACCAACCCGATGGATAAACTCCAAGAGATAGTAAAGCAGAGGGAAGCCTAGTATACTGCACTCCATGGAGTCGCAAAGAGTAAGATACAACTGAGCGACTGAACAACAAGTCATATAACAGGTAAAAATCCTTCCGATAACCAGATTCCCCTTCAAGCAAGACATTCCTTCTAAATATCTTTTACTTACTACTGAAAGGGAAATGCTCACTGAAAATTTGGGAAACTGACCCATCCATTTACCCATTCCTTCAGTGAAAACACAAAGCCTTGGTGGCGTTGTTGGAGTCACAAGGATACAACAGCAAATATGACACAGAAGGTTCCTGGCTTCTTAGTGAGGGAGACTGCTAAGTCAAAAGTGTAACACTGTAATTAAGGAAAAAATGACTGGGGCAGTGAGATGGAGACTGACTGCTGGGCGGGGTGGGGAATGGAGACACAGCAGATGTGGTGCTTAGAAAAAGTCCTGGAAGAGATGACAGCTAAGCTGAGATCTGGATAATGAGAACAGATCAATCAGAATTGGGAGAAGGGCGTGTTAAGTGAAGGTAATACTTGTTCAATTGCTCAGTCGTGTCCAACTCTGCAACCCCAAGAACTTTAGCCCGCCAGGCTCCTCTGTCAATAGGGTTTCCCAGGCAAGAATACTGGAGTGGGTTGCCATTTCCTTCTCCAGGGAATCTTCCCAATTCAGGGATCGAACCCATATCTCTTGTGTCTTCTGCATTGGCAGGTGGATTATTTACCACTGAACCTCTGGAGACACCCTGAAAGTGATATTTGCCAAGCCGTTAAGAGCGGGAGAGACATTAGCCAAGGCTAGGAACTGACCACAGCCCCGTAGGCAGGAGTTGAATGAGCCAAGCAAAGAGCTGTTAGAGATTCAGTCTGCACAGTTGGCAAAGGCAGGATGGGGAAAGACCCTGCAGATGGTGGGACGGATTAGCATTTTGTTCCCAGTGTGACGGAAAGCCAAGTTGGAATTTTAGGCAGGGAAGACATGTGATCCGTCCACATTTTCTTAAATACTATGTATTTTTAAAGATTCATTTATTTTCGGGTGTACTGGGTCTTTGTGCTGCTCGTGGGCTTTCTTTAGTTGTGGAGAGTGGGGGCCACTGTCCAGCCTCACGGGCTTGCTGTTGTGGCGGCTTCTCTTGTTGTGAAGCACAGCCTTTAGACGTGCAGGCTTCAGTAAGCTGTGGTGCCTGGGCTTAACTGCCCTGCGGTATGTGGAGTCTTCCCAAACCAGAGATGGAACCCATGTCTCCTGCATCAGGAGGCAGACTCTCAGTCACCGGACCACCAGGGAAGTCTGGTCCACGCTCTTAAAGAATGACTTTGGGGAATCGAGAGGGTTTAACTTTGGAGTTTGGAATTAAAACATATACTCAACTATATATAAAACAGATAACTTACAAGGACCTTCTGTATAGCACAAGGGACTGTACTCAGTATCTTATAATAACCTATAAGAGAACAGAATACATATATATCTGAATCACTTTGCTTTATACTTGAAATTAACACAACATTGTAAATTAACTACACGTATTTTGATAAAATTTTTTCTTAAAAAAGGATGACTTGGGCTTCTTTGTGAAGAGTGAATAGGGAAGGGTATATGAAAGTATTAAAAAGAAAATCAAACCTATGAATGAGTTTCCAAAAATCATCATTCTAATGCAGGTACACTTTTGGGTCTGTTTTTTTCGTTCCACATCACAAGGACATAATCATATCATTAAAAGTTATAAGAAACAACTTTTAAGTGAATGCATGAAATGCCTGGGGCTTCCCTGGTGGCTCAGAGGGTAAAGAATCTGTCTGCAATGTGGGAGACCTGGGTTCAATCCCTGAGTCGGGAAGATTTCCTGGAGGAGGGCATGGCAATCCACTCCAGTATTCTTGCTTGGGAAATCCCACGGCAGAGGAGCCTGGCGGGCTGCAGTTTATGAGGTCGCGAAGAGTTGGACATGAGTTAGCGATTAAACAACATGAAACTCTTGTCTGTGTCTTACCTTAGTTTATTTCACCATTCTATTTTTGTTGTCTTTCAGTCGCTAAGTAGTGTCCAATCCTATTGTTGGGAATTTAACTTATTTCCAGTGTTCTCTATTTTACCTGTGGCAACTATAGTTAGTTTTATTTGATCTTTGGCAGCATTTCCCACCTTATGAGGATCCATTCCTCTATGGGGAATGAAACTATAGGATCAAAAGATACGAATGCTGGATTATTCTAATTTCAGTTTGGTGGTGCTGGGAACTACAGTCTGCAGAATTCCTTTCCCTGCACGGTTGGAGGTAGAACTGGCCAAGAGAGGAACTCAGTGTGGGGTTTGGCAGTAGCTTTCTCTTCCCTGGTGGCTCAGAGTTTAAAGCATCTGCCTGCAGTGCAGGAGACCTGGGTTCGATCCCTGGGTCAGGAAGATCCTCTGGAGAAGGAAATGGCAACCCACTCCAGTATTCTTACCTGGAGAATCTGGGCTACAGTCCACAGGGTTGCAAAGAGTCGGACACGACTGAGCGACTTCACTTTCACTTTTGCCTCCTCTTCGGAGGTCTTTGTCGTGGGAAGCTGAGCTGCCCGGTGAGTTCCGGGTTGTCTTCACTCTTCTCTTGGCATCAGTCCTTTTTCCTGACGTCTGGCCCTGTGGATGGACGGGGGTCCTAGACTGGCTGCCCAAATCCTGGCTGTGGATCCCCACGACAGTGGCCTCCCAGAGATCTCCCGACAGGCCCACACCCCACTTTGAACGTCCACAGCAGTGTCTCGGATCTGCTCTGCCATGCTCGCCCACCCCCGTGGGCTGGTTACTGTCTCCCTGCCAGGGCTTCACTCCCCCAGCTTTCCCCACAGTCGCGTAGGATCGCTCCATGTAACCAGTCCCAGGCTCTGCAGCGCTCACAGTTCTGCTTGCCTCTAGTCCAGTATACGAGCATCCTGAGGGCTCTGGTTATACATCACCAGACTGTGTTCCTGATAACTCATAACCAGTTATAGACTCACCAGAAGTTTATGAAAATGCTCATCTCATCACCGTCTCAACAGCATTGCTGTTTGGGGTCACTTTGAATTTTACGGGGGAAAGTTGATATCTAGCTTCAGTTTTCTTCTCTTTGGTTAGTAATGATGTGGACCTTCTGGTGTATGTGATACTTTCTGTGATACTCTGACACTTCCTCTTTTCTTTTCTACTGGGCACAGTTGTTTGTAAAGATGTCTGAAATTTTTGAGAACAGTTAGTTCAGTTCATTTCAATGACTCAAGTCGCGTGTGACTCTTTGCAATCCTATGGACTGCAGCACACCAGGCTTCCCTGTCCATCACCAACTTTATTCATACCTCTCCCTTTTGGTCCATCTCCCTGCCTAAATTCTTTCATATTACAGATTACCGGTTATTTTTAGTGGTGGGATGTGTGTGTGTATGTTCCAGTCTTACACCATAGTTCAAAACGGTCAAATTATAACTCAGTATATAAAAGTGAATCAGTTAGGGCTTTTAGTTGAAAACCAATAGGGACTCTCCCAGCAGTCCAGAGGTTAAGGCTTCGCCTTCCAATGCAGTGGGTGTGGGTTTGATCCCTGGTCAGGGACCTGAGATCCCACATGCTTCATGGCAAAGACAAAACAAACCAAAACATAAAACAGAAGCAATGTTTTATCAGATTCAGTAAAGACTTTCAATTGGTCCCCATGAAAAAAAAAATCTTAAAACAAAGAAAAAGAAATGAAAATGTACTAGAATAAAGGAAAATGGGAACTTGTGGAATTTATGCAAATCTGTAGCAGCCTAGGCCTCAGTTCAGTGATCAGAGTGCTGGTGCAAGATTGAGTAAATTCCACCCATGTCAGTTTCATTGACACTCTAGTCAAGATTTAAATTCCCTGGACTAAGCCTGAAATTGACCCAGCCTATATGGAATGCTGGCCTCTAGTTTCATATGCTTACTGAGTGAAAGGATCTGAGTGAAAGAGCATCCAAAGGCCCCTTTCTTATCCAGATAGGGAGGGAAGGCACTTGAATTTACCATTTTACCGGAAGTATTTCCAAAGCAGAGGGAGTCATTCCCCAAGGGAGACTCAAGTGTTGTTAAGAAGCACCCCAGTGCTTCTTGAATATTGGGTGGCCAATGTCTGAATATCCATAGGCAAAATCTAACAGTTTTCAGTGAATTTTCACTGATACTGATTACAGACTGAACTTATTTCGGAATCTCATAATTCCTTTTTACAATTAATTCATTTTTAATTAGAGGATAATTGCTTTACAATGTTGTGTTCATTACTGCATCAAGATGCATCAGCCAGAGGTATGCATATGTCCCCTCCCTCCCACCTCCCTCCCCNCCATCCTGAAGGAAATTAGTCCTGAATATTCATTGGAAGGACTGATGCTGAAGCTGAAACTCCAATACTCTGGTGACCTGATGAGAAGAACTGACTCACTGGAAAAGGCCCTGATGCTGGGAAATATTGCGGGCAGGAGGAGAAGGGGACAACAGAGGATGAGATGGTTGGATGGCATCACCTACGCTATGGACACGAGTTTGAGTAAGCTCCGGGTGTAGGTGATGAACAGGGAAGCCTGGCGTGCTGCAGTCCATGGGGTCGCAGAGTCAGACACGACTGAATGACTGAACTGAACTGAAATTGGAAGGCACACGTTTCAAAAAAAAAAAAAAAGCGGGATGCTGTTTTGAGATATGCCAATCAGGAAGCAGGACTCTCTGTCTTCTGAGACTGTACTAAACAAAATGTTCTGTGTGATCAAAGAAGAAATAAAATTCTGATGCACCAGCTTTCAAAATATACACAAATAAATGGCTTTCTTGTAAAAATTTGGAAAATCATCCCTGATCATCTCTATGTAGAAGCAGAGTCTACCCACAGGTGCTAAATCTTCACCAGGTGAACCCAGCCCCATTCTGTTCTTCCTCTCATTTACAGAAGTATTTCCTTCCCGCTATGGGCAGGTAGCCTAAAGTAATATAACTTCAAAACTGCATGTTATTAGTAGGTAAGAAATTTATACATAGAATTCAATACTGAGCTCTCACTGCAATTACCATGAAATTAAAATGAAAATATAAACACTTATAAGAAGCAATTTGTGTTAGAACAGTAATATGCAAGTACAGGTGAAAATGCCACCAACCACAGGATTCAGAAGAATACTTCTCCAAGAGATTTCCCTCCAACACACTGAAATGTCAGATGAGCATATAATCGTGTGGACAATTAATTTTAACTGAAAGTAACCCTACCTATGAGAACAAACATCGAGGAGCACGTATCAGCTAATTTTCTTCAAGTATTTAAGTACTTTTCAAATGTTTTTAAACAACTGGCACATCCATTTACCGTTTCTTTTTATTGGGAAAATGTCTGATTTGTTTTACTCTGCGTACGTTGCAAAGATCCATCCCCTGGAGAAGGAAATGGTAACCCACTCCAGTATTCTTCCCTGGAGAATTCCATGGACAGAGGAGCCTGGTGGGCTGCAGTCCATGGGGTCCCAAGGAGCTGGAAACAACTGGCATGAACATGAGGAATTCTGAAAGAATTAGAGTACTACAACTGTCACCAACTTTGTTTCAGACACAGAAATCCTCTCTAAAAATTTTATTCTGAAATTACTTCTGGTTCACAGAAAATCTCACACAGGGTAGTTCAGCTTTATACCAGTTCAAAGATACCATCTGATATCTAGAAAGTTAAAGATGAAAGCCACATCGCAAGTGCACTGAAATCGAATACTTTATATTAAAAGATTTCAACACCACGAAGAATGTAAAAAGCTCTCTCTCTATGACAATTCTTGTCATTTTTTTATAGGACCTGTAGCCATTAGAGCTTAGGAGTGCTTCAGCTATGGAATGTCTTCTTGTTGTTCAATAAAAAAAGAAAGAAGGGAAGGGAATGAAATTGCCATTATTCCCAAAGTTCTCTTCCTCCTTAAAACCTCCCTTGATCTCAGAACCCCTCCCCTCTTCACATCTCTGTTCCCTTTATACCAAAATTCCTCAGGAAGAATTAATTGGCTTACTAAATGAATCAATTAATCCTAATTGGCTCCAGTGTCTTTTCTCGCTGTTATCGCTTTTTGTTTGTTTTTTAAATTGAGATATAACTGACATATAGCACTTTATTAGTTTTAGGTTTATAACTAATGTGTATTACACATACATATACACATATGGCAATATATATATATATATTCACACACACACAATACACACACACACATATATGGAAAATAATTACCACACATCAGTACTGCCAATGGTTTTTGACACCAAAAGTAAATTTAACAATAGCCACAATTGCCTTTCCTTTCTTCATTTCCTTTTTAAATTTTATTTTTTGGCTGTGCCACTCAGCATGTGGATCTTAGTTCTCCAGCCACAGATTGAACTCACACCCTCTGCATTAGAAGCATGGAGTCCTAAGCACTGGCTCTCCAGGGAATTCTCAAAACTCTTTCATTCTCAAACTCATTTTACTCAGGCCGCAGACCTCTCATGCCTCCAGTGGTCAGCCATGGCCTCCAGCCTGCCAAGGTCATGGTGCACCCCTGGACCCCTCAGCAGTGGCAGACACACCTGGCCCCTCCTCCATCCTCAGACTCTTTCCTCCCTCGCGCTCCAAGGCTGGGTTTTCTTGCTACTTCCTGGGCTCTGCCTTCTCAGTCTCCTTTGCCAGAGACTTCTCTTCCCATCCTCCAAAGCACACACACACACAATACACACACACACATATATGGAAAATAATTACCACACATCAGTACTGCCAATGGTTTTTGACACCAAAAGTAAATTTAACAATAGCCACAATTGCCTTTCCTTTCTTCATTTCCTTTTTAAATTTTATTTTTTGGCTGTGCCACTCAGCATGTGGATCTTAGTTCTCCAGCCACAGATTGAACTCACACCCTCTGCATTAGAAGCATGGAGTCCTAAGCACTGGCTCTCCAGGGAATTCTCAAAACTCTTTCATTCTCAAACTCATTTTACTCAGGCCGCAGACCTCTCATGCCTCCAGTGGTCAGCCATGGCCTCCAGCCTGCCAAGGTCATGGTGCACCCCTGGACCCCTCAGCTGTGGCAGACACACCTGGCCCCTCCTCCATCCTCAGACTCTTTCCTCCCTCGCGCTCCAAGGCTGGGTTTTCTTGCTACTTCCTGGGCTCTGCCTTCTCAGTCTCCTTTGCCAGAGACTTCTCTTCCCATCCTCCAAAGCAGAGTTTCGTCTTGTCTACACTGCGGTTCATGGGGTTGCAAAGAGTCGGACACGACTGAGCAACTGAACTGAACTGAACACTCCCTCCTTAGGTGAGTCAAGAGTCGCGGGTCCAATAGTTTAAATAACATCGACACACTGAGGGTTCCCAACATTATATCTGCCATTAACACACTCGATGTCTCTGGTCCAAAACTGGAGAGTCCTCGACTGCTGTGTCTGATATCCCACGTCCGATCCAGCAGCTGGTGTGGGTCCCTTGACTCCACTTTCAGAACATCTCAGCACCTTCACCGATTCCCTCCTACTCCAAGCCACCGTGGAACTTGATGGGCACAACAGCTCCCTAACTTGTCTTTCTGCTGCTACTGTCCTATCTTTTTCTCTGCCCCAATCCACACACAACAACCAAAGTTTTTGAAAATGCCACTGTCTTACATGCAAATCAAAACTACAATGAAGTATTACCTCACACAGTCAGAATAGCCAATCTACAAACAGTAAATGCTAGAGAGGATGTGGAGGAAAAGGAGCCCTCTTGCACTGTCAGTAGGAATGTAAATTGATACAATCACTATGGAGAACAGTGTGGAGATTCCGCTTGGGGCTGGTGCGTGGGGATGATCCAGAGGGATGATGTGGGGTGGGAGGTGGGAGAGGGGTTCATGTTTGGGAGTTCATGTACACCCATGGCGGATTCATGTCAATGTATGGCAAATCTAATATAGTACTGTAAAGTAAAATAAAATAAAATAAAAATTAAAATTAAAAAAACTAAGAATAAAACTAAAATATGACCCAGCAATTCTACTGCTGGGCATGAACCCTTAGAAAACCATAATTCAAAAAGACAAGTGTTAACTGCAGCACTGTTTACAACAGCCAGGACACAGAAGCAACCTAGATGTCCATCAACAAATGAATGGAAAAAGAAGTTGTGGTACATCTATGCAATGGAATATCACTCAGCCATAAAAAGGAACAAATCTGAGTCAGTTGAACTGAAGTGCATGGACCCAGAGCCCGTTACATAGAGTGAAGTAAGTCAGAAAGAGGAAAACAAACATCATATATTTATGCGTATAAACAGAATCTAGAAAAACGGTACTGATGAACCTATTTGCAGGTCAGGAATAGAGAAGCAGTCGTGGAGAACAGACTTGTGGTCACAGCACGGGAAGGAGAGGGTGGACCAAAATGAAAGAGGCTCTGAAATACATATACTGCTGTGTGTAAAACAGCCAGCCAGTGGGAAGTTGCCGTATAAAACGGGGAGCTCGGCCCAGAGTTCTGTAATGACCTAAAGGGGTGGGATGGGGGGATGGAGGTTAGGATGCGGGTAGGGGCTTGGAGGCAGTTTCAAAATGGAGGGGACCTGTATACATTTATGGCAGACTCACACTATTATACGACAGAAACCAGCACAACATTATAAAGCAATTATCTTCCAAGTTAAAAAAAAATACCACTCTCTTGCTGAAAAGCTGTTTCTGACTTAGAATAAAATGCTACACTCTAATCATGACCACCAAGTACTACCTTTCCGCCCTTCTCACCAGCCCCTGCTTACTGCAGCTACACTTCTTCCTGTTTCTTAAGAACATTAAGCCCCTTTAAACCTCAAGGTTGCTGCACCCTCTTCCATCAGATAAGACCACAACTGCTCCCTCTGTTCTTACAAATCTACCTTCAAACATGACCGCAGAAATATAATCTCTGACCATTTTATCAACACTCTCCTCCACGTCTCTCTTTCTCTTTGCCTTGTTTCGTAGTCTTTGCGCGTCTGTGTCTATTATCTGCTTTTTAGGGATTCCCAGGTGGTGCTAGTGGTAAAGAACCTACTGCCAATGCAGATGACGTAAGAGACTCAGGTTCGATCCCAAGTCAGGATATTTTATCAACACTCTCCTCCACGTCTCTCTTTCTCTTTGCCTTGTTTCGTAGTCTTTGCGCGTCTGTGTCTATTATCTGCTTTTTAGGGATTCCCAGGTGGTGCTAGTGGTAAAGAACCTACTGCCAATGCAGATGACGTAAGAGACTCAGGTTCGATCCCAAGTCAGGAAAGATCCCCTGGAGGAGGGCATGGCAACCCCCTCCAGTATTCTTGCCTGGAGAATCCCATGGACAGAGGAGCCTGGTGGGCTACAGTTCATGGGGTCGCAGAGAGTCACAGCTGAAGCAACTTAGCACATACATCTGCTTCTTATCCCCTCTAAAGCAGAAGTTCCATGGTGACAGGGATTTCTCTGTCTGCCTCACTCTTAAATCTCCAGGGCCAAGAACAATGCCTGACAAGTAGTAGGTGCTCCAAAAGTATTTCTTGAATGAGTACATCAATGAGTCATTCCTATACTCTTACTCATTTCTTGGCTTCCCAGGTGGTGTAGTGGTAAATAATTCGCCTGCCAAGCAGGAGACACAAGTTCAATCACTAGGTCACGAAGATCCCCTGGAGAAGGAAATGGCAGTTCATGCCAGTATTCTTTTTTTTTTTTTTTCNGGTTATTGATATATGTATTAATATACAATATTTGTCTTTCTCTTTCTGACTCACTTCATCCTGTATAATAGGCTCTAGGTTCATCCACCTCATTAGAACTGACTCAAATACATTTTTATGGCTGAGTAACATTCCATTGTCATATTTCTTTTTAGCTACAAGTGTTCTATAAATTACCATTTATAAACTTATCTTGGAAATACATGTGAATTTCCTTTTTAAAACTGCATAATATTATCTGAGCTTTATGGCTTTCAACAACCACTAGTAGATCAAGACTTTTGATTGGGATGTATTACAGGTATTTGTCATCACATATAGGAAAGCCTTATTGCTTAAAAAACCATACAATCCTGGAGTAGCAATTTTTAACATGTGTGAAACCTTTTCTAAAAGGACTATGTCATTAAAACAATGTTTTACTAAAAAATAGAAGGGTTTAACAGAAAGCCCTACCAATAATTTTCAGAATCTTTTATATATGCTTTCTAAAAACTACACATATCTTCTTTTGTGGTTATATATATATATTAAATCTTGACTACAGTGGTTATATATTATGTGGTTATATATTATATATATATATTATATATCTTTTGTGGTTACTATTACTCAGTTAAAATACCAGTACATATTATCAAGGAATTGTGGAGCTGGCTTCTTTCCCATTTTCTACTTTGGCAATTACTCTCCAGTATGAATAAGCAATGAGACCTAGTTTTCTGAATTGTTGGTTGAAAGTAGTTGTTTTGGCAGCTACCGGGCATTGTAAACAGGAAAGCCACTATGAAAAGAAATTAAAACCTGAATTTATAAGGAAGTTAGGACTGAAAAATAAGAAACAGGGCTTCCCTAGTTGTCTGTCCAGTGGTTAAGAATCCTCTTTGCAATTCAAGGGGCAGCGGTTTGATCCCTGGTCCAGGAAGATTCCACGTGCTGAGGGGCAACCAAGTCTGTGCACCAGCTGCTGAAGTCTGTCTGTCCTGGAGTCCGTGCTCCACAACGAGAGCGGCCACCACAGTGAGCCTGTGCTCTGCAACCGGAGCAGCCGCGCTCACCATGAGAGAAGGCCCCGCACCGCAGGGAAGGCGCAGCACAACCACAGATAAAGGAAACGAGCAAACAGACAAATAATTTTTTTAACTGGACAAAGAATATGAGTAGGCCATTCAGAAAAAAAAAAAAAAAAATTGTTGGTTGAAAGTAGTTGTTTTGGCAGCTACCGGGCATTGTAAACAGGAAAGCCACTATGAAAAGAAATTAAAACCTGAATTTATAAGGAAGTTAGGACTGAAAAATAAGAAACAGGGCTTCCCTAGTTGTCTGTCCAGTGGTTAAGAATCCTCTTTGCAATTCAAGGGGCAGCGGTTTGATCCGTGGTCCAGGAAGATTCCACGTGCTGAGGGGCAACCAAGTCTGTGCACCAGCTGCTGAAGTCTGTCTGTCCTGGAGTCCGTGCTCCACAACGAGAGCGGCCACCACAGTGAGCCTGTGCTCTGCAACCGGAGCAGCCGCGCTCACCATGAGAGAAGGCCCCGCACCGCAGGGAAGGCGCAGCACAACCACAGATAAAGGAAACGAGCAAACAGACAAATAATTTTTTTAACTGGACAAAGAATATGAGTAGGCCATTCAGAAAAAAAAAAAAAAAGAAAGCAAATGGCTAGTAAACATGTAACGACTCACTTCCTAGTAATCAGAAAAATGCAAATAAAAATTAAAAAATATAAGGAACAAGAAAGTGTTCCCACAATATAAGGGATAAGAACCAGAATCTAATGAAGCCCTGGGCGCCCAGACGACGTCTCGTTTGCCCTCACTGGTCTTTGGTTTCTGTGGACTTCTCTGGATTTTCCCATCTCCTTATAACAGCCTTTTCTGCTTCTGTACATACTAGCCCTTTCTCATTTGCTACACTCTAGAAAATCATTGCCCGTGTCATCGTCTCTGTCCTCAGTAATCGGCTTCTAGTATCCATTTGCCCTTTTATCCACAGGAAATCTTGTTTAGCTGGACTCTTGACTACTTAGGGGCTTCCCAAGTGGCTCAGTGGGTAAAGAATCCCCCTGCAATGCTGCAGACGCAGATTCGATCCCTAGGTCAGGAAGATCCCCCGGAGGAGGAAATGGCAACCCCATCCAGTATTCTTGCCTTGGAAACCCCATGGACAGAGGAGCCTGGCAGACTATGGTCCATGGGGTCGTAAAAGAGTCAGATACGACTGAGGCAGCTGAGCACCCACACCTGCATGACCACTTAGATACACACTACATTTTCCAACCTTCCTTGCTGCCACCTGTGGATTTATGACTTTCTTTTGAGTGAAATAGTAAGTAAAGATTCTAGGTCAAACTCTTAACAGGAGTGCACCTTTCCCTTTCCACCCTGCTGCAGCGGGTGAGAGCCAGGAAGCTGCCCTGTGACCAGAGGGGAAGTCAGGTCAAGATGACACAACCGTCTTGCGGGCCTAGCTGTCCCACTCAGGACTCCAGTGTGGAGAGAAAGTTCCATCCTTCCACTCTGGGGTCTGTCACAGAGGCTTACACGGCATTGTAGATAGAACATACCCTTCCCTTCAAGACTGGAACTTTACAAGGGTGGGTGGGAAGATTTTTCTTTTTCATAGTTGTCCCCAATCTTTAGATATTTGGCACTCAAAATATATTGGTTAAATGCTGTTATTAGCTGAATTGTGTCCTCCCAAAATTAGTATGTTGAAGTCCTAACCCTCAAGTGCCGCAGAAAGAGGCTGTTTGGAGACAAGGGTCTTTAAAGAGATAGTTAACATTAAATGAGGTCATTAGGGTGACCTTTGATCCAAAATGACTGATGGTCATTCTAAGAGGCCATTTGGACACAAACACAGCGGAAAGACCACATAAAGTCATAGGGAGAGAACAGCCATCTATCCTACCTGCAAGCCAAGGAGACAAGCCTCAGAAAAAACCGACCCACTGATACCTGATTTCAGACTTCTAGCCTCCAGAATTTTGAGAAAACATATTTTTGTTGTTTAAGCCACCCAGTCTGTGGTTCTTTGTTACGGCAGCCCCAGCCAACTAATACAAATATTTAAATAATAGAGTTTCATAAAAGTTTGTGTTTTTTTTTTTTAAAGAGAAGGCCTGGGGCATTAATCAAGGTTAGCAAAAGACAGGTAGAGAACTTTTCTCTTCTTTTACTCAAGGACAGTTTCAATGTGTGCTAGAATCACTTAAATAAAAAGTAAAAAGAGACCATTAAAACTAAAAGGNTTTTTTTTTTTTTTTAAATAAGAGAAGGCCTGGGGCATTAATCAAGGTTAGCAAAAGACAGGTAGAGAACTTTTCTCTTCTTTTACTCAAGGACAGTTTCAATGTGTGCTAGAATCACTTAAATAAAAAGTAAAAAGAGACCATTAAAACTAAAAGGTAAAGTTCAATAGTTTCAAGTTTGCTAAAGATCTGAGTCACTTGTGGACTTAGCAATTGATCAGAAATCTAATCACCACTGAGATATTTAGAGGAAAGACCTTTATTTTAAAATCCTCAAGAACATTGCAAATTGCACCACTCATATTATCCAGGGTAAAAATGACTGCTTTAAATAGAACTTTCTTAGGTAGCAGAGGAGCAAATCCTCATTCAAGTGACAGTGATCGTACCACTTCAAGATGTGCTCGGATCAAAAGAAGTCACTCTTCAGATTTGCTTTAGAGTTTAATGAGCTAAAAACCCATGACTGTGCTCCAGTTAGAAGACAGACTTTTATGAAGTAGGTGTTTGTTAAGAACTTTCACTTAAAGCAGTACAAACCTAAAGAGTAAACAAAAAACATATTTTACTGGAAAGTTATAGGGATTCTCAGAATAAACGGGCGGAAACTAAGGATGGCCTCTGGGGACCTAGATCGTCTCCGGTACTCTTTCGTGGTGTGTACGTCTCTCTCTGGACTCCCTTGCTCTCTCGTCTCTGTTCCTTTATTCAGCTGCGTTCCCACTCCTATCCCCTTCCTCCTCTCTTGCTCTCTGTGGTCAAAGGTGGAAGTGGTAGCCATAAGGTATGTTGTGTACACAGAGCAGACATACCCTCCACCTACAGAAGCAGGGGACCTTGATTCTCGGAGAACTGGAGATGATCTGTGTTTGGGCTAATACCCTCAAAAGGTTACATTCTCATGTTCACTTAAAAAAATCCACATGTATGAATTCTTATCCTTGATAGTTTTCTTTGTTGGAAAAATCACACACTTCTAGTAGTTGAATATAAATACTTTTAAAAATTCGCATCATTGTCTTCCTATTTTTTTTAACAAATTGTGATTTAAGCTGCGTTCCCACTCCTATCCCCTTCCTCCTCTCTTGCTCTCTGTGGTCAAAGGTGGAAGTGGTAGCCGTAAGGTATGTTGTGTACACAGAGTAGACATACCCTCCACCTACAGGAGCAGGGGACCTTGATTCTCGGAGAACTGGAGATGATCTGTGTTTGGGCTAATACCCTCAAAAGGTTACGTTCTCATGTTCACTTTAAAAAATCCACATGTATGAATTCTCATCCTTGATAGTTTTCTTTGTTGGAAAAATCACACACTTCTGGTAGTTGAATATAAATACTTTTAAAAATTCGCATCATTGTCTTCCTATTTTTTTTAACAAATTGTGATTTGAAAAAAAATGAACATGAGCTAGGCATTCTAAAAGATCTTGCTTACAAATTAAATCCTTGATAGTTTTCTTTGTTGGAAAAATCACACACTTCTGGTAGTTGAATATAAATACTTTTAAAAATTCGCATCATTGTCTTCCTATTTTTTTTAACAAATTGTGATTTGAAAAAAAATGAACATGAGCTAGGCATTCTAAAAGATCTTGCTTACAAATTAATAATTTTATCATACACCAAAAAAAAATTGAAGAAAAATGAATTGAGCTTGCAGTTCTGTTAACTTAGATCAAAACCAGAAGGTGAGATAGTTAGGGAGTTAGGGATGGATGCGTTCACACTGCTATACTTAGAGTGGATAACCAACAAGGACCTACTGTAGAGCACAGCGAACTCCGCTCAGTGTTACGTGGCAGCCTGGATGGGAGAGGAGTCTGGGGGGAAATGAATACAAGTATATGTATGGCTGAGTCCCTCTGCTGTTCACCTAATACTATCACAACATTGTTAATCAGATATACTCCAACATAAAATAAAAACGTTTAAAAAAGGTATAACCTGAAGAGGGTAAAACCTTACTGACTGTTCTGAGAGTGTTTTAAAAAAAAACAAAAAAAAATACAAGGTGGGAGAAGGCAGTCTACAATGAGGAAAATACTATCTTCGTTTTAGAAAAGAAAATGTCAAGTCCTATTTAGACTCCACCTAAGAATCTATATTTAGAAATGTTTCTCAAGGCAATTTTATTTATGAGGTGGTTTTATTTAAAAAAAATCTCATTGTGCATTTTTATGTCATACTAAGTGTGAACTTCTAGACAGTTTCAAGAATTTATAAGACTAGGTGGCACTGTATTTTTATAACTTCACTGAGAAGACTAATGAAATTTCATACCTATTTATTTACTCTTTTTTTAACTTTAATTGTTTAAAGCTAAAGACATTTTACCTTTAAAAAAAAAAATCACCCACTTCATTAGGGTATGATGATGATTAGGGTGCGACTTCCTAGAGAACAAAGTCAACTGAAGTTGATAAAGCTCTCTTTTCATGTAGCGTTCCCTGTGACCTCAAGTTAATTTCTGGGATTTAAAGTCTCTGCTGGCGGTGGTTTAGTTGCTAAGTCATGTCCGACTCTTGCAACCCCATGGACTGTAGTCCACCAAGCTCCTCTGTCCATGGGATTCTCCAGGCAAGAATACCGGAATGTGTTGCCATTTCCTTCTGCAGGGGATTTTCTCAACCCAGGGATAGAACCTGGGTCTCCTGCATAGCAGGTGGACTCTCTACCAACGGAGCCACCAGGAGCCCTAGGGTACCAAAATTCTGAGCTGAACCTTTATTGATTGGCGCTGAAATCAGACAGACCACTGGCAATGGGGAATGAGAAGCAAAGTTCTTTCGTATGTGTGTGTGTGTGTGTGTGCGCTCAGCCACTCAGTCGTGTCTGACTCTTTTGCAGCCCTGTGGACTATAGCCCGACAGGTCCCTTTGCCCATGGAATTTTCCAGGCAAGACTACTGGAGTGGGGTGCCATTTCCTACTCCAACAGATCTTCCCAACCCAAAGATAGAACTCACGTCTCCTGGGTCTCCTGCATTGGCAGGTAGAGTCTTTACACTAATGCCCCATTGGAAGCCCTGCACACATATACACATCTTAAACAACAGTTGTCCATAAACAGAAGAACCAGTTTTCAAAGTAGGTATATTTCTATCCCACATGTTTAGAGTACTCTTTCTGAAGAAGCTAATGATGAAGAATTGGTGCTTTCAAGAATACATAGTTCATGAAATTATTTGAATCTCTCTCTGACATCTATGGAGGAGGCAATGGCACCCCACTCAAGTACTCTTGCCTGGAAAATCCCATGGATGGAGGAGCCTGGTAGGCTGCAGTCCATGGGGTCGCTAAGAGTCGGACACGACTGAGCGACTTCACTTTCACTTTTCACTTTCATGCTTGGAGAAGGAAATGGCAACCCACTCCAGTGTTCTTGCCTAGAGAATCCCAGGGACGGAGGAGCCTGGTGGGCTGCCATCTATGGGGTCGCACAGAGTCGGACATGACTGAAGCGACTTAGCAGCAGCAGCAGCTGACATCTATCACACTGTAGCATATTTTCAATTGGCCCATCTGTTGAGGGTTATAAATTTACCAATACTTTAAAAAGTGGATCATTGTTTGGCAGTTTATAGCTCATTCCCCTTGGAAACTAGGAGGACATATGTATGAGGCAGGTTAGTACCCAGGCAGAACAGAGCTGACGAGGAAGACGATTTACACTGGATGTAGAACCCTGTTCTACCAAGGTGCCTGGGAGCGAGATGGGGGAGCTCTCTCATTTTCAGAGATTGTTTGGATCAAGGTTAATCCACAGCCTTAGGAAGTGGAGCAGACCAGACATGAGTCATTCAGGCAATACCATCAAGAAATCTACCAGACATGATTCTTTTAGTCGCAAGTAATAGAAACCTCACCCCAAATTGGTTTGAGCAAAACCCAGATGAATTAGCTCATAAACTGGACACTCCCAGGAGAGTGTAGGTGTGGCTTATGTGGAAACTTACATGATATAACCATAATTCAGTTCTCTCCACCTCTTGGTTTGGCTTGGTTCTTCTCTGATAGGTAGGATTTTAAAAAAAAGTTTTTTTTGGATGTGGACCATTTTTCAATGATCTTCATTGAATTTGTTACAATATTGCTTCTCTTTTGTTTTATTTTATTTTTCTGTAAGGCATGTAGGATCTTAGCTCCCCGACCAGGGATTAAACCGATGCCCCCTGCATTAGGAGGCCAAATCTTAACCAGATTAAGATTAAGACACTACGGATGTCTCTGATGTGTTGGATTTAAGACACATCCTACCTTTATGGTTGTGAGGCAGCTTCCTGAAGCAGTGCCATCCTTCAGTCCAGTTGAAACGGGACCCCGCACGCCCCAGCTCACAGGACCCTGTACCCTAGGGAGTTCTTCTCTGGATCTCCTTCAGCCATGCCCTTCCCTATGGAGCAAAGAGCCTCAGGAGTCAAAGGCACACACTCCCCTAGAAGCTTCTCATATACCTCTAGGTCACACTCTGGGTGCCACAGACCCAAGGATGCCCTGCCCCAAATCTGCAAGCTAGCTCTCAGTCCTGAGTGGAACTCTGCTTTAGTCCATCCCCCCGAAGGCGAGGGAAACTGACAACTTGCACATCTTCAGGCTCGAGAGTGAGCTGCTTATCCTTCAGCCATGCCCTTCCCTATGGAGCAAAGAGCCTCAGGAGCCAAAGGCACACACTCCCCTAGAAGCTTCTCATATACCTCTAGGTCACACTCTGGGTGCCACGGACCCAAGGATGCCCTGCCCCAAATCTGCAAGCTAGCTCTCAGTCCTGAGTGGAACTCTGCTTTAGTCCATCCCCCCGAAGGCGAGGGAAACTGACAACTTGCACATCTTCAGGCTCAAGAGTGAGCTGCTTGCAGATGACGCAGATGGAATACAGATGAGCAGGACGGGGTTCTCTTACATCTTATGAGTCCCCTTCCGGCACAGAATTGAGGCAGCAGTCAGAAGAGAAGCAGCTGGATCGTGGTGTGCAGATCTTTTCATCCAGCTGTGTTTCAGAGCAGAAATCTGAAGAGTCTGAGGATTTGAACCTTGCCTTCAAGGTCATTATGAAAGTATATTTGTCCAAAAGTCAAAGAGTTAGTCACTTAGTCATGTCCAACTCTTTGCGACCCCAGGGACTATAGCCCACCAGGCTCCTCTGTCTGTGGGATTTCCCACAAGAATACTGGAGTGGGTTGCCATTCCCTTCTTCCAGATATCTTACTGACCCAGGAATCGAACCTAGGTCTCCTGCATTGTGAGCGGATTCATTACTGCCTGAGCCACCAGGGAAACAGAGCAAAAGAACAATTAATGTTTAACATTGTGTCTGATTTTACAAGCGCCTGGTTCTATGTTTAGAACATAAGCCTCTTCTTGTTTCCTTGCTCTGTGATGTCCACATGTTATCTGTTTAGGTTACAATCTTGTAGGATTAAATTTAATCAAAGAAGATTGGCCAGCTATCCTACAACTTTCAGAGGAAGTCCTGATGTTTTCTCTGCATTCTCATCTCTGAACCAATCACTGTTTTCAAATAGAATATCTTGGGTCCCAAAGTGCCTAGGACTTAGAACAGAGGTCCACCTAGTCTATTCAGACTAAAATGGGTGAAGTCTGAATCTCAAGCAAAAGCTGGAACTGTCGCTAGNGTTTTCTCTGCATTCTCATCTCTGAACCAATCACTGTTTTCAAATAGAATATCTTGGGTCCCAAAGTGCCTAGGACTTAGAACAGAGGTCCACCTAGTCTATTCAGACTAAAATGGGTGAAGTCTGAATCTCAAGCAAAAGCTGGAACTGTTGCTAGAGAGAGGGATGTGTGTTTAAGCTAGAAGGCCAGCCATGATACTAGGAAATTGTATCTGGTTCTCAGTTGTAATATGTTGATGGCCTGTTTCAGAGGATGGCCTGGCAGGAACTGGTGGATTTTAGGAGGAGGGGCACCACTCTTCGTAAGGAAGGTGAGAAGGCAGACAGGGCGACTAGAGGCAGACTTGTATCCCTGGACAAACCAACCAGGGGGAGGATGGAACCACTCAGCGGGGAGAGGAGGAAGAAAGCTCTAGATCAGGAGTGCCCAGGCATCCACAACACACTGAATCTGGTATGATGAATTAATTCTGAAAGGCTTGCAGATAGTCTGGGAGGCTATGCTTGGACATAACATATGGGTGAAACTGTGTCTGTGAGTAGATGGCATCTGTGGAAAATACAAAAGAAAGATGGTGAGTCAGAGGGAGGAAACCAGGCTGGCTTTCCCTGATATTACTTCCAGAGAGAATACTCTTCAAAGAAAAGCTGGTCTCCTGAGTGTGTTATTTGCAATGTTAGAATCATTATGACCAAAACAGAGTTTGCACACTTTTTAAAAAGGCATTAGATGAGAATATAATACTATTCTAATAAGACGACTAATAAGTCTTAAGATCCCCAAATCATGTTTCTGCTTGCTTTGCCATAATTCATAAAATTCTAAGCCCTTTATAAACAGATGGTTTTTATTAATAATCAAATATATTCAATTTACAATGATTACATAGGTGGGGAACTAAAGTACAACTAACTTTAATCCACATACTGCAGGATTTACTCCCAACTCTTTCCCTATCACTTGCTTTCTTTGTCGAGGATTTCTAAGGGTATTTCCATTTCTTTTGGGTTTTCTGGTTGTGTGCTATGTTGCTTCAGTTGTGTCCAACTTTTTGCAACATTTATGGATTGTAGCCTGTCAGGCTTCTCTGTCCATGTGACTCACCAAGCAAGAATACTAAAGCGGGTTGTCATGCCCTCCTCCAGGAGATCTTCCTGACCCAGGGATCGAATCTGCATCTCCTGTATTGCAGGCAGATTCTTTACCGCTGAGTCACCGGGGAAGCCCAAAATAAAATTATAGTAACTCATATATCGGGCTTCTCTGGTGGCCCAGCTGGCAAAGAATCTGCCTGCAGTGCAGGAGACCCCAGTTCAGTTCCTGGGTCAGGAAGATCCCCTGGAGAAGGGATAGGCTACCTATGGGTTGTCATGCCCTCCTCCAGGAGATCTTCCTGACCCAGGGATCGAATCTGCATCTCCTGCACTGCAGGCAGATTCTTTACCGCTGAGTCACCGGGGAAGCCCAAAATAAAATTATAGTCACTCATATATCGGGCTTCTCTGGTGGCCCAGCTGGCAAAGAATCTGCCTGCAATGCAGGAGACCCCAGTTCAGTTCCTGGGTCAGGAAGAGCCCCTGGAGAAGGGATAGGCTACCTACTCCAGTATTCATGGACTTCCCTGGTGGCTCAAATGGTAAAGAATCTGCCTGCAATGCAAGGAACCTGGGTTCAATCCCTGAACTGGGAAGATCCCCTGGAGGAGGGCATGGCAACCCACCCCAGTATTCTTGCCTGGAAAATCCCCATGAACAGAGGAGCTTGGCAGGCTACAGGCCATGGCATTGCAAAGATTCAGACATGACTGAGAGACTCAGCACAAACACACAACTCGTATATTATGGGGACTAATCAAATATATGATTGATATGGAAGAAAGTAAGATAGACTTTACTAATGTCCTAATTCATATCATACTGACTCATAGAAGCTTGAGCCTAGAATATCTGGAAAGCTTTCTTGTCCATCTTTTCTTTACAGAGGAGGAGAAAATTTCAGATAGTTAACTGCTTTAGATAGGCATTTGAAACGCAAGTACTAGGTAATGGGAATATCCTGAAAGACCTGAAAATCACTTGTCTACATATAAAACTGGCTTGAGATGGGTTAAAACTTTAAAAATTGCTTTTTCTATCAATAACCGAGACATGTTAATAGTTGTTTTTGAAAACAGAAAAAGTTCCACTGGAGAAAATGTTTACTTCTCAGGAACTCTCAACAGTGGGACAAGGCCTTGGAGATCAGTTGGCTTAAAACCCAATGTGATGCAAGAATCCCTTTTTTATTGCCTTGAAAGTTATTGCAAGGTTAGGCAATTTTTGAAACATCATTAACAAGGAGAAAATGGCTTTAAAATACTGGATGTAAGTCAACAGGAGCAGCAGCAATACCACAGAAAGAAGAGAGATAGGCCAGTACTGGGACGCTGGGACTCCCAGTCTAGATTCTGCTGCTTGGCACCTACTCAACGTTCTTACCAATTATTTCTCACACAACAACATGAGGACATGTCAACTTTTTAAATGCCTGGAAATCTTTTAATAACTTGGCCCTAGGCAACTGTTAAAACTCATGCTTCTAGAAAGTACACAGAAAATCATATTAGAGCTTAATGATGTTTTCATTCCCCATGTTATGTATTTTCACCAGCAAGAGGGATGCAGTTAACTTCAGTGTCATGGTTAGTGGATTGCAAGAAGCATGGAATGATGATAGAGCAGAAACGTCCCAGATGGATGGGTTGAAAAATCATCTTCCTCATTTTATAGTTGAGGAAGCTGAGGGCCAGATCCCTTGGCTGGTTGGTAGCAACCCCAAGGATGGGTAAATGATTGGCTCAATGACATCCCTGAAGACCTGGGTTCCTTCCAGTTGTCAGTTCTGCCTCCTTCAAGGTATTCACTTTTTCCACATGTTTATCTCAATGATCAGAAAGTAGATGGAGCAGCTCTGGAAATCACAGCTGGATATGATATTGCCCAACTGAAAATGAGGAAGGTGTCTTTAACAGTAAGAAAGCCTTTCTTAGAAGCGTCCAGCAGATTTCTCATTTTTGATTGGTCAGAAGTGAGTCATGTATCCTTCCTAAACCAATGGCAAATAAAATCAGAGTGTCGTTGAGCCACTAAGATTTACCTTCTTGGGCTAGAATAGGGCCAGCCTCCTACTAGTTCGTGGTCACATGGAGGAGGGTAGCTATTTGAACAAAACCTGGGTCATTTTAGCACATGTGTGCAGAGAAATAAATATTGAGTAGGCAACCAAAAAAATCTTCTAAAATCTATTAGGCACCCCAAGCCTCAAGACACAGCTGAAGATCACTGGAAATGATTTTATTTTAGAAACCGTAGAGCATTTCTTTGCTGTCTCTTGCTCTGTCACATGTAAAGTTTTCCTCCTCGGATTTCCCTAGTGGTCCAGTGGTTAAGTATCCACCTGACAATGCAGGGGACATGAGTCCGACCCCTGGTCGGGGAGGATCCCACATGCCATGGGGCAACTAAGCCTGTGCACCGTGGGCTGAACCTATGCACCTAAAGCCCATGCTCTGCAATGAGAAGCCCACACAGCAAAAACAGAGTAGCCCCCACTCGACACAACTGGAGAAAGCCCGACCAAAGCAGTGAAGACCCAGGACAGACAAAAATAACCAAATAATTCTTTCCCTTCTTTCCCGTCTGCCTCACCACTTTCTCCTCCCCAACGTTTTCCCTAAACTGGTTGTGAACTAAACCTAGCATATACCACTTTCAGGGTCTACCGTGTGCAAAGCATCATACAGTTATAACAATCTGTGGGGCATGTCTGTTACAACATTATAAACCATATTCTTTAAGTCAGTTTAATTATTTTATAAAATTAGTGAAATTGCTATTTGATACCAAAACTTGTTCCTTTCTTTCTTTTTCACCCTGGTAATCACAGATCTTCCAAGAGAAAAGATTTACACTGAGTTGCAGCCATCAAAAGGGTCTCCCCAAAGACTCAGTGGGTAAAGAATCTGCCTGTAATGCAGGAGATACAGGAGACTTCAATCCCTGGGTCAGGAAGACACCCTGGAGGAGGAAATGGCAACCCATTCCAGTCATCTGGCCAGGAGAATCACATGGACAGAGGAGCCTGGTGGGCTACAGTCCAAAGGGTTACAAAGAGTCGGACATGACCGAGCACACACTTGGTGCCATACATAAGAATCCACAAGAGACATAAGAATCCACATCAGTGCATGGAGTTTTTCCTTAATGATTCACTGCATCTCGAAATGCTAGTGAATGTATTATTTTCTCTACTAGTCTCTTCATTCTATAATCAGAATCACATTCTCCACTAGTAGGGAGGTCTCTCATTTCTTTAAAATCCTTTTTAATTACAGTTCCTTGTCTTGACAACCATATCGGTGCTGTTGTGCTAACTGACAAGGGGTCAGTTGCTTTGTGTTCCAAAACCTGCTATAAAAATTGAAATGAGTATTATTCTTCAGCTCTGAAGGAATATAATGTAAATCAAAGCATTATGATATAAATGCGTATAAGCAGTGACTATAAAAAAATAAGGCGAATTATTATTTAGTATAACAAACCTTCATTAAAGATAAGCCAGTTCTTTCACTGAGGTGAAAGGTGCAGGAAATCACCTAGATTTTTCAGGAAACAAAAACCTAGCTGAAGTCTACACTGAAAAATTGACTGTTTCTGTGGCCTTTTGAAAGCTGTTCCTAAATCTTACTTTTCTTTTCTCTACAGTAGAAAAAATAAAAATACAAAGAATCTCTCTCTCTTTAGTTGCTAAATCATGTCCAACTCTTGCAACCCCATGGACTGTAGCCTGCCAGGCTCCTCTGTCTGCGGAATTCTCCAGGCCAGAATATTGGAGTGGGTTGCCATTTCCTTCTCCAGACAAAGAATAGTGTCAGCCTATAACTTATTGTCCAGCTGGGACACTTTCTGCGTGTTTCCCTCAGACATTCTTTCAGGTCCTTTTATGGGGGAAGTTTTGCTTGAAGTTTAATACATATATAGAAAAGTGGATCATAAGTGGATTTTCAAAAACTGAATATATCTATGAAATAGATTTATTATGAAATAACCAGATTAAAAAATCTATAAAATCAGTACCCAGACATAACCAGATTTAAAAATCTATAAAATCAGTACCCAGAGTAATGAATAGAGTATGACCAACATTTAAGCTCAGATATGTTCTTTTTTTTTTTTTTTAAATGCATTTGGCACAGCACCTGGGATCTTAGTTTCCCAACCAGGGATCAAACTGGGGCTCCAGCAGTAAGAGCATCAAATCCTAAGCATTGCACTACCAGGGAATTCCCTAAACTGAAATCTTTTTGAGAATGAAAGGTGGCATTATATTTTCACAGCCAGTTGAGGTACATTGATATACAATAAACTGTGCATATTTAAATTTACAGGTTGTGGTCCTTTCAGCAGCACATATACTAAAATTGGAACAATACAGAGAGGATTAGCATGATGAGCGCTGTGCAGGCATGACACAAATTTGTGGAGCACTCCATATTTTACAAATAATAAAATCATCACCAATTCATGGCAAATAGATAGGGAAACAGTGGAAACAGTGTCAGACTTTATTTTTTGGGGCTCCAAAATCACTGCAGATGGTGACTGCAGCCATGAAATTAAAAGACGATTATTCCTTGGAAGGAAAGTTATGACCAACCTAGATAGCATATTCAAAAGCAGAAACATGACTTTGCCAACAAAGGTCTATCTAGTCAAGGCTATGGTTTTTCCTGTGGTCATGTATGGATGTGAGAGTTGGACTATAAAGAAAGCTGAGCACTGAGGATTTGATGCTTTTGAACTGTGGCATTGGAGAAGATTCTTGAGAGCCCCTTGGACTGCAAGGAGAACCAACCAGTCCATCCTAAAGGAGATAATTCCTGGTGCTCATTGATAGGACTGATGTTGAAGCTCCAATACTTTTGCCACCTGATGAGAAGAGCTGAGTCTTTTGAAAAGACCCTGATTCTGGGATAGATTGAGGGCAGGAGAATAAGGGGAAAACAGAGGATGAGATGGTTGGATGGCATTACCAACTTGATGGACACGAGTTTGGGCAAACTCCGGAAGTTGGTGATGGATAGGGAGGCTTGGTGCCCTGCAGTTCGTGGGGCTGCAAATAGTTAGACACGACTGTGCTACTGAACTGAACTGAACTGAATGTTATTGACCATTTGGTGTGTGATGCAGATCTCATGCTTAAAGATGAGATCTCTTAAAGATCTCATGCTCAGAAACATGGCTCATAGAGCAGAGGAACATAATCTGTGCAGCACTGACCTTTATCATGACCCTTGTTTGTGTCTTTCCATCCTATATATACATCATCAAGACCACTTTATAATTTTCTTCTCTCCAACAAAGGAAAAAGGCATTTTCTACATATTCTTCCAACTTGATTTTGATTTCCATTACCTTTGGAAGCTGTATTTCATCTATGTTAAACCTTCAGCAAAGGAATCAGTAGCTGTTAATAAGAATGTGGTAGTACTTACTGCTTTCAATGCTCCTATCATGAGCCCCTTCATTTACACCTTGAGAAATAAGCAAGTTAAACAAGCCTTTTTTGATGATGCTATCAAAAGATTTGCATTGTTCTTAATAAAGTAAGGGAATTTTCTAAAGTGGAAGAATCAAATTTTCATGAATAGATCAGACATCCTCAACCTCTACCTTTAAACTTTTAAGGCTTTCCTACATAGTGAGGAAGCTTTATTGGGATTACATATATCAGTGAGAAAACACAGTAATAGAGTGCCATGGAACAAAAGAATCATTTTGCAACTTACCAGGTCTTAATAAAACCACCAACAGAAACAATGACTTCATCTTAATATTATAGATTTACTACTTGTGCTTTTTGCCTATTCTCACCTCAGCATTTGAAGCCTTTTTTATTCCAGGGACCATTCTGTTGTGGTTGTTGTTATTCAGTTGTGTCAGACTCTGCAGTCCCACAGACTGCAGTACGTCACGCTTCTCTGATCTTCACTATCTCCCAGAGTTTGCCCCAATTCATGTCTATTTAGTTGGTGATTCCATCCAACCATCTCAACCTCTACCACACTTTTCTTTTGCTTTCAATCTTTCCCATCATTAGGGTCTTTTCCAATGAATTGGCTTTTTGCATGTGCTGGCCAAAGTATTGGAGCTTCAGTTTTAGCATCAGTCCTTTCAAAGAAGCACCACTCTAGGTTATTCCATCCTTGACTTTAAACAATTAACCCAAGAGAAGGATGGTTATGGGAAATGAGTTTACCATTAAAATTAAATCTAAATCATGAACTGATAATACTATTTCTTTACATGTCCATTTTCATATCATGATGACAATGATTACAGCAGCTAATAATTAGAAAATTACTAGAGACCTATCATATTTTAATATATGAAAAACAAATTTGAAAGGTGTTTTATCTTCCCAGGTAAGTAAATTAAAGCTCAGCAGAGTTACACGGATCAGTTCACTTCAGTCAATCAGTCGTGTCAGACTGTTTACGACCCCATGAATAGTGGCATGCGAGGACTCCCTGTCCATCACCAGCTCCTGGAGTTCACTCAAGCTCAAGTCCATCGAGTCAATGATGCCATCCAGCCATCTCATCCTCTGCTGTCCCCTTCTCCTCCTGCCCCCAATCCCCCCCAAGATCAGGGTCTTTTCCAATGAGTCAGCTCTTCACATGATGTGGCCAAAGTACTGGAGTTTCAGCTTTAGCATCATTCCTTCCAAAGAACACCCAGGGCTTATCTCCTTTAGAATGGACTGGCTGGATCTCCTTGCAGTCCAAAGGATTCTCAAGAGTCTTCTCCAACACCACANAGCAGATGATGAAGTCGCAAAGAGTCAGACATGATTTAGCAATTAAACAACACCAACTCAATTCTTACAGTATATATATTTCTATTGTTTATTACTTTAATACATATTAATGTCAAAAGGAGTCATTAAATATTTTTCCAACTTATTTTTTTAGAGCCTCATATTGAGAGCAGATTTTTAGACAGAAACAACAGCATGAGGAAAACAAATATGGTAGAAAATATTGTAACAAATTTATGGGGAGATGGTAGAAAGCAAAGAGGCACTAAACAGCCTTTTGATGAGAGTGAACCTGAGGAGTTAAAAACTGGCTTAAAACTCACCATTCAAAAAACTAAGATCATGGCATCCAGTCCTACCACTTCATGGTAGAGAGATGGGGGAAAAGGGCAGATTTTATTTTTCTGAGCTCCAAAATCACTGTGGAGGGTGGCTGAAGCTATGAAATTAAAAAACCGTTACTCCTTGCAAGAAAAGCTATGACCAACCTAGACAGCATATTGAAAAACAGAGATATCACTTTGCCAGCAAAGGTCCATCTAGTCAAAAGCTACGGTTTTTCCAATAGCCATGTATGGGTGTGAGAGTTGGGACCACAAAGAAGGTTGAGCAGCAAAGAATTGATGCTTTTGAACCGTGGTGCTGGAGAAGACTCTTAGAGTTCCCCGGACTGCAAGAAGATCAAACCAGTCAATCCCAAAGGTAATCAGCCCTTTAGGACCCAGTCATTGGAAGGACTGATTCTGAAGGTGAAGCTCCAATACTTTGGCCGCCTGATGCGAAGAGCCTATATATTGGAAAAGACCCTGACGCTGGGAAAGATTGAGGGCAAGAGGAGAAGAGGGCTACAGAGGATGAGATGGTTGGATGGCAAAACCAACACAATGGACATGAGTTTGAGCCAGCTCCGGGAGATGGTGATGGACAGGGTAGCTGGTGTGTTGCAGTCCATGGGGTCACAAAGAGTCAGACAGGACTTAGTGACTGAACAATGACAACAACAGTGGGAAGATGGGTAGTTTCCTATAGAAAATTTGAGGAAAGCTGGGAGAAAAGAAAGCTAGGTAAAAAGATGAAGCTGGGAATACAGCCGAAAGCAGGTAAAGGGCCATCATGAAGGATCTTCTGTGTTGGCCTGGGTTTCAAGTGTTACCTTGTAAGCACTAGGGAGTCATAAAAAGGGAAACAGCAATCAGAATTTCATTTGAAAAAGAAAATACTCTGGTCACATAGATTATGTAACACACACAATCATGTCTGTTCTGAGTTCAAGTAGCAACTTTGCTGCTCAAGGTCCATATAGAAATAAGACATGCCACGTAAGTCTTAAAAAACTGGGCGCTGCTGATTTACCCTCTCAGTCGCGTCCTCCTCTTTGCAACCCCATGGACTACAGCCCTCCAAGCAACTCCACAGGCAATGCTGGAGTGGGTGGCTATTCCCTTCTCCAGGGGATCTTCCCAACCCAGGGACCAAACTCAGGCCTCCTGCATTGCTGGCAGATTCTTTACCATCTGAGCCAGAATTATTCAACCCTTTTTCATACCTAAAAGGAATCCATAGTTTCTGGCTCAGAAACCTGTAACTAATTTTCCTAATGAAATATTTTCTCAGCACGTTCCTATTTGACTATTTTCAACTTTTAATCAATTTGCTCTCCAATTCAAGAACACTTACATGACAGTCTTAATTAACACGTACACACGGTGAATCAGTTAACTTCCAATACTAAACATTAATACTATATTGGGTAGTGACACATTTAACAAGAAAATTCAACTATGGGTTGTTTTTTTTTTTAATTAGTGAAAAACTGGCATCTGATCATTTAGATAGCAAAAGAGTCTACAGTTTATCCAAAACAAACGTCAAATTAAAGTAAAAAAAAAGAGTTCAGTTCATCTAGACAAGAGGCATATAGAAAGTACTGGATGTTTAAGATTAAAACAGTAGCTTGGTTTTAATAGTCAAGAAGCAAAAGGACTTTAATATTCAAGGAAGCAAAATAACTCAGAGAAAAAACAAGGTATGGTATTAGAGCCAGCTTAAATAACTTCTCACTGCTTAGTAAGCAGGTTTAAGGTTAATATCAAGTCATAGAGGATCTAGAAAAGGAATCAATTAGCAAGAATAAACAAAGGCCGAACCCAAAGTCAATGACTAAGTGGATTTTCTGTCCCTGAGACTTCTTCACGTGTGCCTGAGACATTCACTGAATTGAGTCTAGGGACAAAGAAGGTACACGCCACAGTTACAGTGTAGTGCACACTGGTTCCGTTTATGCCTTCCTCCTCCACCTCCCTAATGAACCGTTCCTAACAATGAGAACAGGGCGTTTTGCTGTTGTTTAATCACTAAGTTGTACCTGACTCTTCCGCGACCCCATGAAGTGTAGCCTGCCAGGCTTCTCTGTCCATGGGATTTTCCAGGCAAGAATACTGGAGTGGGTTGCCATTTCCTTCTCCAGGGGATCTTCCCGACCCAGGGATCAAACCGGCATCTTCTGCACTGGCAGGTGGACTCATTACCACTTAGCCACCAGAAAAGCCCCTAGGGCAGGCATTTAGGGAAAACCAAAAAGAAAGGCATCTGCATAGCTATTCACTACAAAGATTCAAATTACCAGAAAACAGGAAAACCCCTAAAGATGTCTGTCTCCAGCTGGGAATACTTACAGAGTGGGTGTCAATCTTGGCCCGTTTCCTCCAACTCTATGTGGGCATCACAGACAGGGGTCTATTCCAGGACTCACTACCAGTTTATATAACTTATACAACTTCTGTTCCATAAATATTTAAGTATGAAGGAGCGAAGATGTTTTAAATTTTAAAAATGACCTTTAGACATCAACCTTAATATTTACATTCCACAGAAGTCATCACATTTTAAGTACCTTTGGGAAGAAGACACAGAGCAACCATTTCAAAATGGAAAAAAAAAGCAAATATGTACACAATCTGAAATACTTCCTATATAACAGCATGAAAAAGAAATCTAGCTTTTTACACACAGGCTAAATGAACTATTCTTTCCTTCATGTGCTTCACATTTTTATGCACCCTTTCCTAGTACCCTATAAGCTACAGAACCCTGCTGGCAAAATGCTTCTCTCTGGGGAGAAACTTTTTTTTTATGTTAACAGAAAAAAAAAGGACTTGAATTTAAAGCAGTTTTTCTTTCACATTATAACAGTGCAGTGACCTCTATGTAAAACATAATGAAAAATGCAAGTCAATTCTATAAGGTAGAAAATGAAACTTGGGTTTGTGTCTACAAAGACAGCAGATCTACTTTAGAGTTCACAGTTAAAACAAAGAAAATATAAAATAGTCCTATGAATGTAGGAACCCTCCAGCTGGGAAGCCAATTCTGACGACCAGCCTTCATCCCAAAATTCCTATGTTGTCTAAACAGATAGATAGCAATTCAAGAGGTGACAGAATAAGATTTTTTTTTAAATAAATAAAACCAAAAAAAAAAACTAGTACTGTAGTAGAAAAAAATTAGACTGTACTTGCTTTAACATTCCAATAAAATTTCCAACCCACGATAAATTTGACAATTATCAAAGGAAAAGGGCATCAGACAGAGATTCAGAAAGAACAAGTCCAGTCTAATTCATAGCCAGTAGTTCATAAATGCTTACAGACTTGGCTAAAGAGCTTATGATCGTGGGCAGGGAGAAGGTGTCAAGGTTATTATCTCTCTTTCATAAGGCCGTGCAGTGTAGCAATGAAGAGTACCCAGTGGTTGCCTTTATGATCTAAGACATAGCAAGGAAGCAGAATGCCTCATCCCTTTCTCCAAGGCTGTGAATGACAGTCTGGAATAGCCGAAAATAACCACCTGGGTAGAGAATCTCCTCCCACAATTATGAGAAGGATCACCTTTATCCTGAAGGCTATAAAATACACTGAAAGGGATTTAGCAGTTGAGGGGCAATGGCACATTTGAGTTTTAATGGGATCACTAGCTAGAATTTTGAGGCTCGATCTCAGAGGCACAGAATGAGTGACTGAAGTCAGACAAGGCACTGCTGTAGGAGTACAGGCGAGAGATGAAAACTATGACTGAGGTTAAGTGAAGTACGTGAAGTCGCTCAGTCGTGTCTGACTCTTTGCGACCCCATGGACTGTAGCCTACCAGGCTCCTCCATCCATGGGATTCTCCAGGCAAGAGTACTGGAGTGGGGTGCCATGAGGTTAGTGGAGTAGAAAAGAAATTTGAGAAATATTTGCAAACGAAAGCAGTAGGGTGAGTACGTGAAGGAGAGGGAGACGTTACTGCCTTGTTGCTAGTTGCAGCTAACACTATTATCACCAAAATGTACTGTGTTTTCAACGTGTTGAGTCGTGGTACTAAAGGCTTGTTCATATCATCCATTCAATCCTGCTGCTGCTGATGCTAAGTCGCTTCAGTCGTGTCCGACTCTGCGACCCCATAGACGGCAGCCCACCAGGCTCCGCCGTCCCTGGGATTCTACAGGCAAGAACACTGGAGTGGG
>SJYX01019923.1:242869-309892 GCA_006410675.1 Oreotragus oreotragus
CGGCCAGAAAACGAAACAGGGGCGAGCCTGGGGCTTTTGGCTTTCATGTCTTAAAGAGGCTTGTGCAGCCTTCCTAATGGGAAGGACGGGCTGTGGAGAAAACTGCGTCTTGCTTTTGGTGTGTTCTCGTGACAGGGGATGAATGAATGGAGTGTGTGCACGAATGGGGTGCCGTGTTCCCGCTGTTTACTCCCCTCCCCGCATGCCTGGAGTCCATCTGCAGTGAAAATCAAGGTGGGCTTAGCTTTCGGTTCACTGGCCCTTATACCTCCCTCTCCAGTTAATCCCTCCCTCTCCCCATCTTTAGAAGCCAGCTTGGTCTGGTGGAAGCAAGCAGTATGTGTTTGGAGACAGACAGGTGTGGATTCAAATCGTTCCTGTATTGCTGTTTGACCTTAGACATATTGCTGAATTTCTGTGATTCTTACTTTCTCCTGAATTTCCAGGGAGGCTGTGGATTGCTCATTCATGGAACTCATGGGAGAAATAAATGACAAAATACACATGGGGTGTCTTAAAACAGTGCTCTGAGAAGATACCTTTCTTTTGCCTTCTAAAATTTCCTTCCAATTCACCATTTTCATACTGTTCACGGGGTCCTCAAGGCAAGAACGCTGAAGTGGTTTGCCATTCCCTTCCCCACTGGACCATGTTTTGTCAAAACTCCCCACCATGGACCATCCATCTTGGTTGGTCCTGCATGGCATGGTCCAAAGTTTCACTGAGTTGCACAAGGCTGTGATCCATGTGATCATTTTGGTTTGTTTTCTGTGATTGTGGTTTTCAGTCCGTCTGCCCTCTGATGCCTGAGGATAAGAGGCTTGTGCAAGCTTCCTGATGGGAAGGACTGGCTGTGGGGAAAACTGGGTCTTGCTCTGGCGGGAAGGGCCATGCTCGGCAAAGCTTAAATCCAGCTTTCTGCTGATGGGTGGGGTTGTGCCCCCTCCCTGTAGTTTGGCCAGAGGCGGCCCAGTCCTGGAGTCTTCGGTCTCTATGGTAGGACTGCAGGCTCTATGGTAGGGCTAACGGTGACCTCCTCCATGGGGACACTGCACCTCCCAGGGCTGCTGCCGCCAGTGCCCCTGACCCCTGGGCTGGCCATTGGGCTTGGCCTTGGAAAGCATCCTTTGAACCAGGTTGAGAAGGAGTTATTAAGAATATCGACTCCAAAATACTGATATAAATAATTGACTAAGTAACTAAATGGGATAGAAGAGATAGCTCTTTCTTACAGTGGGATTCTAATTAATAAATGTGGAAGGAAATAAGGAACTAGAAAATCACCATTAGATCGTCACCACTGTAATAATTACTGCCGACAAGATCCACCGATGTATACTAAAATTAATGGGTGAAACCTCAAGGAGCAGCAGGATATTTACAGTCCAAAGAATTAACACCCCCTCCTGGATATATATTAATTACAAAAAGAAACTAGTGACTTTACAGTGGAATAATCTGGCAGATACCACTTGCATTGGATGCCTAGGGCTGCTATGACAAATAACCAAACATTGCAGGGCTTAAAACAACAGGAAACTGGTGCTTTTACAGTTTTGGAGACCAGAAGTCCAAAATCGAGGTGACATCCCGGCTACATGCTCTCCGGGGCTCTAGGGGATAATCCAGTCCTTGCTGCTTCTAGGTTATGGTGGCTGCTTGCATTCCCTGGCCTGTGGCAACGTAACTCCAGTTTCTTCTTAAATCTTCCCCTCCGTGTCCTCTCTTCTGTGTCTCTCATAAGGACAGTGTCAGTGGATTGAGGATTCGTCTGGATCATTCAGAACAATCTCCTCTTTTCAAGATCCCTAACTTAATTACAGCTGCAAAAATAAGGTCACACAAATTCTCAGCATTAGGATGTAGATATATCTTTATGGGTTTCCACCCACTACATCACCTTAACTAAGTGACCCAAATTAGCATCAGTAGGAATAAGACATATCAACAACCCGAATCCCCTGCTAGGATGGATTGAAAAGGGCACAGAGACATTTCTCTGCCTGCCTTGTCAAAAATGGCGTAACGTGATTCTCAGCATGAGAAAAGAGCTTCGCTGGTGGCTCAGCCAACACAGGAGACTAGGGTTGTGTCCTGATCTGGGAAGATTCCCACATGCTGCTGAACAGCTGCCCCATGCACCGCAAGTATGGGCTTCCCAGGTGGTGCTGATGGTAAAGAACCTGCCTGCCCATGCAGGAGATGCAGGAGACGAGGGCTCAATCCCTGTGTCAGGAGTATCCCGGGGGCAGAAAATGGCAATCTGTTCTAGTAATCTTGCCAGGAAGATTCCAGGGACAGAGGAGCCTGGCGGGCTGCAGTCCATGGAGTGGCAAAGAGTCGGACAAGACTGAGCACACGGATTGAGAACAGCTGAGCAGCACCCTTCACAGGTGTTAGGGTCAGGACAGGGGAGACCAAGGACTTGTTGTAAATAAGAGAATCCCAGGGACGGGGGAGCCTGGTAGGCTGCAGTCCACGGGGTCGCTAAGAGTCGGACACGACTGAGTGTGTTCACCTTCACTTTTCACTTGTATGCATTGGAGAAGGAGATGGCAACCCACTCCAGTGTTCTTGCCTGGAGAATCCCAGGGATGGGGGAGCCTGGTGGGCTGCTGTCTATGGGGTTGCGCAGAGTCAGACATGACTGAAGCGACTTAGCAGCAGCAGCAGCAGCAGGGAGACTCAAGAAAAATGATAATAATGCTAGTACTTCCCTGCCAGTCCAGTGGTTGAGACTCAGTGCTTCCAATGCAGGGGGTGCGAGTTCAATCCCTCTTTGAAGAACTAAGATTCCACGTGCTATGTGACTCGGCCAAAAAATTAAAAAAGAAAGCAAACAAAATTTTAAAATATAATGCCATTTAGGATCCTGGATTAGATCCTAGGCCAAAAAGAGAACATTGGTGGAAAACCTAGTGAAATCTAAATATAGTGTATAGTTTAGTGATGAGGTGCGATCATCGTTAGCTTCCGGGTTTTGATCAATCTACAGCTGTCTGTCTGTATCCATGGGAGATTGGTTATAGGACCCTCCCATAGATCCCAAAATTCATGGATGCCCAGATTCTTTAGATAAAATGATGTAGTGACGTTGGTGTTCTGTATCCATGGTTCTGCATATGTGGATTGAGCTAACAGAGGATTGGTTGAGTCCATGAATGTAGAACCTGCATATAAAGAGGACCAGCTATATTTTGTTATGAGAAATGTTACCTTTAGGGGGAACTGAGTAAAGACTCTACAGGAACTCTCTGTACTAACTTTGCAACTTCTCATGAGTTTATAATTTGTTGTTGTTTAGTCCCTAAATCATGTCAGAACTCTTGGAGACCCTATGGAATGAAGCTCACCCGCCTCTTCTGTCCATGGGATTTCTCAGGCAAGAACACTGGAGCAGTCTGGCATTTTCTTCCCCAGGGGATCTTCCCGACCCAGGGACCAAATCCACATCTCCCGCTTGGCAGGTGGATTCATTACCACTGAGCCACCTGGAAGCTGGTCTGTAATGATTGCAATACAAAAGAGCTCAAAGAGTATTGCCGCTGGACTGCCTGGGTTCGATCCTGGCCTTGGCTCTGAACTCAGTGTGACACTGGTTAAGTTACTTTCCCCGTGCCTCAGCTTCCCCTTCTGTAAAACAGGGTACTATAGTTTTTCCCTCCTGGAATTACAGGAAGTCCCATGTGTAAGCTCTCCACAGATGTTGTATCATCAGTTTCATTAACACTGCTGCTCTTCTGGTTTCTATTCCACCTGTGATAAAACCAAAGTCTCGACAGTGAAGGCCACTCCCTTCTGATATCATACAGCCAGTGCCTGAGCCCAGAATTAAATTTCCGATTCCAGGTGATCACTCTCCTCTGTGACACTGGGTTGCCCAGAAACTTCTTTTGGGTTTTTCCATAAGATGGTACAAAAACCCAGACTAACTTTTTGACCAACCCTATATTTCTTCTTTAACAGAAGCGAGGATGGGTAAGGACCTTTCAGGGTCCCATTGCCATAATCATTTAATACCTGACTCTGTATTGTTAAGGCAGGACTGACTTTGGACTGTGGAGGGAAGTAACACCTTTCAAAGTGATGAAATCACATATTTCTGACTTAGGTTCCCCACCCCGCCCCCATAAAAACAGCTCTTTTAAAACTCCTCTAGTCCAACTCCTTCATTTTAGAGTGGAAAAAAACACAGAAACTAAGTCTGTAGGTCTCAGAGAGGGACTTGGTGAAAGTTATGTGGCAGGTCAGTGACAGAGCTGGCCTTTCCATCTACAAATAGATCTCTGACTGTGAGTGTGAGTGTGTGTGTGTGTGTGTGTGTGTGTGTGTGTGTGTGTGTGTGTCTCCATCGCCTCTACTGCACCACACTTTCTAAACCTCCTGAACTCAGCAGACGACCCCTCATTCCCTGCCGTGGGAGCCGTAAACACACAGGTCCGGCACAACCGTATTTCACTTCACTGTGGCAATCATCCTGCCTGCAGACCCACCAATACAGTCAAACAGTTACCCAATTCAAACTTCTGCTAATGTTCCCCAGCTCAAGGGCGTCTTTAATAGCAAAATAATACTTGTTTTTTCTTCCTTCCCTCTCTGATTTTTCCTAATCTCTCCCCGATGAGACATAACATTAATTACAGTCGTTAACAGAAATTCTGTCTGTTACTGCCTGCCACCTTCTCCATCTTGCCTTCTGCCTCCAAAATTTCTCTCCTGAACGAAGGGAGGGGAGTCTATGCAGATGAGTGATTGTCTCTGTTTACCTTTTTCCTGCCCTCTGCCTTGGTGCTGAATCTTAAGTCAGGCAGAATCAATATTTTCATGGGGGGAGGGAGGCATGTGCGGGAGTGTGAATGTGTGTCTGCTGTTTGTGTGTGCCTGCTTCGTAATCTAGCTGTCATTTTGAGCTAATTGTGTTGTTTCCTCTTGTGTGGAAGGAAATCTTATCTGTTTTGAATTAAAATTCAATGAAGGTCATAGCGGCTGGAAAACTTAGCAGACTGCTGCAATTAATGTTCATTTGGCTTTGATAAATTGGAACATTCCCCGCAATAGGACTGGAGTGGATTTCAGAGGCAATAATTCTTCCATTAACTCAATGATCCCGCCTGTGATGGAGGAACTTGTCCTGCTTTTGTTTGTCATCTGTCACTTCGAGGAGCTGGGCATATGTTGGAGGTGATTTATCATGATTGCAGTCCTTGCGTGTACCAAAGCATTTAAAACCACAACTTATTTTTTGCCCCCCCCCTCTGTAAATTGCTTGATTAAACAAAATGTGAGGTTGGAATTAGGTAGAAAATTTTTTGTGCCTTTGTTTCCACCCCTGGGTTTCCACAGTTATGGGGTTATTGCAAGTTCCTTTCAAGTGTTAGACAAAAATGAATTTGTACAGGAATAAAACCGAGCACTTACTATACGCCAGAGATTATGCTTGGAGCTTTATATGCATTATTTTACTTAATTGTTAAAAGAATTCTGTAGGGTAGTTTGTATCACATGGGAAGAGGCTGNTGCTCCCTAATGCACAAAGAAATTCTAATAAATTGTGTCCTGATTTGCTCAGGATGGAGGAGTTGGGACGTGGCGTGGGGTCCACAAGGACATGCAGGCAGCAGGAAAACAAGTCTTTCCAGGTCAACCTGAAGGCTGAAGCTAAAATTTCACTTTTAAGAGTGTGGCCCCTTCCTTATATCACACACACACACACAAAAATGAGCTTGAAATGTATCACAGGCCTAAACAAATGCTAAAGTTGTAAAACTCTCACACCAAAAAAATAGACATAAATCTATATGATCTTGAATTAGACAATGGATTCTTAGGTATAACACCAAAACCAGAAGCAACAAAAAACAGGTAAATTGGACTTGATCAAAATTTGAAATTTTTTGTGATTCGATAGATACCATCAAGAAAGTGAAAAGATAACTGGAAGAATGAGATTTAAATACCTGCAACTAATATATCTGACAAGGCCCTAGTATTCAGAATATACAAAGAACTCTCGCAATTCAATAGTAAAAAAAAAAAAAAAAAAAAAAACTTAAAAGCTAGGGAAGGATTTGAGTATTTCTCCAAAGAAGAAATATAAATGGATAATACACAAACTAAAAGGTTCTTAATATTTGTCATTGCTACTGCTAAGTTGCTTCAGTCGTGTCCAACTGTGTGACCCCATAGACAGCAGCCCACCAGGCTCCCCTGTCCCTGGGATTCTCCAGGCAAGAACACTGGAGTGGGTTGCCATTTCCTTCTCCAGTACATGAAAGTAAAAAGTGCAAGTGAAGTCACTCAGTCGTGTCTGACCCTCAGCAACCCCATGGACTGCAGCCTACCAGGCTCCTCCGCCCATGGGATTCTCCAGGCAAGAGTACTGGAGTGGGGTGCCATTGCCTTCTCCCATTATAACTGATTATATATTATATATTTATAATATATAATTTATATATATTTATCTTTATATCAATGATATATGTATAATTGATTATGCAAATCAAAATCACAATGAGATACCAGTCACCCACTAAGATGGCTAAATCTCACAGAGAGTAAGTAACAGGTAAAGGTGAGGATGTGGAGCAGTCAGAATTCTCAAAAGTTGACGATGGGAATGGAAAACGTTGCCATCGCTTTGAAAACAGTTTGGCAATTCCTCAACAAGTTATATAGAGAGTTACCATGTGACCTACCCATTCCACTCTTAGGGATATACACACAAGAAATGTAAACATATGTCAACACAAAAATGTGCATGAATGTTCATAATGATGTGTTTCAAACAGACAAAATGTGGGAACATCCCAAATGTCCACCAACATTTGGCGAACAGGTAAACAAAATGCAACATATCCATACCATGGGACACAACTCAGCCACAGGAAGGAAGAACATACCAATATGTGCTAAAATGTGAATGAGCTTTCAAAACATTAAGCTAAAAGAAAGAAGCCAGTCATAAAAGACCAGATACGGCCCAGAATAGGCAAAACCAGGAGACATTAAGCTAAAACAAAGAAGCCAGTCATAAAAGACCAGATACGGCCCAGAATAGGCAAAACCTGGAGACAGGAATTAGATTAGTGGAGGGAGGAGAAAATGGGGAATGACGGCTGAGTATGGGTTTCTTTGGGGGGTGATAAAAAGATGCTGAAAACAGGAGTGATGGTTGCATATGTTTTTTAATATCCTACAAACCACTGAACTGTCTATTTAAAGACTAACTTTTATGTTACGTGAACTATATCTCAAAATTTTTCAGAGTCAGAACGTGAACTGGGTAACAGACATTCCCAAGAAATTACCATAATTTTGATAAGTGAAACATTATTTTTGCAAGTAATGTAAGGATTGTCCACTTTAGTGAAGGCACACTGAAAGAGTAAAAGAATGAAATGATATGATGTCTTGGATATGCCTTAAAACATTTCAGCAAAAAAGGAGGATCGACAGTAAAGAAAAAATGAAGCAAAATTTTAATAACTGTTAAATCTCAGGAATAAGCACATGTGGGTTCACCATACTCTTCTCTCTACTTCTGTGTACGTTTGAAATTTTTCAAATAGAACATTATTAAGATTGTGATGCAAATCTGTATTTCTTGTGGTTGGACTGGGTGACTATTAGGGAAGCTGTGGCTTCAGTAAGGAGTCTGCACTAAAAATGATGCACATATTGAAATACTGGAATGCAGTTGTGAAGTCCACTCAAAGAAATGGACAAAATCTATTTGGTCTCTCTATCATTCCAGAGACATTCTTTTCTAAGATATGTCTTCATATTAAGCAAGACCATGTTTTAAGGCAAGATTGTCCCCAAACTATGTTCTCAAGTGAGCCTTCCCTTAAGACTTGAATAAATGTTCTCAAAGAACAGTGTTCCATTGTCAAATAAGTTTGAGAAACACTGACTCAAACAATATTCTTACTTGCAACTATGCTCACAAGCACAAGGTGAGTCATTCAAAAGGAGCTCCCATATGCCTCATTTGGGAAGCTCATGTCAATCCATTTATTTATGGTGTGTAGTTGCTCAGTAGTTGTCTGACTCTCTGCAACCCCATGGACTGTGGCCTGCCAAGCTCCTCTCTCCATGGAATTCTCCAGGCATGGACACTGGAGTGGATTGTCATTCCATTTTCCAAGGGATCTTCCTGACCCAGGGATCGAACCCATGTCTCCTATACTGCAGGCAGATTCATTCCCATCTGAGCCACCGGGGAAGCTTTCCATTTATTTATTCAGCTTATCGTGCAACCCTGGCAGAGAGTCAGAATCACTTCTACAGCTTGATGTAAATACAATTTTCTCTGTTTTCTTAAGCTCTGACTTGAACCAGAGCTTATGAAATGCTGATTTAGAGATAAGAAAGTATTTGCTTAAGAAAAGATACTTAAGCTGAGTCTGCAAACCACAGAAGCTAATCAGGCAACATTATATTCAAGATACTTTTGGACTCTGAGGGAGAGAGTGAGGGTGGGATGATTTGGGAGAATGGCATTGAAACATGTATACTATCATGTAAGAAACGAAGCACTAGTCTATGTTCGATACAGGATACAGGATGCTTGGGGCTGGTGCACGGGGATAATCCAGAGAGATGATATAAGGTGGGAGGTGGGAGGGGGGTTCAGCATTGGGAGCTCGTATATACCCATGGCAGATTCATGTCAATGTATGGCAAAACCAATACAGTATTGTAAAGTAAAATAAAATTAAAAACAAAAAAGACAAAGGGAATAACAAGTGCAGGGATGCAAAAGCAAAAAGCATTTGGGAACTGAGATTAGTCCCCTATTCTGGGAAGCAGGAATACATGAGGGAAGGGGGCTGGCAGAAGAGGAGGCTGAAGAGGCAGGTAGGGGCCAGGTCGGGAAGGACTTGCTAGACTAGTGTGGTTAACGTGTAAGCAGTGGAAAGTCGCTGAATGACTAGATAGGGAGGATGTGGTCAAACCTGCAATTCTCTTTGGTGTCCCCAGATACAGATGCATTTACCCCGAAGCACGGCGATTTGCTCTGGTTAAGTCACGTATCTCTATGAAAACTGATCTGCAGGCTTCCCTTGAGGCTCAGTGGTAAGAATCCACCTGCCTCTGCAGGAGACGCAGGCTCGATCCCGGTCCAGGAAAACCCCACGTTCCCTGGGGCAACTAGGCCCATGCATCGCAACTACTGAGCCTGCACTCTACAGCCGAGAGCCACAATTACTGAGCCCACGTGCCGCGACTACCGAAGCACACGCAGCCTAGGGCCCGTGCTGCGCAACAAAAGCCACAGCAATGAGCACTCCACACACCGCAACAAGGAACAGCCCCCAGTCACTGCAAGTAGAGAAAGCCCGCACAGCAACCAAGACCCAGCAGCCAAACATAAATGAGTAAAATTTAAAACGAAAACAAAAAAGGTGATTTGCCAAATGAAGCAATTCCCCAGTCCACATTGACAATTACTCAAACTTCGGCATAGGCCCAATCCACTTATGTCTTCTTTCCAACTCATCCTACCACTGGCTGCAAATGCAAAAAATTTCAAATGTGTTATTCCCCTGCACTGCACACATGGAACAACTCTCTTGTTCTCTCTCATTCTTTCTCTCTGACACTTGGATTTCTAGAAAGAAGAGAACGCTTCCAGGATATGCTGCCACTTGAAAGAATGTCCCTTCATTAGTTAAAAGCTACTCTCGCCAGTCGTTTCCCATGTTGCACTTTCAATTATCGACCCTGACTGCAGCTGAGGTTTAAAGACAGTCCCCTTACTGTGTGGCTGGGGATTTGCTTTTCCACTGGTTTGTCTACCATCCATTGTGCTCTTAAAATAAATAAATGATAATAATTAAGAGCATTTAAACGTCTAGTGATTTAACATAAAGTCTGGATTTCTTGAGTTCCTTGATATTCTTATAGAGCTGGCAATACTGAGCTTGAATTTTTGCAGGGATATAATCAGCTAGAGATAAAACAGTAACAGCACCCCTTAAATGAGCCTTCCGAATACAAAAAGCACCCCAACCGCCTTGCACTTGGCACACTCACATTCATGAAGTGTGGGCTATGCTCTCTGGTTGTATTTTTATTAAATACGTTTAAACTGACCTGGAGAAGGGAATGGCTGCCCACTCCAATATTCTTGCCTGGAGAACTCCATGGACAGAGGAGCCTTAAGGGCTACGGTCCAAGGGGTCACAAAGAGTCGGATCTCACTGACCAACTAACACTTTCACTTTCACTTCACTTTTCATACTGACTTAAATTTCATCCAAGAAAACTTAAGCAGTTTATCAAATTAAACACATAACACAGGATCACTAATAATAAAAACAATACCCACCAATTAAACAGAACAAGCAAATAGATTTTCCAGGCACCTGGGGGATATAATTACACAAAAGGCGGCAAGTAATTACTGCAGGTGAATCTTGACTTTGTCTAAGTAAAACATGACTTCAGATTCTTTTTCCACAAGTAAAAAATGTTAGGATTCCAAGGTAAGGCTGAGCTGATCAACTGAGATTTAGCAGAATCCCCTCCACCTCCACCCAGAGTAGAATTCCTTCAACTAGCTTTATTTATTCATTATTTTTTAAAATATTTCTTTTTCCTTATTTGGCTCCACATGAGATCTCAGCTGTGGAATGTGGAATCTAGCTCCCTGATCAGGGATCAAACCCAGGCCCCTGCAGTGGGAGTGAGGAATCTTAGCCACTGGATCACCAGGGAAGTCCCCCTTCAACTAGCTTTAATCTTCAGATCTTTACAACTTACCTCCACCCAGAGCAGACTCAATATTTCTGTGATCTCACAGTAGGCCATCCATTTGAACCCTGTAGGTAATGTCTAATAGCAGAAAAGGCCATAAATCATTTCTGATCGATAAACCTTATCAAAGGTATGAAGTTCTGTTGACTTTTCCTTTAGTTAACTCAGTCTTAATAGTCACTCCTCCTTACCTCTTTCAAAAAAGTGAAAGAAAACTTTTTACACTGGATGTGTACATAGCTTTCAAAATATCATCAAGCTAGGAAGAAACAACGGGAACGAAGAGAAATTACTTGCTCACACTTTGGCCAGGAGAGTGACTGGCTGTGACGCTTTAGCCAGGAGAGTGACTGGTTGTTCAGCATTATAATTATCAGATAAATCTAGCACAGAGTAAAGGCACCAAAAATTCCACCTCAATGTGGAGTGACCCATTTTCTGATGGAAACAGAAAACTCACCTGGCCTCTCCCGGTTGTCTTGTGTTTTATGGCGGTGACTGAGCTGCTAAGGAGTCCAGCCCTTTGCAACACCATGGACTGTAGCCCCCCAGGCTCCTCGGTCCATGGAATGTCCCAGGCTTGTGTTTCATAGAAAGTTGCTCTTCCTTTCCATTATGTGCTTCACATTGAAGTGCGAACACTCTGCTCCAAGGGGTTAAATGTGTTGTAGATGTCAGCTGGCCACAGGATAATGTCTGAGATCCTTCACGTTCTATGCCACATAAAGTTTAGAGGTAATGTATAAAAGTCCTTGCAAAAGTATAAACAATCACCATGGTGGTAGGAGGGGGATATATTCTTCTTGACCTATTTTCATAGTTTTTCACATCTTGAATGGTTTTTTAAAATATCCGTTAGTTTCAATACTATTAATAGTACAATTATGCAACTTCTGCTGACTTTAATTCTTCCTTTCCATTTACTTCATTTGAAGGCTATTTTTTTTTTCCTTACTTTCCACTATATTGTAAATTCCTCAAAGGCTAAAACCAGCTTTGTCTCATTCACTATTATATTCCCAGAATCTAGCATAGCACCTGCCATAGAATGCATAATACATATTGGATGAATGAATGCTCCTTAAATACTATTAACAACAATATAATTTTAAGCAACACTCAGGGGAGATGCATTTAGAAAGTTTTCAAGCAAAATGCGGGAAGTAAAATGCAAAAATGTGTTACAATAAAAGTATTAGAAAATACTATATTTAAAAGCACTCCAGATTGAGAATGTAAATACTTGCTTCACTAGTTTCAAACTCTGTAACTGTAACAACTCAATCCTTTCTTAGAAAGCAATTTCTATTCTGCAGAGAAAAGGTACTATAAAATGCATGCATTACCAAAGATCTCCTGAACCAGGAAAGCAACAGAAATTTGTTTTTGTTTTATTAAAGGTGACTAAAGGTTGCAATAAATTTTTAGAGACATTCTGAATAGAAGACAATGGCCAAAAATCTTCTGCAGAAACTTTGCTCATAACAAGTCAATGTCTGGGAATAGCTCTAGTTTTTTTTTTCACACTAGAACTAGAGAAACAAAGGAACAATGGCTTCTGGAGATGAGAAGCAGAAGGTCCTCATCTAACACAGAGATACTAAGATTAAAAACAGTGGCTGAAGAGGGCAGGCCCCAACATGCTGGCAGGAAAAGGCCCACTCCTAGCCACGTAGATGAACTGTTCCATCAGCACCAACACTTCCTTCCTGAGCACCTTTCACACGCTCAATACCAGGTGGGGGTAATCCAAAATAAGCCCAAATCTTTTTTTTCAATTGGAAGAGAATTCCTTTACAACGTTGTGTTGGTTTCTACTGTACAACAATGTGACTCAGTTGTGAGGACTGCTCCCTCTCGAGTCTCCCCACCCCGTCCCCCGCCTCTAGGTCATCACAGGGCACGAGGCTGGCTCCGCATTACACACCAGCCTCTCACTAGCTATCGGTTTTGCATAGGATAGTGTATACACGTCAGTGCTCCTCTCTCAATCTGTCCCCGCCTCTCCTTCCTGGTCTTTGTCTAGAAGTGCATTACCTATATCTGCATCTCTATTCCTGCCCCTCCAATAGGCTCATCACACCATTTTTCTGCTGCTGCTGCTGCTAAGTCGTTTCAGTCATGTCCGACTCTGTGTGACCCCAGAGACGGCAGCCCATTGGGCTCCGCCATCCCTGGGATTCTCCAGGCAAGAACACTGGAGTGGGTTGCCATTTCCTTCTCCAATGCATGAAAGTGAAAAGTGAAAGTGAAGTCGCTCAGTCGTGTCTGAGTCAGCCACCCCATGGACTGCAGCCCACCAGGCTCCTCCTTCCACGGGATTTTCCGGGCAAGAGTACTGGAGTGGGGTGCCATTGCCTTCTCCAACCATTTTTCTAGATCCCATATATATGCACTTACATGTTTTCCTCTTTTCTTTTCTTAACTGTACTTATGTGCCGGCTGTGCTGGATCTTCCTGGCCGCACAGGCTTTTCTCCAGTCACAGAGAGCGGGGCGACTCTCTGCTCGAGGCACACAGGCTTCTCCCTGTGGTGGCGTCTCCAGTTGCAGAGCACACGCTCTAAAGCACGTGGGCTTCAGCAGCTGCAGCACGTGGGCTCTCCAGCAAAGGCTCAACCGTCGCTTGGTTGCCCCTCGGCATGTGGGACCTTCCTGGACCGGGTACTGAACCTGTGTCTCTTGCACTGGCAGGCAGATTCTTTACCACTGAGCCACCAGGGAAGCTCTGTTTTTCTCTTTTCCTAATGCTCTTTCTCAGAGAGAGAAAGCAGATATGTGACGAACGATGTTAAATAATTCAAGACAATACACATGAAGCGAAAGAAAGTGGGGCAGGTGTGTCGTAGTTCATACAAAGAGAGATCTATGAATGCTGCAGAATGATGGGGGAAGGGGGACTCACAGAAGAAACAACTCCACCTAAGAGTGTGCGTGTGTGCGTGTGTGTGCGCATGTGTGTGTGCGCATGTGTGTGTGTGCATGTGTGTGCGTGTGTGTGTGTGTAGACATTCCACTCAGTGCAAAGGGAACAAAAAGCACGTGCCGCCTGTGCGCTAAGGCTAGTTCCACATCCATTTCCTCTAGCCATCATAACCTCACGAGCATACAGCCACTTAGTACATGAGCAAACCGAGCCGGTGGCATGAGATGAATCCATTCACGTGGCTAGCGAGTCAAGAAGCCCAGACTGAAATTTATGGCTACCTGATGCCAAGGTTTCTCACCCCCTCAACCTCGTATTACAAACAAAGTCTCAAGATGACTGCGTAAGCTTCTCTGCAGACACTTCCTCTCACACACGAGTTTTAAAAAATTAAAAGATTCATGTCAATGTATGCCAAAACCAATACAGTACTGTAAAGTAAAATAAAAATAAAAATTAAATAAAAATAAAATATATTGAATATTAAAAAATAAAAATAAAATATATTAAATATTAAGTAAAAATAAAAATTAAAAGGAAACTTTCAACACATAATCCTATCAACTCATGCTCCTATAGCACCTACTCTATGCCAAACACTGTCAGAAGTACACGCATTCACGCACAACACCCTTGCATCTCTACTAGTAGGAAACAGACTTTTTAAATTAGAAAACTGGAGCTCACAGAGGTAAACTAGCTGTCCAAGGTCACTCTTCCAGCAAGTGACAGGGCCTTTATAAGCATATTCCACAGCATTCCAATAAAGTGTTCAAATGAGCTTGACCTCAGTTACACAGAGAGGCTCTCTGAACGACCCTCAAAGGTCTCTGGCTTCTCCAGGGCCCCTAAGCTGGGGGAACCGAGCAGGACGTGGGTCTCCCTGGCACAGCGCAGTCTGGGCGCTGGCTCAGACTCTGCCACCACCCACCAGTCCTGCCACTTTGGGACTCAGCTCTGACACCTGTAAAAGGAAGAGCTTGTGACAGGCCTTCCCTGGTAGCTCAGTGGCTAAGAGTCTGCCTTGCAACGCAAGGCACACCAGCTTGATCCCTGGTCCGAGAAGATCCCGCATGCCGCAGAGCAACTAAGTCCGTGGGCCGCAACTATGGAAGCCTGCTGCCTAGCATCTGTGTTCCACCGAAATGAAGAGGAGCTGCCACTCAACGCAACTAGGGAAAGCCCATACACCGCGACAAAGACCCGGGACAGCCAGAAGTAAACTAATTAATTTTTTTAAAAAGAGCTTGTGATAGATGATACCAGAACTTCTAAACTTGTTTGTGGTTTAAATCAACCAGACTTGCTTAACACCCACACTCCTAACTGCCGAACATGTTGGGGGGTGGGGGAGCGGAGGAGAAAGGAAGGAAAAAGGAAAACCTGGGCAGTGATCTGCTTAGTTGGTGTGAGTGGGGGCGGGGGGCGGCGGGCATGTGTGCTCACTCAGTTGCGTTAGTCCTGTCCGACTCTTTGTGACCCCAACAAAGACTAGCCCGCCGGGCTCCTCTGTCCGTGGGATTTCCCAGGCAAGAATAGTTGCCATTTCCTTCTCCAGGGGATCTTCCCGACCCAAGGATCGAACCTGCATCTCCTGCTTTGGCAGGCAGATTCTTTACCACTGAATTAGTTGATGAATAAATATAAATTCATTATAACCTATACAAGCAAAATGTATTAACCTGGTTCCAATCACCCCAAAGTTATTTTTCACTTTCCTAAGCTCTCTAAATTAGAATCACAAGCTGAAAGTATTCCCTGAAGTACCTAGAAAACTAGTTAAAATAAAGAGAACACAAACTTTTTGTCCCAGTTCAAGTGACCTCACAGAGATCAGTGCCAACATTTCCTTCTCCTTTGTTGAAACACAATTTTGTTTTTCTTTCCTGGAAGTGTTCTAAGCCTCTTGCCAGATACAGCTCTAGCAAACAGCAGATTTGATCCTGGTATAAGCAGGAGAGGGCTTTGCAGACTCCTAGAGCAGCTGCTGGAGGTCCTTGAGACCCTGCCTGGAGCAGCTGGAGGCACAGCCCGCCCTGCTGCAGGAGACCAGCAACCCCTTACACACAACCATCAGTACACTTATAACCCTGCACACCTTCCAGAAGGATCAGTCCCAGCAACAGCAGCTGTAGGAACACAAATCAGGCTCACAAGTGAAGAATGCTTAGTGCACGGGGGTTCGCATTCCTTTAAACCAGTCACCAAATGATTAAAGAGTGATAAGACCTGTCCTAATAATCTGGGTAACAACAGTGAGAGTTTGGATTAACATCAAACCAGACAGGGGAGGCAAGTGGGTTATCTGAGTATTTAGAGTTCAACACCCCGCACCGCTGAAGGTCCAATTTCATCCATAAGACCAGGACACATTCCAAAGGACTTGTGACAACAGGTTCTGAGAACAGAAGTGTCACATTCAGGACAGGGACCGCCCTTAGCAGCTGTGCAGTCCGTGTCCCTCACAACTTCAGCGAGCACACCTTACATAAACTACCTGACAAATACTGTCCTCTGGCACTGTGTACTGCAGTGGTCTGGCTCGGCACACTTCTAAAATAGCAACAAAGCCAGAAAGAGAGCAGCAGCAGCCACGAGCACCTCTGGGCAACAGAAGTGTTGCAAAGTACACTGGTTCTTGCTTTTTTTCACTTTTTATTTTGTACTGGGGTAGAGCCAATTAACAATGAGGTGGCAGTTTCAGGTGAACAGTGAAAGGACTCAGCCATACATACACATGTATCCATTCTCCTCCAAACTCCCCTCCCACCCAGGCTGCTACTAACATCAAGCAGACCTCCCTGCACTATATGGCACGATACTGGTGGCTGTCCATTTCCGGCACAGCAGTGTGCAAAGTATACTGCTTCTTAACTTCACCTTAAGCAGACAGACCTCAGTGGGCAAATCTTGGCCCTTTCCACAGGATTCCTATACAGACAGAGGACTTACTTGACCTGTCTCTCCACATTCCACCATGAAAGAATCCTTGGGAAATGACCCAAGGACAACGTCTGTTCCATCTCTATGTGCCAACTAATGAGGCTGAAGTCACCTCATGAAATGGCTTCGCTCCATGCTTTTGCCAGTTTCTCCTTCCTTAGACTCGGGAGCCACTACTTTGCAGCTGAACTGTAACCAAACCTTCAAGAAATAGGAGCATCTCCTCCTACTTGGTACATTCACCAGAGATGTCAGGGTAAAGTTACTGTGCATTTCCCCAGTGGGCCGGATAGTCTAATCTTAGGAAATCCATCCAACTAGGAGAAAGATATCAGAACTTACGGAAAAGTCTAAACCACAGGGCACGGTGTAAGAAAATGTATTATTTTTATGTTATCTGAAGAGGTTCAAACTAGCTTTTGGAATGTCCACTGAATTGATGCTAGTTGCTAAATCGCAACAAAGAAAGCCTGCACCTGGCTCTTCTATGTTGTATTGAAGGTATATATATTATATTCTTGGAGAAGGCAATGGCACCCCACTCCAGTACTCTCGCCTGGAAAATCCCATGGGTGGGGGAGCCTGATAGGCTGCAGTCCATGGAGTCGTTAAGTGTCGGACACGACCAAGCGACTTCACTTTCACTTTTCACTTTCATGCATTGGAGAAGGAAATGGCAACCCACTCCAGTATTCTTGCCTGGAGAATCCCAGTGATGGGGGAGCCTGGTGGGCTGCCGTCTATGGGGTCACAGAGTCGGACATGACTGAAGTAACTTAGCAGCAGCAGCAACATATATATATTCTATATCAATATGTGCTATTTTACCTGCTAGTCCATAAGACCTCTGACTCCAGAAATTCTCTCATATTTCTCCACTGCACTTAGCACAATGCTAGGAACCCATTAGTAACAGTCAACATGTGGGGCTTCCCTGGTGGCTCAGTGGTTAAGAGTCCGCTTTGCAATGCAGGGGACACCAGTTCGATCCCTGATCCTGGAAGATCCCACATGCAGCAGAGCAACTAAGCCCATGTGCCACAACTACTGAGCCTGCGCTTAGAACCCAGAAGCCACGATTACTGAGTCAGCAAGCCTCAAGCCCATGCTCTGCAATGAAAGAAACCACTCAATGAGGAGTCCACACACCGCAACTAGGGAGTCGCCCCTCGACTCACCACAACTAGAGAAAAGCTCACACAGCAATGAAGACCCAGCACAGTTAAAAATAAATAAAATTTCAAAAACTAAAATAAGTGTGTGCATGCATGCTAAGTTACTTCAGTTGTGTCTGATGCTTTGTGACTCTATGGTCCAGCAGCCCACCAGGCTCTTCTGTCCGTGGGATTCTCCAGGCGAGAACACTGGAGTGGGTTGCCATTCCTTCCAGGGGATGTTCCTGACCCAGGAATCAAACCTGAGTCTCCTGCATTGGCAGGCAAATTTTTTTACCACTAGCACCACCTGGGAAGCCCTCATGAGTGCATATTGGACACCAAACATGGATCTAACTATTTAACATTCAATCCTCACAGCAATGCTATATGGTAGGCAAAACTGTTATTCCCATCTTACAGAAGAATCTGAGGCTCAGAGAGGTTAACTAACTCGCCCAAGCCGCAGAGCTAGTATATAGGAGAGTGTGTCTGAATCCAGAAAGTCTGATGTCTGCATCTCTGGTCTTAGCCATCACACTATGCTTTCTCCACATTCTACAGATTCAGTACATGCTGCTGGAATGTTAACGTGTAGGTCCTTCATTACCAAGTGCTCTAAACCATTCTTTTCTCTTCTTTAAACCATTATATTCTGACAACATATATATATTCTATATCAATATGTGCTATTTTACCTGCTAGTCCATAAGACCTCTGACTCCAGAAATTCTCTCATATTTCTCCACTGCACTTAGCACAATGCTAGGAACCCATTAGTAACAGTCAACATGTGGGGCTTCCCTGGTGGCTCAGTGGTTAAGAGTCCGCTTTGCAATGCAGGGGACACCAGTTCGATCCCTGATCCTGGAAGATCCCACATGCAGCAGAGCAACTAAGCCCATGTGCCACAACTACTGAGCCTGCGCTTAGAACCCAGAAGCCACGATTACTGAGTCAGCAAGCCTCAAGCCCATGCTCTGCAATGAAAGAAACCACTCAATGAGGAGTCCACACACCGCAACTAGGGAGTCGCCCCTCGACTCACCACAACTAGAGAAAAGCTCACACAGCAATGAAGACCCAGCACAGTTAAAAATAAATAAAATTTCAAAAACTAAAATAAGTGTGTGCATGCATGCTAAGTTACTTCAGTTGTGTCTGATGCTTTGTGACTCTATGGTCCAGCAGCCCACCAGGCTCTTCTGTCCGTGGGATTCTCCAGGCGAGAACACTGGAGTGGGTTGCCATTCCTTCCAGGGGATGTTCCTGACCCAGGAATCAAACCTGAGTCTCCTGCATTGGCAGGCAAATTTTTTTACCACTAGCACCACCTGGGAAGCCCTCATGAGTGCATATTGGACACCAAACATGGATCTAACTATTTAACATTCAATCCTCACAGCAATGCTATATGGTAGGCAAAACTGTTATTCCCATCTTACAGAAGAATCTGAGGCTCAGAGAGGTTAACTAACTCGCCCAAGCCGCAGAGCTAGTATATAGGAGAGTGTGTCTGAATCCAGAAAGTCTGATGTCTGCATCTCTGGTCTTAGCCATCACACTATGCTTTCTCCACATTCTACAGATTCAGTACATGCTGCTGGAATGTTAACGTGTAGGTCCTTCATTACCAAGTGCTCTAAACCATTCTTTTCTCTTCTTTAAACCATTATATTCTGATGGATCAAACATTCACTTTGTCATTGAGGCCATTAGTTTCTTGGAAAATTCTATCTAAAATTCAGTCCGTACACAATACTTTCTCAAAATTCCTTAACTGGAGTTCAAATTACTAAGGTACACTTTTACTATAGGGACTTCCCCAGTGGCAGAGTAGTAAAGAATCTGCCTGCAATGCAGAAGCCACAGGAGACATGAGTTCAGTTCCTGGGGCAGGAAGACCCCTGGAGAAGGAAGGGCGATCCAGTCCAGTATTCTTGCCTGGAGAGTCCCCATGGACAGAAGAGTCTCGTGGGCTACAGTCCACAGGGTTGCAAAGAGTCAGACACAACTGAAGCGACTTAGCACACACGCACACTCTTACTATAGAGAATCAATTCAAGGTTTCTGATAACATATATATATATATATATATATATATATATATATATTACATTCTGGTGAGTGATGCTGGTAATGAGGAGGCTATGTGTGGATAGGGAAGGGTATATTTGGGAAATCTCTGTAGCTCTCAATTTTATTGTAAATCTAAAACTCCTCTGGGGGGGGAAAGAGTCAATCCAAAGATCTATATCCACATGTACTCTGCAGCTCCAGGATTCCAGCCCCTCCAAGCCCCCTAGACTGCTGAGCTCTTTCTGAACTACTGAACTCTCCACAGCCTTCTGAACCATTCTCGGAGCCTCTCCTCATTTCTGCTTTGTATCATTATTCGTATAAGCTCCTTGAAGACAGGAACAACATGCACCCTGTTATGGCCTCCTCAGCACCCAGGAGAGAAAATATATAGAAGAAAATATTTGGATGAAACACAGGAAATCAAAGCAATATCACAAATAAATGTGGAGATTCTTATCCAAGGACATTAAAAAAAAATAATAACTGTACTGTAATGGAGGGCAATATTTTTGCAGAAAGTACATCATAAGATCATTTCTGGCAACATTCAGCATTAAACTATGTGTATTTTTAAAGAGTAGTTTCAGGCTTCTGTCATCTCAGCAAGAAATGTCTATTTATTGAGCCAAAAAAAAGTTATGCTGCTTTAAAATTCTGCTGTTTCTTGCAGACAGATCAGTAGGGAGGTATGCAGTCCAACCCTTTAGGGTCTAAACATAATAATGCCTAGAAATTGCCATAAACCAACAGAGATTATTGTACTGTTCTGGGTTCATAAACTTTCCCCCCAGATACCATTAATGCTCAAAAGTGCAGATTCTTCCTTCAACTGCTTTTCTACCAACAATCTGTAGACTCCAGTTGTTCACATGACATTAAGACTACAACTTACATAAATACCAGCCTATATATGTATACTATACATTTTCAAACATGAAAAAAGAGGTAGGAAGGAAGACTGTCATGAATTTTGTAAGACTTAAAGTTTTCTGACATGTACACCCTGGTCTATTTATTTATGGCTATACTGGGTTTCTACTGCTGCGTGGGGGCTCTCTCTAGCTTCGGGAGTGGGGGCTCTTTCTAGCACAGGCTTCTTACTGTGGTGGCTTCTCATGTTGGGGAGCACAGGTTCGTGGGCTCTCAGGCTCCGGAGCACAGGCTCAGTTGCTCCAACGTATATGGAATCTTTCCAGACCAGGGATCAAACCCATGCCCCCTGCATTGGCAGGTGAGTTCTTATCACTGTGCCACCAACAAAGTCCTTGCCATGCATTTTTAAAATCTCAATGGCATGTGCAGAAATCTGAAAGTAAGTATTGATTATTTTTATAAATGTTTCACCTGGTACTAAAGGAGAATATCAGATACACTATTGTTGTTATCTTGAATGTCATTCCATTGTAACCCTAATTCCCTAGTGGACAGAAACCCAAGAAACAATGAGGAACCAATCATATGTATCAAAAGAGAAACCACCCCTACCTCAGAAACGCTAAATACCAGCAATTCCACTCTCAGGCAAACACCCAAACAAAATGAAACCATAAGGCCCCACAAAAATTCACGCATAGCCATTTATAGCAGCATTACTCATAATAACCAAAAAGTGGTTAACCACCGCAGTCTCTAGTAACTGATGACTGAGTAAACAAAAGGTGGAATATTATTCAACCATACAAAGGGAAACAGTACTCGCACAAACTTCAGCAGGGTGCAATGTGAAAATGGTAAAGAAGTCAGTCTCAAAGACCACATAGTGTGCTATACGATTCCACTTATGTGAAATCTCTAGAATACGGAAGTTTAGAGAGACAAAAAGTAGTTTTGCAGTTGTGAGGGGCTGGAGGGAAGAGATGAGGAGCAGTTTCCGCTAGCAGGTCAGGGTTTCACTTTAGAGTAATCAAAGTATTATAAAACTTCAATCCTGGGCAAGGAGATGGTGGGGCCAGTGAGAAGCGCAGCGTTAACATATATATACACACTACCACGTGCACCAGCCAGCAGGAGGCAGCTGTGTGGCGCAGGGAGCTCAGCCCCGTGCTTCCTGAGGGCCTCGAGGGCTGTGAAGGGAGGTTCAAGAGGGAGGGCCTTTCTGTATACTTACGGCTGAGCATGCACACACACACACACAGCTGATGCATGTTCTTGTACAGAGGAAGTCAATATAATATTGTAAACCAATTATCCTCCCATTAAAAATGTTTTTTAAAAGACAAAAAAAAAAAAATTTCAATCATCAGAAAACATCAGACAAACCCAAATTGAGTGACATCCTACAAAATAACTGATGCTGTGGTTTGAACTGAAATTAGATCCTGTGCCAACATAGAATGAGCAAGCCCGTGGGGCAGCTCTGTGATTTTGGCCATGGCACCCATGCTCCCTGGGCCTTGCCTTCCTCACAGTAGAACAGGTGCTCACGAGGTTGCTACAGATCATGAACAGTAAATACCCAGCGACATCTCTCGCACAAAGTAAACAGATACTCCATAAACCTTTATTTTTGTTTCCCTTATTAAGCACGTGAGGACGTTAAAATACAACATGACTCACCAGAGCTGTGCTGTCCAGCACGGTAACCACTAGCCACGTGTGGTTCTTTAAATCTAAATTAATTAAAATTTAAAAAAAACTCAGTTCCAGGAGACGTTTTCAAGTGCTTAACAGTCACAAAAGTCTAGTAACTACAGTAACAGTACCAACCCAGAAAAACAGCAACAGATGAATTTCTGTAGCAGTAGAACATGTTTACCGTCACTGCACTAGAGACCTGAAGACGCTCCAATGAGTGATCACGTTAAATGTAAAAATAAACACACTTGACAGTCAACTTTAAACTTTCACACTTAACCTAAAACATTGCAAGCATCAACTACTAAAAGTTCTGTCAAGACACTGATAAGACAGAGGGGAAATTAAGTTAAGGAATGTTCACAGAAAATACTTGCGAGACCTATTTCAAACTAGAATAAATAAAAACAAATCAAATTGCAACCCAAGTCCTTATCACAGTTGCATTGTTTGGGCTGTTAAATAAGCACTGCCAAAGCGCGAAAGTCTGACCGTCTCCTATAATCACAAAATGAGGAGGAGGAATTAAGTCAGGGAGCAACAGCACTCTCTGAATGCTTGTGACACAAATTTCTTTCATAAATTACACTTTTATAGAAAATATTTTAAAATAGCTATTTCTCTGCAGCTGTTTCCAGTTCATGCTTTATCAACTGATGTCAACAAAGGTGAAGTCGCTCAGTCGTGTCCGACTCTTTGCGACCCCGTGGACTGTAACCTACTAGGCTTCTCCGTCCATGGGATTCTCCAGGCAAGAATACTGGAGTGGATTGCCATTTCCTTCTCCAGAGGATCTTCCCGACCCAGGGATCGAACCCAAGTCTCCCGCATTGGAGGCAGACGCTTTAACCACTGAGCCACCAGGGATGTCAACAAAAGGAGGCTTAAATCTCCAAGAGATGCTGTGTCATATTTTTAAATACAAAAGTATTTTAAAGTGCTTTAAAAACATGGGCTAACCCACCTTATAATATCCTCAGGCAGCAAAGAGAGGCTTGGTACTCCCGAAAACACAAAAAAATTGAAGTCATTTCCATTCAGAGTTTGGTGAGTCAAGGTGGGAATTTCTATGTTCTGGCTCAGCACCCATATAACCCTGAACCAGAAGCTTTCAACAAACCACTAGAGACTCTAAGGGCGTGAATCAAAGTCTCTTAAGAAAGGCTGGCAAATTCCCAGCCATTTTCTAGGAAACAAAAAAATAGATACAATTTATAGATATAAAAAATCTTGTTTATGATTCTTATTAACAATTGCAAGAAATGACAAAATCACCCCTCAGTGTTTCTCACTTTTATTATCACACTAGATGCTCTGAGCTACATGGAGAATCCACAGACTAGAACGGTTCCATGAAACGAGCAAAACCAGAGCAAGAAGCTCAGTCTGCTAGTGATCTTCAGAAACAGGAAGGAAAGCACCTGTCCCCTTTAGATTAAGGACAATTCTGGGCCACTGCATATGACACCTTTAGTGCAGATTTCCAGGTGGCTCAGTGGTAAGGAATCCACCTGTCAATGCAGGAGAGGCAAGAGATGAAGGTTCAATCCCTGGATCCAGAAGATCCCCTGGAGCAGGAAATAGCAACCCACCCCAGTACTCTTGCCTGGGAAATTCCATGGAGGGCTACAGTCCACTGGGTCACAAAGAGTCAGACACAACTGAGCGATTGAGCACACACGCACCAAAATGATCAAGAGTACCGATTTATGATGAAATACTGAATAATAATTAAAATTTCTTCCATTGAAACTCAAATGTTCTCACATTCAAAATACATTACCCTTCTGAAGGAATTAAATGGGAGTCCTCAGAAGAAAAGGGTTGAGTGTTTGGCTCTGCTTGCCTTATTCCAGCTAGAATACACCCAGTAATTATGCCTGGAAGTTGCAAGGGCACTTTTCCCTGGGGAGCTTTAAGTGCTTTAAAAACATGGGCCAATCCACCTTTATAATATCCCTAGGCAGCAGCAGAAAGAAGCTTGGTATGCTCAAAAGCACACAAAAAAAGTTGAAGTGATTTTTATGCAGTTACACCACTCAGAGTTAGGTGATTCGAGATGGGAATTTATAGATTCTGGCTCAGCACCCACATACCCTGAACCAGAGGATTTAAACCAACCACTAGAAACTTTTATGGGTGTTTCGGCCTGAGTTAAACCCTCTGAAGAAAGGTTGGCAAATTCCCAGGATGTCAGCCCCTTTGGCAGAATTATTAGTGGCCACAGGAAGTCTCAAAAGAATGGCTCTTTGCTTACTCAAAAGCAAGGAAAAGCCACATTAACATCCCAAAGATGTGTTCATACATCAAGCATGCATTTGTAACGTGTTTACGTTCCTCAGTTTGAAATAAAAGTCATCTGATCTGGTAAATTGCTCATATAACATTATAAAACAGATAACTATTTTATACTTGATTTATGATGTCAGATATTCAGTTTGTATTTCACCTCTAATTCTCAGGTCATGTGATTAATTAAGCAATTAATTAAGCCTTGGTATGTCTGGCAAAGAAGCAACTATCTGCCTTTGTCTCTGACTAGTCAAAGAAACCCCTCTTCAGGATTAGAGTCTGGACTTTACATCTGAGTAGGTAGTATACTTCCTTTTCCTGTGTTACCTTTTAATGTTATGTCTTTGCCTTAGTGCTTGTTTAATATCAAAATAATTACAATAGGGTGAGAACCAAACATTAGCAGAGAAAAAATTACATTTCACCTAGCTGTTAAGAAAAGATTTATGTTCCCAAACCCCACCTACATCTTAAATCCTGGGACACCTGTTCAAAACTTAGGTCCACACGAAAACCCACACACAAATGTTTCCAACAGCTTTCATCGCAGTTGCCAAAATATGGAAGCAACCAAGATGTCTTTTAGTAGGTGAATGGTTAAAAAACTGTGGTACATCCAGACAATGGAACATCATTCAGTGATAAAAAGAAATGAGCTGTCAAGGCATAAGATACGGAGGAACCTTAAATGCGTATTGCTTAGTGAAAGAAAGCTCTCTAGAAAGGCTCCATGCTGTATGATTCCAGCTCCATGACACTCTGAAGAAAGCAAAACTATGGAGATGGTAAAAGGATCAGAAGTTGCTAGGGGTTCGGGAAAGAGGAGAAAGGACGAGCGGGAGGAACACAGGAGATCTTTAGGGCAGTGAAACTATTGGGTATGATGCTTCAACAGTGGATATATGTCATTAGACATTTGTCCAAACCCATAAAACTGTAAACACAATGAACCCTAATGTAGACTATGGACTTCAGCTAACAGTAATCAGTTAATACCGGCTCATCAATTGTAATAAATGTATCACACAAATCCAAGATGTTAGGAACAAGGGAAATTAAAGTGAGAAATGATATGAGATCTATTTTCTGTAAACTTAACATTGCTCCAATAAAAGAGTCTACTAACTTAAAAAAAAACGAAGCCTGATAGATTTTCCCAAACTTCATATGCATCTTAAATCCAGGGACACAAGCAAAGAATTTTATTTGATTGACAACTTTTCTGGTGAATTTGGCTTTTTAGTAAATGTGATGAGTTCTAAAAACCACACTTCCAGCTACTTTTTAAAAAAAACTATAGTCTCCTCTTTGTTGTCAATTTTCAAAATTCTGGGCAGGAGACAAAGCTAACATACAGGTAGACAGAACCAGTTAGCAGTTTTTACATTGCTGGCCACATTTCACCTGCGTTATCAACTCACTTCTTGTGCTAGATGGTCCCTTCAGTCACGCTGCTTCTCAAGTCCTTTACCAGTTTCCTTTTCATTATTATTACTATGAAAATTTTCACCTACACTGTAAGTTCCCGGAGACTTCCCAAGTGGCAGAGTGGTAAAGAATCCGTCTGCTGACGTAAGAGACACAAGAGGCATGGGTTCGATCCCGGGTGGAGATCGGGAGGAGGAGACCTGGGGGAGGAATGGCAGCCTGCTCCAGCATTCTTGCCTGGAAATCCCCTGGACAGAGGAGCCTGGCGGGCTACAGTCTATGGGGCTGAAAAGAGTCGGACACGACACAGTAACTGAGCACGCTCATGTAAGTTCCCCTAAGGCAGGGGCATGCCTTAGCTATCTCTTACCCTCAGTACTCAACACCCTGAGAAAAGATGGAAGGGGGAAGGCATGGGGAAAGGAAGGGGCACTTTACAAATATTTGCTCATTATCAGTATCAACCAGAAACACAATACACTCAAACTGGGTATCACACATTCAAACTGAGTTTGCTCAAAAGACCACTTTAAAGGCAGGGCACAGCTCATGCTATGTTACTCACTCTGGACTGGAAGGGTCAAGGGGTGAAAGCGATTCCTGGAGTTGACAGAGAGATAGAGAGAGGAGGGAAGCACGAAGCTGTGAGGGTAGAAAAAAGCTGAAGGAATAAACACCCATCACCCTTGACCTGCCCTCAGATCTCCTATTTCCTCCCATTGGTGGAATCAGTCTGGAAGCAGAGGGCAGGCGTTCACTGGTGTAATCCACACAGGTCGGCCACCCAAGGCACAGAGCAGGATGGGCAGGATGAAGACTGGATCCAGGGGAGTCAATGGAAGACACCCAGCACATCTCAAAACACACAGGCATACCAGCATGACCCAAGCGCTCCCAACCTCCCCTCCACTTATGAGTCTCTACACTCAAACCAACCCAGCCTGCAACTCCTAATTCCTGTCACTTCATTGACGAGCATCCTTGGGCAAATGACTTAATCTCTAAGCCTCAGGTTCACCACCTGCAAAACAGAACTAACCAGAGGGACTGCCTGAGGACTGCAAGGATTAAATGAGAACACAGAGGGCTTAGTGGCTGTGAACAGGAAGTGACATTATTACATGCCCCACAACACACACTTAAGGACAGTTTTTGGCACACAATCTTACACTTATTTTTGTCCCTTAGCTGTTTAGTGTATATGTTCTGTCTCTCCAGGTACACTGTTCAGTCTTTCAAGACAGGCAAGAGTTGGGACATTTTATTTCTTTGCTGTCCCCCAATGCATCCACCTGATATAGTGAGCTGAGTGAACAGGGCAACAAAATAAATAGTTACTGAAGAAACACATAACCCCTCCAATAAAAAGAGAAAGGCTTAATTAATTTATTAACCTGCAGAACAGAAGCATCACTAATGAGATCACTAGATGTTTCCTCTGGTCTATAAAGTACTCGCTTGATTCATAAGTTGATATCTCTTTTCAAGCAAGTGCTTCACATTTTAATATATACAAACTGGGCATCATTCCAGCTGGGGATAATGAGAAAATGAGGGAACTAGAGTTGGGAATAGAAAAGGATATAAAGCAGATGGCAGAGTAGGAGTAAACGTCTTGGGAAAAATGAAAGAAGATGAGGAAAGATGAGGGTGGATCCCCCATTGCCCACTGGTGGGCAGTGTCTGCGAGGAAGGAGGCCACTGTGCGTGCTGTGTAGATGTGGTGTGCTCAGGCACTCAGTCGTGTCTGACTCTGCAACCCATGGACCATAGCCAACCAGGCTCCTCTGTCTATAGGATTTTTCAGGCAAGAATACTGGAGTGGGTCACCATGCTCTCCTCCAGGGGAATCTTCCCTGGAGGGAAGACCAGGGATCAAACCCACGTCTCCTGTGTTGGCAGGTGGATACCCACTGAGTCACTGGGGAAGCTCAAGAAGTGGGGAGAAAGACAGACAGCAGATGTTCAGGCAAGACCTGGTAAAGCCAAGGCTATTCAGTGGATGCTCTTTTGTATTGGGAGAGAAAGAGGAAAATACTGGGGTTGAATAGATTAAACAAAACCACTGAGGCATCGCAGATAATCTGCATCTCTAAGACCACTATGGAAACAAGGAGGTAGGATCCCAGATGTCTGCCCATGTGCTCAGACCCATAAAACGAAGTCAAGAATTCTAAGTGCTAAAATACAGAAAAACACGAAACACCTGGACTAAGAACCACATGAAGCAAACCAATGCCCCTCAGCTCTGACCTTGCAAGAGAGCAAAGAACTCCAAAGAGATGACAACAGTTGTGAGGGATGACATACCTAGAAACTTGAGTAACTCTTTCGGTCAGTGGGAATGCGGAAACATTATGTATTTTCAATGGCAGAGATTTAATAGAAGAAATTGGTTACATAGGTATTAAAAGACTAGTAAAGTGAAAAGGGGACACAGAGCTAACCTTGATATCCGTCACTGCAAGAAGCAGCCTTAACCTCAGGGCTCAAGAAACAAAAGGGAAGAGATGGGGTAACCGACTATTAACAGGACGCAAAGGAGGCTGGGGAGGGACTTCCCTGGTGGTCCAGTGGCTGAGAACCCACCTGTCAGTGCAGGAGACAGGGGTTCAGTCCCTGGTCCAGGAAGATCCCACGTGCCTTGGAGCAACTAAGCCCACACTCCACAACTACCGAAGCCCCAGCGGTGCTCTGCAACGGAAGAAGCCCCCGCAACGAGAAGCCCACACCGCAGCCAGAGAGAGTCCTCGAGAAGCAGCCAAGACCCAGCATAGTCAAAAATAACAAATAAAATCAAAAACGAGAGAAGCAGGGTGGGGAGAACAGGACACACACAGAACAACTGATACTTGGAACCGGGCTGGGACCGTGGTAAAGGGGTGCCAAAAATTCCTAAAGAAACTACAGGCTCGAGCTATCACCGGCCACAGGAGAAACGCAGACAGGAGCTGAAAGCAACCAAGTCCCTTCTCCCTCTTGCTCCTACGTTTCAATCTTCCACCCGTGTCTCCTCCTGCCAGAAACCAACAGAAACTGAGATGTGCGGGGATCTGGGAGATGGATTTCTCAGAGTTCCAGCCCCAGCCTCTCAAAACAAAGCAGAAAATGGTGGGCTTGAGGCTGAGACCACAAGTGAAGAGCCAGCACAGTGGGACACCCACATGTTTCCTATTAGGTTTCAGGTTCTTTGATGGAAAACTCTCCAATATTGGTTTTCCAGGAACCCAACCCTTTTTTTTTTTTGAGAAACACTGACTGTCATGAAGCTTTTCTGATTAAAAACCAGTTGGACTATTTCACTAAAACTCCTTTTTCCCCCTCTCAGGATTATAAATATTTTCTATTTATTTGGGACAGAAATTTCATAGGATAGAGCATAAAGAATGATTGTTATAACAGAGAACACTGGCCAAATACAACCAACTTCTCCTCCAACAAACGAAAATTCTTAATAGACTTCTAGCATTTCCAAAATCTGTTTAAATAAGTATCCCCTAATTCTCCTACACAAAGAGTTGGCCTCTGCACTGGGATGAGGGGGGTGTGTGTGTGTGTGTATGGGGGAGGGAGGTCTGAGAAGAATGAGTGTATTTTGTTCTGCAGGTAAGAGAAATACGGATCTTTGGGGGCCAGAAAGTGAGCAGTCATTCTCCAAGAAAGCCCCCAGTGAACCGTGCCTCCTAGAATTCACACTCTCGTATGGTCCCTTCCCATACTGAATAGGGCTGACCAGTGGAACTGCAATACAGGAGGATTGTGGGGATGGCCATGCATGACTTCCAAGTCAGAAAAGACATCATAGCTTCCATTTTGCTTTCTTTCTGATTGCTCACTCTGGGAGAAGCCAGAGGCTGGAATGCAAGGACGTTCGCTGTAGCTCTGCAGGGATGTTTATGTGGCAAGGAGCTGAGGCCTTCTACACGAGCCATGGGAGGGAGCCATGTATAAGCACACCCACCAGCCAGTCGCGCCTTCAGGTAACTACAGCTCCAACGTCCCGACTACAACCTCTGAGACACCCAGAGTCGGTGCCACCCGGCAGACTTTGATTCCCAATTCCTGACCCTCAGAAACTCTCTGAGATAACAGATTTTTATTACTGTTCTAAGGCATTAAGACCAGAGGTAACTCATTATGGAGCAGTAGCTAATTAACATACGCTTGGTCATATTCTTTAGTCAAGTGGACAAGATTTGCTTCATAGGCATTGCTCCCAGTCTCCTGATTGGGACTGAAAGAATCTTCCAGTTTCATTAAGGCGGTTTATTTAAAGAGTCCAGCTGCTCCCACCCTCTCTGTCTATTCCACTACTCTTTTAAGATATCTTGAATTTTCTGTCAACTAAACCAACAGCGGAATTAGATGCCCATGAGGTTTTAAGCCCCTTTAATACTGGAAGTATTCAAGCAGATGATCAAAGGTTATAAAGTACTTCCTACACCAACTGGAAGGTGGGGCCAGATGGCCCATAAGGTTTCTAATCACACTAAGAAGTTTCTAAGACACAATTCTCTGGGTGTGCGCCCCAAAACACTGCGACGTAATTCTCATCAGTTACAACAAAGTATTGAAAGAGGCCTGGAGTTCACAGGGAAATAAAGAATTATAATGGCTTATAAGCCATTATAAGCTTAAAAAGATGCTCAGCCTATTAATAACTAATGCAAAAATAACACTGTCAAGGTATATTGTTAGAAAGAAAAACAAGATATGTCTTAATATAAGAGGGAGGAAGGACCAAAGCACAGAAAATGCCTGGGAGGAGTTTGTACAATGCTGTTCCCACTTGCCACTAGGAAGGGATACTAATTACTTGCTGCTGCTGCTGCTGCTAAGTCGCTTCAGTCGTGTCCGACTCTGTGTGACCCCATAGACGGCAGCCCACCAGGCTCCCCTGTCCCTGGGATTCTCCAGGCAAGAACACTGGAGTGGGTTGCCATTTCCTTCTCCAACTAATTACTTGGGAGGAGGAAATCTTTTTGCTCTATGCTCATTTGTACATGCACACACTCTTAATTTTTTTTAAGTGTGTGTGTCGGCAGGGGGGAAGCTTACTGCAGAAAAAAGAACAAAAGAAAAAATAAGGGTTAAGTTACAGCTACTTTCCAAGTAATTTAAAACACAGTCCATCCAAGTAGCTGGAGTCTGGCTTTGAGTTTAAGACACTCACATGTACATTCAACTGTTAAAAATCACCTCTGAGAGAAAAAAAGGTCCTTCAGTGTGCCTCTCACTAACTGCAGAACGAGAGCTCTCTGGCCATCTTAATGCAAATCACTAACTCAAAGACAGGAGGGCTCCACAAGACGATCATCCTCCTGCCCTAAGCATCACAAATCATGAAATGTGATAGAATGTTAGGCAAGGAGCAGCAAGATTAAAGAAATACAAAGGAGTCAGCATTCACAGACCTAACTGGTCCAGAGCACACAGCTGTTGTCAAAAAGCTGGCTGCCCCCGCCGACAGCCTCCCCCAATAAATGCCAGCCTCACGTGATCCCCTTCTCTGTTGGCCAAACCCTTCCTGAGACTAAGTGAGCACTTCCCAGATCAGTGATCTGCTTTGAAAAGAAGTCTATCTAGTAAGTGATGGTTAATTATTCTCAGGGTGTGTGACCCAGAAGGGAAACTGCATTCCGAAGGAACATTCTTTTGAGGGGGAAGAGACAGGGAGTTTGGGATTGACATGGACACTTTGCTATACTTAAAACGGATAACCAACAAAATCCTGTTCTATAGAACAGGGAACTCTGCTCAATATTATGCGGCAACCTGGATGGGAGGGGAGTTTAGCGGAGAATGGATACATGTGTATGTATGCCTGAGTCCGTTTGTTGTTCACCTGAAACTATTACAACATTGTTAATCAGCTATACTCCAATATAAAATAAAAATGTAAAAAAAAAAAAAAATTGGATTGCAAAAAAAAAAACAAAAGAACATTTCTTTTTCTCTTTGGTCCAATATGGTAAAGATGAGAACTTTGTGTCTTAAAATGGGCTTGTATTTGCTCACAGGTGGAGCACTTTTGTTCATCTCACAACAAATAAATTGTAACTGTCTAAAAACATTCATTTAAATGTTATCAATTATCTTATGACCTAAGCTGGGCCATAAACAAGGCTGAGGGCCAAAGAATTGATGCTCTTGAATTGTGATGCTGGAGAAGTCTTGAGGGTCCCTTGGACACCAAGAAGATCAAGTTAGTCAATCCTAAAGGAAATCAGCTCTGAATATTCACTGGAAGGACTGATGCTGAAGCTGAAGCTCCAATACTTTGGCCACCTGATGAGAAGAGCCAGAAAAAGACTCTGATGCTGGGAAAGACTGAGGGCAGGAGGAGAAGGGGACAACAGAGGATGAGATGGCTGGATGGCGTCACTGACTCAATGGAGATGAGTTTTAGCAAACTCTGGGAGCTAGCGAAGGGCAGGGAAGCCTGGTGTGCCGCAGTCCATGGGGTCAAAAGCAGCAGGAAACAACAGCACATCATAAAGGCCCCACCTCCAAATACAGTCATGCTGGAGAAAAAGTTCTGGCACGGAAACTAAGGGAGGACACAATCAGCAGGTAGCAAGCCCCCTTTCACAGGGTTTCGATCCTCTCACTCGTTAGTATCTGTATATTGTTGAGATGTGAATAAGTTTGATCCTTTCCTGCTGCTACAGACCCAAAGAGGATACGGTTGTTGGTTTGGCTCTCTGAGTCAAACACATAGAGCCACTCGACCTAGAGAAGATGTAGTAAAGAGAGAGAGAGAGACACTGTCTCCTGGCTCGCTAACTCAGCAAGAAGATGAGGCTGTTTACCATCAAGGAGTAAGACCTGGAAAGAGTTGAGTGTGGGAATCGTGGGCTCCATATACATTTTACAACCCTCCTCACCACTTAGTGGGGAAACCACTTTCAGAAACAAGTTTTCGCTGCTGCTGGTTCAGCCAAATCTGTAATTTTATGAATCAAAACAAGTCATCATAATTCTATGTGACGAGAAAGTAAAACTGAAAAGTAACTAAAATCAAAAGTCAAAGAACAGACTAAACTAGAATGTCTGTCTTAAACGTGACAATAATTAACAGTAGTATTAGCATCTGAATGGAAGCATGTTAATGACAAACCCAACTGCATATACTAATGAATAAACAGAAAACACCTGTTTCTGAGGGAACCTTTGGGATCTCCTTGCCCACAACACAGGGTTTGCTGGCTGTCTATAATTCACACTCTCTCTGCCCCTCAGCGTTCCTCCCTTCAGGCCAAGACTGCGGCACATATTCAAGCTGCACATACACATAACCTTGCTCCTATGCTGGCCACATTCCCCAGGTTCCTCCTCAAACACCTTCTTATACTTGAAGTGAAGCGCTCATTTTACCTACTATAATTAATTACTTTCCCATGAGAAATGGAATTTTTTGAGTGCACAAGCTAAATAAGTCTTTCTCATCTTTGCATATCTCCAGCAACTGGCACAAGTCTTGACACCAAGTGAAAGCGTTAGTCACTTCAGTCCTGTCTGACTCTTCGAGATCCCATGGACTGTAGCCCACCAGGCTCCTCCGTCCATGGGATTCTCCAGGCAAGAATACTGGAGTGGGTAACCATTCTCTCCTCCAGGGGATCTTCCCAACCCAGGGATCGCACCCAGGTCTCCGGCACTGCAGGCAGATTCTTTACTGCCAGAGCCTCTGGGGTGTTCAGTAAACACTCGAATAAATTAAAAAAGCCCATCATTCATGAGGTAATCATAAGAAACAAACAGATTTAAAAGCAATTTGTTTAGTCAAAGAAATACAATTTAAAGAAATTTTGACAATGGTAGGGGACACTATACTTAATAAAATAACAAAATTGCATTTTAAATGTTCAAAAAATTCTTCAACCCTTCAGAAAAATAACATAGCACTACCTATTTAAAGTCTCAGCAATCCATTCATTCCTGAGAGTCAGCTAGAATTTTATCCAAAGAAAATAACAGAAGGAAAAAAAAAAACAGCTTGTCTGGAAAGTTTCATTATTTAAAATATCAAAATATGAGAAAATCCTTATATAGGAAGAGAGTAAGCAAAGTAGTCTGCATGATTTCAATGAAATATTATGCAACAAAAACTGATAATTTATGACTGCAAAAATATGGCTTTTTTTTTCTCCCAGTGTTTAAAGTTACATCTGGAACAGTTCACCTTAAGTTTATTTAAAGGATCCAAAGTATGTCATTTCTGGCATATTCCAACCACTGACATTTTAAAAACAGAACCACTACATTACTGTTAAGGAACTCTATTGAGGTACATTTCACACGCCATACAATTTACTCATCTGAAGTATACAACCCTAAGGTTCTTAGTACATTCACAAAGTTGAACGAACATCCACACAGTGAATTTGAGAACACTGTCGCTGCCGCAACAAGAAACCCCACACCCTCTGCTGTCAGTCCCTGACCTTCTCACCATCCTCCTAACCAAGTCCCAGGCAGCCATTAATCTACTTTCCAGATCCACGGATTTGCCTATTTCCACAGATTTGCCTTTTTGGAAATTTTGTATAAGTGGAATTATACGCTATGCAGTCCTTTGTGACTGGCTTATCTCTTTCAGCGTCATGTTATCAAAGCACGTGCATGTCAGCATCTACCAATACTTCATTTCTTTTTATTCACAAATAACATTCCATTGCATAGATATAGCACTTTTCACTTATCTCATTAGTTGACAGATATTTGGATCATTCTCATTTTCTAGCTCTTATGAACACTGGTGTAGAAGTCTGTATGGGCTTGTTTTCATTTCTCCTGGATACACACTAAGGTGTGGAACTGCTAGATCACATCGTAACTATACGTGTAACAATTTGAGGAACTACGGACAGCTTTCACAAGCAGCTGAATTACACACGTCTGTGACGGCACTTGTAACTATGTCTCTTTCATTCTAGTCATCCGACTAGGTGTAAGGTGGTATCTCATTGTGGTCTGACTTGCAAATCTCTGATAACTAATGATGCTGAGCATCTTTTTTATATTTATGACCATCTGTATATCTTCCTTGGAGAAACGTCTGTTCACATCCTTTGACAATCCTTAATAGGATTATTTGTCTTTTTATAACTGAGCTGTAATAGTTCTTTATATATTCTGCATACTCACCCCTTATCAGATATACAACATGCAAAAATTTTCTCCCATTCTGTGCGCTGTCTTCTCACTTTCTTAACACTATCCTTTTAAATGTGTCCAGAGAAGCCTAAATATCATGGAGATTTCATTCCCACCATAGTCCATATAAGGAGAAGGCGATGGCACCCCACTCCAGTACTCTTGCCTGGAAAATCCCGTGGACAGAAAAGCCTGGTAGGCTACAGTCCATGGGGTCGCGAAGAGTCGGACACGACTGAGCGACTTCAATTTCACTTTTCACTTTCACGCACTGGAGAAGGAAATGGCAACCCACTCCAGTGTTCTTGCCTGGAGAATCCCATGGACAGGGGAGCCTGGTGGGCTGCCGTCTATGGGGTCGCACAGAGTTGGACATGACTGAAGCGACTTAGCAGCAGCAGCAGCAGCATAGTCCATATAAAACAGACATGAACAAAGGCTAGGAAATTTACATCATACCCTTTTCTCTTTGAAATATTTCACTCCTCTTCTCCCTCAGAATTTCATCATAATGTATTTATGCTTGATAGTCTTCTGATTTATTAATACTCTATTGTACTTCTGTGTAACAGCTTCATACATACTTAAAAATTATTAAATGCCTTTGATCTCCTGTGACCACAAAATCTAGTCTTCAGTGTTTTTCTTCTAAATTCAATTATCCTAATTATTTTTTATTTGTGTATTTTATTATAACTACTCATAATTAAGGGCTTCCCAGGTGGCGTAGAAGTAAGGAATCTGTCTGCCAATGCAGGAGATGCAGATCCGATCCCTGGATTAGGAAGCTCTCCTGGAGAAGGAGATGGCAACCCGCTCCAGAATTCTTGTCTGAAGAATTCCATGGACAGAGGCGCCTGGTGGGCTACAGTCCATGGGGTGCAAAGGCTCAGACGAGACGGGCTGAGCACACACACAAATACCCACATGCAAGAAGAGACCCAGATGATGATGAATTGTATCCAACTTTCCATCTTTTACTCTAAAGTCTGATGCTGCAAATCCCTGGTTACAGAGATATACAAATTAGCCTGAAACCTATACTTTGAAAATCCGGCTTAAGCTTGACAAGTGTATGACCGGATTAATATTGCTTACACTCATCTAAACGTCACTTTGACAAACAACATGTTCGTCTTGATGACATCTCCCCTCTAGGCATATGGCGCTTCCATTAACTCTGGTGTTATCTTTGTAGCAGGAGAATGTGCCTCATTGTTTTCAGATTATTCATAATTTACAAGGTCTCTCTTTGGTCATGATTCATAACTGCTCATAATATTGAAGGGAAAGATCCCTGCACAGATGCTATTCAGTGTGGGGGGGGCGGGGTTAATTATTATTAATTTCAAAGAACAAACTGTTCTATGTGAAGCAAACATTCAGCAGTCATGATCCAAATATTAGATAAAATTATTACCTTATAAAGTATAACATAAAAAAGATATTAGGCTAAATTTTACCATGGCAACCTTGGGCAACTTGGAGAAAATCTGCAAATATGAAGTCACAGAAGAATGTAAATTCATGATATTCAAAATAATTCCATTAACAAGTATTTATTATTAATTCTCCTTGCATATTACTCAATGATAGACATAGAGACCATACACACACTTCAACCCTTGATTCTATCACTTAACTGGCATAACGAAATACCCAAAGAATCTGAGGGCTATAAGGGGATCTGTGATACAAATATTTATCTCCAAACTTAGGTTGTCTTAATTCAAAACTATCCTCTGGGGAACTGATGACTTATAAAATCAGTTCCATATGCAAACATTCCCTCCCATCTGCCCTTTCTGCAGTGGCATGAAAATTCAAATAAATCAACTACAAATCTCGCCAAATACACAATATTTCATGAGATTAATTAAAGTGACTTTGGAAAACTGCTTGGCATGCACAGGACCACAGAAAGAAGAGGACCACAGGATTCTCTTTACAATCCACAATTAAAGATTTTTAAATCTTCATGTTTGGGAGTTCGTGTAAAAAAATAAATAAATAAATAAATAAATAAATAAAAAAGAGAATATAATGATTATCAAATTTTTTAATCTCTTAGAGAAATGAAAATAAATAAGACCCTTCTTATAATTATACTTAAAGGACAGCAAAAGTCATTGGAAAAGGCCCTGATGCTGGGAATGATTGAGGGCAGGAGAAGGGAGCGTCAGAGGACGAGAAGGTTGGATGGCATCACCGACTCGATGGACGTGAGTTTGAGCAAACTCCGTGAGATGGTGAAGGACAGGGAAGCCTGGCGAACTGCAGTCCATGGGGTTGCAGAGAGTTGGATGTGAGTGAGTGACTGAACAACCACATATATGTTATTATACAATTTCAGGAATGATTTTTCCCAAAAACCTCATTCATTTCCCCCCCAATTACTGGCACATATTTTTCTAATTAAGTGCAAGTTAAAACTAAAATGAACTTTATTTTCATGATGATCAGTTTACTTTCTAAAAGACCAAATCCCAATCACACTTTATATGCACAGTAATCATGAAATGTCCATCTTTGTTTCACTGGGTTCAGCTTTAGCGACCTTTTTCCAGGGTCAACTGTCCTTGAGCCTCCTCTCTCTTTCTGGTTCCTACTAATGAGCAACATTTTAGCCAGATCTAAGCCCACCTGCAGTTTATCTCCTGTGGAACTCACAGTCATCTTTCTCCAGCTCAGTCCAAGGAGCCTTTCCCGGCATCATGCATGGGCTGTGTATAGCAACCCCCTACCCCGTGCCCCGAGACTCACTCAAGACAACCACTGAGCAAGACACACAAGCCTCCCCAGTCCGTGAATTCGAAAGATCCCACTGTTAATTACTCTGGAGTAGACATTTAATTGTCAAAAAATTCTCATAATAGTGGCCCCCACTCTAAGAATCTTCAATTCTTCCTGGAAAACCAAAACACATTTACTCTTACTCACTTGACACTTGAACTTTAATTCATAAAACTCCGCACCTCCACGATGGCCAGCACTTTCCACACCCCTTCATACCTCAGCATTTTCCTAATCTCTTCCTCCAGGGATTAGACACAGTCTGTCTTTCGTATTATTAATCAAAACGCAAGGGAAGCAAAATAGTGGGTCTCAGGTGGACACTCTGCCTTTCTGAGGAGCTCCAGGCAAGAAGTCACCAATTAAGCTAAGACATTTTACCACTTGTTCAGTCACAAATCATCTACTACAACTCATATGGCGTAGAAGTGAAAGTATTAAGTCATGCAGTCGTGTCAGACTCTGCAATCCCATGGATGGCAGCCCACCAGGTTTCTCTGTCCATGGGATTTCCCAGGCAAGAACACTGAGGTGGGTTGCCATTTCCTTCTCCAGGGGATCTTCCCAACCCAGGGATGGAACCCAGGTCTCCCGTATTGCAGGTGGTTTCTTTACCATCAGAGCCAGTGGGAATGATGTAGAGCATCTAGTGAATTCAGAGACACTAAATGAGCCGCTTGGAAAAATAAGCCAAAGATGGACTGCAAGAATCCTTGATTCCAGGATGGTTCCATAAGAACAAAGGTTCTCAACCCTACCAGACCAGTGCCACCTTCAGACATCAAACCTTTGGGATCCACAGAGAATGTGTATACACACAGAGGGAGACAACTGTAGTATGAGGGAAAATGACAGAGAATAGCTTTTGCCATCTTTCATACGTGTAAATTACATGTATACATATTTAGAGATGCAAACAGACAGGACCACATCAAATGATTTAATGATGATGACATCATCGGATGCTTGCAACTATTTCACATGAGTCTGAACTTAAAAGAAGTAAAATGCATTCACCTGAAAATGGATATTTTTGTTTTGCTTTTATTTATTTTTTTACTGAGGGATAATTGCTTTACAGAATTTTGCTGTTTTCTATCAAACCTCAACATGAATCAGCCACAGGTATATATATATATCCCCTCCCTTCTGAACCTCCCTTCCATCTCCCTCCCCATCTCACCCCTCTAGGTTGATACAGAGCCCCTGTTTGAGTTTCCTGAGCCATACAGCAAATTCCCCTTGGCTGTCTGTTTTACAGATGGTAATGAAAGTTTCCATGTTACTCGTTCCATATATCTCACCCTCTCCTCCACTCTCCCCATGTCCATAAGTTGGGTATTTTTAAATAAAGGCTAAGTGTGTGTGTGTGTGTGTGTATTAATAATCATTATATTGCCCACAAATATGTATTGTAACAATTCGGATGTCACAAACAGCACTGCCACAGGTGAAAGGATTTACCAAAAGGTGGACATGTCTTTGGAAAGTTACCAATAAATCAAAATCAATCAGTTAGTCAGTTCAGTCGCTCAGTCATGTTTTGACTCTTTGCGACCCCATGGACTGCAGAACACCAGACCTCCCTGTCCATCACCAACTCCCAGAGCCTACTCAAACTCACGTCCATCATGTTGGTGATGCCATCCAACCATCTCATCCTCTGTCATCCCCTTCTCCTCCCGCCTTCAATCTTTCCAATGAGTCAGTTCTTCGCATCAGGTGGCCAAAGTATTGGAGTTTCAGCTTCAGTCCTTCCAATGAATATTCAGGAATGATTTCAAATCTTCAGGATGGACTGGTTGGATCTCCTTGCAGTCCAAGGGACTCTCAAGAGTCTTCTCCAACAACACAGTTCAAAAGCATCAGTTCTTCAGCACTCAGCTTTCTTTATAGTCCAACTCTCACATCCATACATGACTACTGGAAAAACCACACCTTTGACTAGATGGACCTTTGTTGATTGGTGAAGGAGATCAACCCTGGGTGTTCTTTGGAAGGAATGATGCTAAAGCTGAAACTCCAGTACTTTGGCCACCTCATGCGAAGAGTTGACTCATTGGAAAAGACTCTGATGCTGGGAGGGATTGGGGGCAGGAGGAGAAGGGGACGACCGAGGATGAGATGGCTGGATGGCATCACGGACTCGATGGACGTGAGTCTGAGTGAACTCCAGGAGATGGTGATGGACAGGGAAGCCTGGCGTGCTGCGATTCATGGGGTCGCAAAGAATCGCACACAACTGAGCAACTGAACTGAACTGAACTGAAAGTAATGTCTTTATTTTTTAATACGCTGTCTAGGTTGGTCATAGCTTTTCTTTCAAGGAGTAAGCATCTTTTAATTTCATGGCTGCAGTCACCATCTACAGTGATTCTGGAGCCCCAAAATATAAAGTCTCACTGTTTTCATTGTTTCCCCATCTATTTGCCATGAAGTGATGGGACCAGATTCCATGATCTTAGTTTTCTGAATGTTGAGTTTTAAGCCAACTTTTTCACTCTCCTGTTTCACTTTCATCAAGAGACTTTAGTTCTTCACTTTCTGCCATGAGGGTAGTGTTATCTGCATTTCTGAGGTTATCGATATTTCTCCTAGCAATCTTGATTCCAGCTTGTGCTTCATCCAGCCCAGCATTTTGCATGATGTACTCTGCATATAAGTTAAATAAGCAGGGTGACAATATACAGCCTTGATGTACTCCTTTCCTGATTTGGAACCAGTCTGTTGTTCCATGTCCAGTTCTAACTGTTGCTTTGACCTGCATACAGATTTCTCAGGAGGCAAGTCAGGTGGTCTGGTATTCCCCTCTCTTTCAGAATTTTCCACAGTTTGTTGTAATCCCACTTCCCTTGTTGCTCAACTGGTAAAGAATCCACCCACAATGCGGGAGACCTGGGTTTGATCCCTGGGTTGGGAAGATCCCCTAGAGAAGGGAAAGGCTACCCACTGGCCTGGAGAATTTCATGGACTGTATAGTCCATGGGGTCCCAAAGAGTCAGACACGACTGAGTGACTTTCACTTTCATACAGTCAAAGAGTTTGGCATACTCAATAAAGCAGAAGTAAATGTTTTTCTGGAACTCTCTTGCCTTTTCGATGACCCAGCAGATGTTGGTAATTTAATCTCTAGTTCCTCTGCCTTTTCTAAATCCAACTTGAACATCTGGAAGTTCACAGTTAGAGTACTGTGGAAGCCTGGCTTGGAGAATTTTGAGCATTACTTTGCTAGCCTGTGAGATGAGTGCAACTATGCGGTAGTTTGAACATTCTTTGCCATTGCCCTTCTTTGGGATTGGAATGAAAACTATGGGCGGAAATCAAAGTACAGCTTTATAAGTATTCAGCAGTCACATTTTCTGAAAATTTCAACATATATTACTGTTAAAACTGGGTCCCCAAAATTTTGTCTTTATATGTCAAATAGGGTTAGGTTTTTGGTAATTACAGATAGGTATTTCACCAAACCCCCAGTAAGGATAATCTAAGATTTTGCAGGGGAAAAGGCAATGGCACCCCATTCTACTACTCTTGCCTGGAAAATCCCATGGGCAGAAGAGCCTGGTGGGCTATAGTCCACGGGGTCGCAAAGTGAAAGTGAAAGTGAAAATGAAATCGCTCAGTGGTGTCCGACTCTTTGCGACCCCATGGACTGTAGCCCACGAGGCTCCTCTGTCCATGGGATTCTCCAGGCAAGAATACTGGAGTGGGTTGCCATTTCCTTCTCCAGGGGATCTTCCTGATCCAGGGATAGAACCCAGGTCTCCCGCATTGCAGGCAGATGCTTTAACCTCTGAGCCACCTGGGAAGCCCGGGGTCGCTAGGAGTCGGACACAACTAAGCGACTTCACTTTCATGCGTTGGAGAAGGCAACGGCAACCCACTCCAGTGTTCTTGCCTGGAGGATCCCAGGGATGGGGGAGCCTGGTGGGCTGCCGTCTATGAGGTCGCACAGAGTTGGACACGACTGAAGCAACTTAGCAGCAAAAGCAACAGCAAGATTTTGCAGAGCACACAGGGTAAGCTTTCATTTGTTTGGTTATTATTGTTCTGTCAACTACAAAATGCCTAGACCTCTGGTCGCCTACCCACCAAACACCAGTCGCACGCTCTGTGCTCCTGGCCCACCAGAGTCAGTTCCCACCGATTTCCAAAACACTCCTGGAGGAAGCAGTCCCCCTCCCACTGAGACCCAGTGAATAAAGCTCTATGGAAAAGTACTGCCTGGGGACTAACAGGCTCCAGACCCAGTCCAAGACACTAGAGCAACGTGGTGAAAAAAACAAACTGTAGGGACTTCGCTGGTGTTCCAGGGGTTACGAATCCACTTGCAAAGCACGGACGTGGCTTCGATCCTGGGTTCAGAAAGATCCCACATGCCCCACGGTAACCAAGTCCCTGAGCTACAACTACTGAGCCCACGTACTGCTCCTACTGAAGCCTGCACACCTTTCAGCCTGTGCTTCACAACAAGAGAAGCCACAGCAGTAAGCAGCCCCCACCACAAAGAAGAGGAGACCCCGCTCTTAGCAGCTACGGAAAGCTCAGGAGCAGCCGCAAAGACTCACTGCCCAAGCTAACTAAATAAATCACTATTTTTAAAAACAGGATAGTAACTATAGCAAAAATCTTTAAAAAAAAAAAAAAAAACTAGAACCTAGAGCACAATGGAGAAAGTGACGTTAAGCAACACCCAAGTAATTATGTCAATATAAAACACTCTGTGCCATGAAAGAAAATTAATAAACTAACAACTTAGATGGTGGGGTGGCATCAGACTTTAGAAGTTTGCAGATCAGTGAAAATATTTTCTTTTATTAACTTGGAGGCATAAATAGGTTTGTCGGTTTTTTTATTTTGCCATGAAAGATCATTTTTTAAAAAAATAAGAACTACCATTTACTATCACCATGGTAACAAGAAGGCAGGAAAGAAATTATTTCTGAATTTTAAGAGTCACTAAAACAAGAACACGTTTAGTGTGGTGGAAAACCTTACTCACTGTATTATTATTTTTCTCTTTTTGTGGCAGGCTAGGAAAAACTTAAACAAAGATTAGCATTTTGTGACCACAGCACAAAATCCTTGCTGCTCCAAGTGTGGCCTCTGGACCAGTAACATCTCCATCACTAGAGAATTTCTGAGAAAGGCAAAATCTCAGGCCCCGTCTCAAACCTACTGCACCTAAATCTGTTAACAAGACCCCCAGGTGATTCACATCCACATTATAGTTTGAGAAACACTGTCCTAGAATAGAAAATGACCCTCCAGTGGCTGAAACTCAGCCATAACCATCTACACTGGTGACTCAAAAATGATTAATCCTCAAGAACCATTTTTCTCTAAAAAGGTAATAGAGGGATCCTGGAAAGACGAGGGCACAGGATGAAACAGAAAGCACATGAGCTGGCACAGTAAGGATCAATTTTCTTTTATCTTTTAAACCTGATAAACTGGAAACATATGGGAGGCAGGTGTCAATCACAAATGACATTCACAGCTTTGCAGTAGGAGTTCCCAGCGTCCATGCAAGGCAGAGCATCCAGGGACCGTGCTAAATTCTGAGTCTTATTCAGATAGCTAAGTCTCACCATTTGTTGTGCAGGTGCCAAGTCATATTCACTCTGCAACCGCATGGACTGCAGCGCGCCAAGCTTCCCTGTCCTTCACTACCTCCCAGAGTTGCTCAAACTCATGTCTATTGAGTTGGTGATGCCATCCAACCATCTCATCCTCTGTTCCTTGCTTCTCCTCCTGCCTTCAATCTTTCCCAGGATCAGGGTCTTTCCCAGTGAGTTGGCTCTTCACATCAGGTGGCCAAAGTACTGGAGCTTCTGTTTTAGCATCAGCCCTTCCAATGAATATTCAGGGTTAATTTCCTTTAGGATTGACTGATTTGATCTCCTTGCAATCCAAGGGACTCTCAAGAGTCTTCTCCAGCACCACACTTCAAAAGCATCAATGGAGGGGGACCTCAATAAAGTTCAAATCATACTTTGATATGCTGGGTTAAATATTACATAAAATTAATCACCTATTCTTTTTATATTTTAATGTGACTACCAGAAAACTTCTCATTTTCTATTAAGTTTTAATGGGATTTGCATTATAGATCCATTGGAGAGTAAAGGTCAAGAAGTTCATTAGACTTACACATGCATCAACCCTATGTTTAATGTAAGTATGGAGTTGGGTAAGTCCTAGAGAAAAACTGCAGAAACCGTGTTTAGGGGGTAGCCAAATTTAAAAGGGGATGGCAAGTGTTCAGCAGATCTTTTTATTTTAACAACTGCTGAGCAAGTGAGTCCTTTCTGAAATGGGGGGGGTGAGTCCTTTCTGAAATGGGGGGGGCGGGGGGCGGGGGTCTCTGAATTTACATCCAAAGAAGCGAGAAACATCAAATGTTTAATAAAAATAGAGTCGGGGAGGAGCTGACACTAACCAAAAGGCAATCCCCCAGCAATGATGAGTTCTCTCGAGTCCAGGAATGCAGAGGCGTAGAAAAGATAAACAAATTCCACTAACAACAGCCAATAAATTCCTGGCCTGAGCCACTCAAATCACCAAACCTTTCCACCCCTAAAATGGGAAAGGTGAAAACCACAAGCTCAGTACCTGGATCCAATCAAGAAAGGTGTCAGGCATGGAGAATACCAGGGGCTGACCATCCTGATTTGCAGAGATGAAACTATAAATGAAAATGAATTCACAATTCTTGCACAGTACAAATAAAAACTAGAAAACCTTCTGTGAGATTAAAAAGTAGATTCAAAAAAGTTTTTTTTAATAAGACCTTACACACCAGTGTGAAAACAGTATCCCCAACAATGGGAAAACGGTCCTGGGTTGGTCAGTTTGGGAATGGGGCTACCAGTCTAGCAGAGGAGCTGAAGCCATATCCAATCTGGGCAGATTCCTTTCATTCCCGCCTGGGAACAATCCCATCACTTAGGAAGCCTGGATCTCTGCCAAGGCTCTGCTTCTGCAGTCAGCTGGGGGATGGGTGAGGAGGGTGGAAATGTCTGGGCAGCTGGCTTTTATCACAAAGCCTTCTCTCTTCAAAAGGCTTATCATGAATTTCCTAGACATGGTATAACACAGTATTTTAAGAGTTTAATAATACAAAAATATCACATTTAAAACATAAGTGTCCAATGTGTAGGAGGCCAATAACTATATAAAGGGACGCTAGTGCTACTATGAAAATATATTCTAAAGGTCTTTAAATTTCTTTCATTAGGCTAAACCTCAACAAATCTATAAGGGAGAAAAAGAAACCAACATACTGAGAGCTTAATAGAAGCACCAGGTACTTCCCTACCTTGTCACACTTAAGAATGACTAACTTTCGATAAGAAACTCGTAAGTCACTCATGTATAAAAATCCATGTGATCTTAACAACCTCAGGTTATATTTCAGTTATGTTAGTCGCTCATCAGTCGTGTCGGACTTTGCGACCCCATGGACTGTAGCCTGCCAGGCTCCTCTGTCCAGGCAACAATACCGCAGTGGGTTGCCATTTCCTTCTCAGCGGATCTTCACAACCCCATGAGGTAGATGTTATCAGTGTTCCCCGTTCAGGATACGTGGGGAGGTGGAGTATCACATGACCAAGAGGTGTTGGAGCCTGGACGGGGCTGCAGGTTTATGACCACATCGCCACATCGGCACCCTGAACTCTCACCTAACACAGGGCACTGCCTCACAGCCTTCACCCTCAGACAGGAGACGGAGGTTCAGAGGGATCCAGAGACTGACTGTCCGTCCTAACAAAGAGCCTGCAGAGGGGAGCAAGGACTCACACCCATAGCAAACGCTGAATTCTTCTCAAAAGCAACTTCCTGTTTGCATCAAACCTTTGGCCCAGTTTGTAACGCTCTCACAAGTATGTTCTCCCTGTCCCCCAGGGAAGAGTGGCTAGCCACTTCTCCCTTCTGTTCCCTTAGCTAAACTGCCCAGACTCTTAAGGCATCTGAAAAATACAAAAGAGGATGGATGCTCTGCTGCTGCTGCTCAGCCACTTCAGTTCTGTCCGACTCTTGTGACCCCGTGGAGTGGAGCCCATCAGGCGCCTCTGTCCGTGGGATCCTCCAGGCAAATACTGCAGTGGGTTGCCATGCCCTCCTCCAGGGCATCTTCCCGACCCAGGGATCAATCCCACATCTCCATCTCACGCACTGCAGGCGCATTCTTCACCACTGAGCCACTGGGGAAGCCCTCTTCACGGTTATGTAAAAGAAAGTATTCAGGTCTAAAAATCTGCCATGGAATATAGAAAATCAAATTTATCTGTCCAAATGGACAAATTAGTGGGTGAGTCACATTAATTCTCATTAAAATTATAAGATTGAGGAAATTAAATACCACTTTGGAGACCACGTTATTAGAGCTTGCCTGATTTGATGCTGAATGCAATATCCTTAAATCCTGACTTTGGTGGGTGAAGCAGAATAATGGGGTCAAAGCAAAAGTACAGGAAACCCTGGTTGCAGACCCAGCTCCACTGTGAGAAGACAAAACTGTACCCCGAGGCCCGGCACTCCCCTTCTTGGAAGGCAGTTTCCCCTCCACAAAACAGGGATGAAAATATTTATCCACTGCTTCACAGGGTTGTTGCAAGAAATGACTGAAGTAACATGTGAAATTGTTTTGTAAACCCTGAAGCCCTGTAAAATCTGTTCTGAAAACACAGTGATGCTCTTGCCTGGTATGAGCCAGCATGAGAAAGGGTTTCAGGGCCTCGGATGACGACAAAGAGGGGGAATGAGGTCTGTCCCTCTCATCCCACAAACCCAGGAACTCAGCCTCCAGGTGAATTCACCACCTGATTCTCAGGTCACGAGCTGTGTTTTTAAACAACAGTAAGGTTATGACCAACCTAGACTGTATATTCAAAAGCAGAGACATTACTTTGCCGACTAAGGTCCGTCTAGTCAAGGCTATGGTTTTTCCTGTGGTCATGTACGGATGTGAGAGTTGGACTGGGAAGAAGGTTAAGTGCCGAAGAATTGATGCTTTTGAACTGTGGTGTTGGAGAAGACTCTTGAGAGTCCCCTGGACTGCAAGGAGATCCAACCAGTCCGTTCTGAAGGAGATCAGCCCTGGGATTTCTTTGGAAGGAATGATGCAGTACTTTGGCCACCTCATGCGAAGGGTTGACTCATTGGAAAAGACTCTGATGCTGGGAGGGATTGGGGGCAGGAGGAGAAGGGGACGACCGAGGATGTGATGGCTGGATGGCATCACCAACTCAATGGATGTGAGTCTGAGTGAACTCCTGGAGATGGTGATGGACAGGGAGGCCTGGCGTGCTGCGATTCATGGGGTCACAAAGAGTCGGACACGACCGAGCAACTGAACTGAACTGAACTGAAATGAACTGAAGAGATAATAAGCACAGATTTAAATAAAAGGCTTGCAAACTCCGGAAGGCAAATCACCCCAGCAAATGCCATCCTAATCAAATCTCCAAGAGATTTCTAAGGATACTCGAGGGGAGCTTTCATTGCTAGATCCTTTGATCAAGTGCAAAATGAACGATTTTACCTTAAAATTACTGAAAAATGAATGACATGTACAATGCTTAGATACTTTTTACGTTTTTTTAAATCAACCAACAACAACAAAAAAACTTAGGAAAACAAACCAACACCTTAAAACTGAATGTTCAGAACACTTGAGATAATCCTTTTCAGATGTTTTTATTTTCCCTCCATGTATCATATTATCGACACGCCAGTAGCAAAGTCTGTTACCAAACGTGCCAAGAAGAAGCATATGTGGGGAAAAGCCCTTTAAAAAGAGGAGCAAAATAGCTCAAGATCTTCTAATTCAACTGCAGTAACAGCTGCCCCTCTCTTAAAATAAAGGCTGCCTAATTATTGGTATTCATGCGGTCAGGCTATACCATCAGAAAACAGAGCCACTCTTTCAGGCCACAACAGAAATCCTTTTAAGCCATTTGACATCTCGCACGGTGTAGTTTTAGGCCTGCACATATGCCTCAGCTAGAGACAGAAATCTCACATGATTACAAACCTTAGGGAAACAACATTTTTAAGTCAGAGGCCAACATTTTTAAAATAGGTAAAAGAAACAGAATTTTAAACACTTACAGTACAAGGGAGCCAGTGCTCTGACAAATGGCATGTTACTACATTAATGGCAGAAACTATGAATATTCGTTAGACAATAGTCATAAATAGAATGAAGGGATGCAGAGAGGACACAGGGAGCGAAACGCAGAAAGCTTTCAAAAGAAGAAGAAGGAAAGAAAACACAGACCGCCGTAGACAACACTGTTTAAGTAAGGGTTCCTGGGTGGAAACTTTGATCTAAGATGAGATAGGACAGTAAAGAAGGAATTTCCTTACAAAAAGGTAAATAAATAAACAGTATAAAATTACCCAGAATGACAGGAAGAGCTCTCAGTAAAAGCACATTTGGGGTCATCTTTGCTCAAGATGTCCAGGATAAGGATGCTGCCGTCTCCTAATTACTACCAAAGTTAGTTAAGCACTTGCCCCACCCCTCCCACCTCTCACACCCCCAACTCCCCACTTAGAGAAGGGACAAGCCCAGAGAAAAACCCAGCACACTGATGTGCAATCTGGAATGTTTCATTTGTATGTAACTGGAGAATAAACCAAAGATGCAAAACTTTGCCTTCTAATGCAGGGGGAGAGGGTTCAATCCCTGGTCGGGGAGGTAAGACCCCACATGCCTGGCAGCCGAAAAACTAACACAGAAAACAGAAGCAGGATGGCAACCAATTCAATAAAGATTTTAAAAATGGTTTATATTTTTTTAAAAGTCTTAAAAAATAAAAACCAAAAAGAAATCACAGATTTTGTTTCCCCCATGAGAAGCTAGAGACTTCTGGGAAAAGACACCACACTGGACAGACAGTCTTTCTAGAGGACAGTTTCAAGACAAGGACAAAATTCCCACAAGCTCTAGATGAGCAAAAACACTACCACGCAAACGGACAGTCAGTCTATATTTTTAAAATATGTGCACAGATTACCCTAACTTGCTGTCTCCAAACTAACCACAGGGGCAAAAAGCCATGGTTGCTAAATTATTGACAACATGTAACATCTGGCCTGCACTGTTTAATTAGAGAAGAAAGGATCCTTTGGGAAAATGCCACAGGATGGATGGGCTGGGAGGAAGCACCTACTCTAAGTAGGGAAATCACTGTGTCTGCAGTACTTTCATTTTGCTTCTCAATTAGTCCCACAGCCAAGGGCTACTCTAATATGCTCTGAGCATTCATTTGCAGCTTTAAAATTCACACAATTCAATAGTGAATGTTACTCAATCGTCATTTAAATGCAAGGAACTTACAGTGTTCCTTTCAAAAGGCCAACAATCCTGCAAGTCCCTCCCAGCAGCTTCTTTAGCTGCCTGAAACGGGGCTGTGGAGATCACCCCCAGCTCTGCCACTTGACAGCCCTGGGATCCTGAGCTGCCTGCTTAACTTCTCTCAACTTCCGTTTCCCCGTGTGCAAAAGTAGAAATACCAAATGCCAATATTATCTGCAAAAGTAGAATCAGCAATGCGATTATTATTGGGAAGACTAAATAATGTGCAGAAAGAACAATCATTTAACACGTTTATTGGGGTTTTCTCAAGTCTCACCATCAATAAGTGATTAGTGAATTCCAAAAAAGGACAGAGAGAAAGAAAAAGATCTTGTGTGAATTGTGGAAATAAACTCACCAAAAATACCCCACGTGGGTCTTCTTATTCTTTCAAGTACCACTTACTCATCACATACTAAGTACAAAGCACAGTGTTGAACAAAGGAGGTTTAGAGAGGGTGAGAAATGACCTCTGCCCCCAGGAGCCGACCACTCTTGTTGGGGAAATAAAAGATGATTTTAAGGATGTGAGTATCTGCTCAGGTAACAGGTCCCAAGATCCTGATAAGAAGCACCTATGATGGGATAACATCCTGATGGGGGGAAAAACAAAAACAAAAAACAAAAAGTAATTCCTCAACACATGGGCACAGGACAGACAAAAAGGGACAAAGGGCTGCACCCAATCATGAGTAAGTTCCAGGGAAACTATTGGTAACCAAGGAAGAGAACCACACAGACATCATCCAGAGAAAATACAGGGGAAGCACTGACCCAGAAGTGGGGAAGGATGGGAAGATTTTTCCTCCCTCTATAGCTAAGGTAAGCCCTGGAGATCTTTCTGGAAACTGTCAACAGAGACACACTGTAGATGTGATGTATGTGACCACTGTGTCCTACTAAAACATTGCTTAGGAATGCTCGCCAGAATAGCCAAGACGTGGAAGCAACCCAAATGTCCACTGAACAGAGGAGCAGATGAAGATGTGGTATATACATGCAAAGGAATATTACTCAGCCACAAAAAAGGAGACAGTGCCATCTGCAGCAACATGGATGGACAGAGAATGTCATGCTGACTGCAATAAGACAGAAAAGGGGAAATATTCCATGACATCTCTTCTACGTGGGATCTAAGAAGAAATGATACAAATCCACTTACTTACAAAACAGAAACAGGCTCACAGAGTTAGAGTTGCCGGTGGGGTGGGGGGAAGGATGGACGGAAGGGGTACTTAGGGAGTTTGGGACAGACATGTACACACTGACTGCTATATTTTAAATGGATAACCAACAAGGACCTACTGTACAGCCCAGGAAACTCTGCTCAGTGTTATGTGGCAGACTGGATGGGAGGGAAGTTTGGGGGAGAATGGATACATGTATATGTATGGCTGAGTCCCTTTGACGTTCACGGGAAACTATCACAACATTGTTAATTGGCTACATCCCAGGACAAAATAAAAAGTTTTATCAAAAAAGAATTCATACCAATGCAGAGTCCATGACCGTCTCCTAAGATACAAAATTCCACCCACCAAAACCCATAGAGCTGACAAACCCCACCAGTAGACACTCCCTTAGGCAAGGCCACTGAGATGGAGGAGAAGGGGGCAGGGGCAGGAGGAAGACTCAGCTTGGACTTCAGAGAGTCCTTATCTTTAAAATAAAGAGGTTTCCACAATGAGGTACCATCTCACACCAGTCAGAATGGCTGCGATCCAAAAGTCTACAAGCAATCAATGCTGGAGAGGGTGTGGAGAAAAGGGAACCCTCTTGCACTGTTGGTGGGAATGCAAACTAGTACAGCCACTATGGAGAACAGATTCCTTTAAAAACTGGAAATAGAACTGCCTTATGACCCAGCAATCTCACTGCTGGGCATACACACCGAGGAAACCAGAATTGAGAGAGACACGTGTATCCCAATTTTCATCACAGCGCTGTTTATAATAGCCAGGACATGGAAGCAACCTAGATGTCCATCAGCAGACGAATGGATAAGAAAGCTGTGGTACATATACACAATGGAGTATTACTCAGTCATTAAAAAGAATACATTTGCATCAGTTCTAATGAGGTGGATGAAACTGGAGCCGATTATACAGAGTGAAGTAAGCCAGAAAGAAAAACACCAATACAGTATACTAAGGCATATATATGGAATTTAGAAAGATGGTAACGATAACCCTGCATGCGAGACAGCAAAAGAGACACAGACGTAAAGAACAGTCTTTTGGACTCTGTGGGAGAGGGAGAGGGTGGGATGATTTGGGAGAATAAGATTCCTTTAAAAACTGGAAATAGAACTGCCTTATGACCCAGCAATCTCACTGCTGGGCATACACACCGAGGAAACCAGAATTGAGAGAGACACGTGTATCCCAATTTTCATCACAGCGCTGTTTATAATAGCCAGGACATGGAAGCAACCTAGATGTCCATCAGCAGACGAATGGATAAGAAAGCTGTGGTACATATACACAATGGAGTATTACTCAGTCATTAAAAAGAATACATTTGCATCAGTTCTAATGAGGTGGATGAAACTGGAGCCGATTATACAGAGTGAAGTAAGCCAGAAAGAAAAACACCAATACAGTATACTAAGGCATATATATGGAATTTAGAAAGATGGTAATGATAACCCTGCATGCGAGACAGCAAAAGAGACACAGACGTAAAGAACAGTCTTTTGGACTCTGTGGGAGAGGGAGAGGGTGGGATGATTTGGGAGAATTGAAACGTGCATAATATCAATTAAGAAATGAATCGCCAGTCTAGGTTCGATGCAGGATACAGAATGCTTGGGGCTGGTGCACTAGGATGACCCAGAGGGATGGTATGGGGAGGGAGGTGGGAGAGGGGTTGAGGATTGGGAACACATGCACACCCGTGGCAGATTCATGCTGATGTATGGCAAAACCAATACAGTATTGTAAAGTAAAATTTTAAAAAATAAAATAAAGAGGTTTCTTAAATTCTAGCACTGGTATGTCACAATAAAGCTAGCCATCATGTGACCCCCAGCTTGTGAGAGTGCCCTCCCGACCACCCCCACCCTGCCATAGATGGGAGAGCACACACTGAGAAAGATGGCACAGGCGTCACTGAGCGTGAGGGATGCTGTGAGTGGCACAACGGAGCCCTGTAAGCAGCGTGCCCGCCATGTGCCCAGTCTGACAAAGGATGGACAGGTGTTATCTGATTAATCATAATAACACTGCCAGGAACCTCCCAGGTGGCCCAGTGGTTAGGGTCCATCTGCCAGTATCAGGGACATGAGCTCAGTCCCTGGTCCAGGGAGTCCCACGCGCTGCCGGGCAACGAGGCCCTTGCAGCACAACTGCTGAGCCCACAGGCCCTGGAGCGCATGCCTCACAGCAAGAGGAGACTGCAAACAGCCACAAGAGACGAGCCCCTGCTCACCTCGGCCAGAGAGGGCCCCTGCAGCGATGAAGATCCAGGACGGCCGAAAATAAAATAAACACAATGCAGCTTTAAAAACGTAGTGGGGCAGGGGCGGTTCAGTGGTAGGACTCTTGCCTGCCAGACGGGAGGCCCGGGTTCAAGTCCCCGCCTGTGCAGCCAGAGTCCCCTTCAGAGCATCCCTGGTGGCCCAGACAGTGAAGAATCCGCCTGCAATGCAGGAGACCAGGGACCCGTCTCCGGGTCGGGAAGACGCCCTGGGGAAGAGAATGGCTACCCACTTCAGTATTCCTGCCTGGAGCATCCCCACGGACAGAGGAGCCTGGCGGGCTACAATCCATGGGGTCGCAAAGAGTCGGGCACCACTAAGCGACCAACACTTTGACTTTGCGCTTAAAAAAAATATTAACAGTAACATTGCAAGGTACACTATCCCTGCTGCACTGATAGGGAAAAGGAGCTGCACAAGGCCTGGGGCATTGGGTGGAGAACTCCACTGGACTACGGGAGAAGGGAGACCCCAAAGCTCTTGTCCCTGCGCTTTCCACTCTCCACTCTGCTTCACAGGGAGCTGGGGAAGGAGAGGGAAGCCACACAGCGGTGCAGGGCACACGGACAGCCAGCACCAACCGCTCGAAAAATCTTTTTTAATCTCAAAAAAAAAAAAAAAAATTTACCCAACCCATCAAGTATTGAATCAAAAGTTCCTGAGAATCGTCCCTGAATTGGTGATCTTTGCTGATCTCAGAAATGGTGGTAGATGTGCCACAGAAAGTTCATACACATTTTTCAGGTTTCTGGCTAGATTAAAAATACCCTGGGCTAATGGTGACCCAGGGCACACTTCTGGCTTTCGTCACAGAGCCATTCCACATACAGACTCCTAAGACCAATGGAATATCAAGAAGATACGGAACAAAAAGGCATCTCTCTCTTTTTCAAAAGTAAGCTTAAGAATTCCTCAATGCAACCTCCAAATAATCAAACATGACTGGCAGTTCTCCAACACAGAAGGCTTAGAAAAGTCACCAACAAAACTTACCATAACATACATCTGAGGACCCTTTGATTATTAAATATCTAGAAGTAGAAAGAATATCTTATGCTCACTAGATTTCTTTATTTTGAAAAAACTCGCCTGAGACCTGAGGAAAAATGACAGCCTTCATTTAGAAAGTTACAAACATCAAGAGGAAAAACAAATGATAATATCATTTCATGCAATACTGGAAAGGAAGAGATAAAAAAAATCATTTGCAGATGACATGATTATATACCAAGAAAACCCAAAGGAAATCTCTGAAGAACAGTGGAACTAACAGAGTTGAGTAAAACAACAAAATACAGAATAAACATGTAAACATCTACAGAAACAAGCAGAAATGATAAAAATTCATCCTCATTCTTAATTAACAATTATTTTTTAAAAGAAGTCTCAAAATAGCATCATTGACAAATAAAAAAGCAGGTCATAAAAAATTGTTAAACTATAATACTTTATGAAGAGATTTTTATTTTTTACAAAAGGCTTAAATGATATTAGAATATCCTATGTTTCTGGATTTAAAAAAATATAAACTTTTTGAAAAGAATATTTTAATAGTATTAAAAGAAAACTTTTTACTAAATATGAAACTTAATATTTTAAACTTCCCTTTTTTATATCATCTGTACTTTTTTACATTTTCATTAATGACCATTTTTACAATGTAAAAATACAACAGTATTAGAATTAACGGTAAAAATATCAAAAGCCTTCAAACTCAAAACATCTTTCAGTTTTGAGGCTGTATTTTAATCAAATTTCCAGCTTTCTTAAGCCTCTAAATATGTGTAAATTGAGTTATTAATATCAGAAATGAGTTTAATAAGGCTGAGCCTTAGACACAGAGAAACATGAAGAAACTGACGGTTTCATTTCTTTCCCTTCCTTTAGTCTCAAGATAAATGTAATCTGAAGCTTTTAAAATAAAAAAACAGGTGTTACAACAGGAATCAGCCCATTGGACTGGTCACTGGCCTCAGAGGTGAAAGGCCCAGTGGAAGGGGAGGCCAGTTGGAGGCTCTCACATGAGCGCTAAATGGTCCCCAAACAAACAGCAGGAAGGGCTGGCAAATACACTCATTTTAAAAGTAAATATTAACCTAATGAGCTTGGTGACCGGAAAACTGATACTGCTCTCTTGAGATTCTTCACTTCCCTGCTTCTTTTCTGAGCCCACTGACAAGGACCAGAGAAAAATCTAAAAGTCACTCTCGGGACTTGCCTGGTGGTCCGGAGGCTAAGCCCTCCCAGCTCCCAATGCAGGGGTCTCGGGTTCGATTCCTGGTCAGGGAACTGGATCTCACAGGCAGCAACTGAGGCCGGGCCCAGCCAATCAAATTAAATTAAATAGAAAGATCAATAAATTAAAAAAATAAAAATCACTCCTTACATCTGAATACTCAAAACTTCCCAACTTGATCAGCGGTAAAAGCAGAAAGAGAAAGTAAATCAAATAATACACGTGCCACAACGCGTCCAGGAAACACAGCAGGGAGAGCATAAGGAAGTTCCGGTCTTTTTTTTTAGCGGGCATAATTCTGTTGATCAGTTGAAGAACAGGGGTCAATCATGATAAGGCATCTGTCTCACCTGCCTGCAGCTCTACCCTTAGTGCCTGGACTGGGAAAAGCGCTCAGGGCAAAGAAAGCCCAGTGGCTGCCAGTTAGATCACTTGCTTCAAAGAAGAAGGAGCGGAGGGTCCCCACCTAGATCAAGCAGTTTCAGGGGAAAAAAAGGAAACCCAGTGATAATGGAAGCACAGGAAGAAGGGAGGAAAGAGGGATGGAGGGAAGGAGCAAAGGGAGAGAGGAAGGAAGAAAGGGAGGAGGGAAGGAGGCAGAAATGGTCTCTTTTCTCAGCACCCATCCCACTAATAATAAGGAATATGAAGCATTCAGTATTTCTCTCCATGCCCACCTACAAGCCTTTTTTTTTTTCTTACTAAGATCTATTGAAAAGATCTGCCTGTTTTCTCTTTATTTTTAGCCTTCACAAACATTCCAGTTGTCACAGTTAGAAATAAAAATGAAGCTAGAGTCACTTCACATGCACAAGCTAATAATCCCACGTGTATACAGAGCCAGCACCTGGAGAAAAGAAATGAATTTATCATCTGACACTTTCTGTTCAATATTAACTATCTACCTTATTTGAGGAAGGCAATGTACACCCTCTGAAAGGTACTGTTTTCTGAACACACCAGTTAAAACACACACCAGCATCACCCTCATGTCTCCCAGCTCCAACCAACCTACTGGTAGGCTGGTTGGTGATCCAGGCTACCTCACACAACAGATAACCTTCCATACCCTTCACTGGGGCAGTGCCTTAATGTCTAACCGGAAATCTGTATTAAATGATCAAACATCAAGCTTATGTCTCAAACCATTCCACCTAATTCCCATCTATCTCCAGATAAAAAATGGCAATCCAAGCACAGTTTTAATAAAAGCATGAAACTGAAACCTAAAATGTAAAGTTATTTAGACAAGAGACCTCGTGGATCTCACACTAACCAACCATATTCTCTTCATAATTGATTTCATCTGCCCAGACCTCAGTTTCCCCTCTGTAAAATGGTTACGTGTAACTTGGTTCAAAATGGCATAGCTCGGCTGCAGGAATCTTTTAGGCTCATTCCCTCCCTGTGCCTTATTGGGAAAACCATTCATCTATTAGAATTACTACCAAACATGAATTGCACCTTTGTAAGAATGTGGGGTCCTTTCTCCATCTATCTGCAGCACACCACAACACAGTCCTCATGTATTGCTTCTCCCTTCTCCTAGGAGGGCTTTCCTCATAGCTCAGCTGGTGAAGAATCCACTTGGAATGCAGGAGACCACAGTTTGATTCCTGGGTTGGGAAGATCCCCAGGAGAAGGGATAGGCTACCCACTCCAGTATTCTTGGGCTTCAGATAGGCTACCCACTTCAGTTTTCTTGGGCTTCCCTTGTGGCTCAGCTGGTAAAGAATCCACCTGCAATGCAGGAGACCTGGGTTTGATCCCTGGGTTGGGAAGATCCCCTGGAGAAGGGAACGGTTACCCACTGGAGTATTCTGGCCTGGAGAATTCCGTGGACTGTATAGTCCATGGGGTCACAAAGAGTCGGACTCAACTGAGCAACTTTCACTTTAACTTTCATTTCTCCTAGGAAGCAGCCTAGAAAAACATCAAGCACACACTGGCTTCAGACAGACTATCTTGCACTTAACAGATTAACTGAGTTTCTAGCTAAGGGGCTTTGAGCAAGTCGCAGCGTCAATGAACTTCAATTTCCATATTAACCTTTCATTGTTTTCCCTTTTTTCTGAAGCTTCCCCTGTATAGAGAGCACATATGTTCTACAAAGCTGAGATCATACTTATATACAGTGGCTGCTTTCACTTAACATAGTCATTTTTATTTTTTAGTATTTCATAAATTTTCTGCAACAAGCATCCTTACTTTTCTTCATAGAAATACTAAAACTATTCAGTGATGAATACACTGATTGTGATAAGAAGGGAAAATTGTGAACCAGAAAAAAAAAATGTCTAGGGTGACTTCAATACGCTGTGTTGCCTGAACAAAAAATATTTAAATGAGAGAAAAATGTGTGTGTGTGTGTGTGTGTGTGTGTGTGTGGAGAGAAAGTGTTAGTCACTCAGTTGTGTCCAACCCTTTGCAATCCATGGACTGTAGCCCACCAGGCTCCTCTGTCCATGGGATTTACCAAGAAGGTTAAGAATACTGGAGTGGGTTGCCATTATGGCAATGGGTTGCCATTTTCTGCTCCAGGAGATCTTCCCAACCCAGGGATCGAACCCACATCTCCTATGTCTCCTGCATTTACAGGCAGATGCTCTACCCACTGCCATCAGGGAAGCCACATATATATGTGTATGTGTGTGTATATGTATATATAAGTGTATACATACATTTACACAATGGATATGCCAGTGGAGGAGATGTGAGAGACATGGGTGATTCCTAGGTCGGGAAGATCCCCTGGAGGAGAGCATGGCACCCCACTCCAGTATTCTTACCTGGAGAATCCCATGGACAGAGGAGCCTGTCGGGCTACAGTCCATGGGGTCACAGAGTCAGACACGACAAAGTGACTTAGCATATGCGCACGTGCGCACACACACACACACACACACACACACATATCATAATAAGGGAAAGAAAGGAGCATTGTGGGTGGTAAAAGTGAATCACCCATAATTACGGTCACCCAATTAATGTCTTTCATCCAGTTGTAACATTTTTATCTTCTAGTAAGTGTAGCGAGGGTAGCATAAAGGTAGACTAGCGTGTCTTGCAAAGTACATACTTATCTTTTTCTTTCATGGGACAAAGCACTTGCTCATGTAACTCACCATTTAGGTAAAGTAATGCAAATCTCCTGGGGAGAGTTCTGAGCTCAATTAAGGCATCTGGGAACAGGCCACACGTTACCAAGTCTTCTGCATACCTGAACCCCAATACCTAATAACCTAAGGATACTCATTCATAAAATTAAACAGTCTGCCTTTTAGGTGAAGAGAATCAAGCACTGCAGAGCATTCTCCATCATATTCACCTGAAGACAATATAAGGTGAGCTATACAGCTGAAGAAGATTTAAAATAAATGATCAGGGACGTCTCTAGCGGTCCAGTGGTTGCTGCTGCTGCTGCTAAGTCACTTCAGTCGTGTCCGACTCTGTGTGACCCCATAGATGGCAGCCCACCAGGCTCCCCCATCCCTGGGATTCTCCAGGCAAGAATACTGGAGTGGGTTGCCATTTCCTTCTCTAATGCATGAAAGAGAAAAGTGAAAGTGAAGTCGCTCAGTCTGTCCGACTGTTAGCGACCCCATGGACTGCAGCCCACCAGGCTACTCCGTCCATTGGATTTTCCAGGCAAGAGTACTGGAGTGGGGTGCCATTGCCTTCTCCACATGCTGCACAGTGAGGTCAAATAAATAGAATTTAAAATAAATGAGCATCAATAACACAAAAGATGTAATTCATGCCCTGAGTGACTATTACTAACATACAATTTCATTTCATCAATCTTATCTCTCCTTACCTATAATGTTTTTAATTAATGCATTTTTCATTAAAATTGAAAAAATAACCATAAGTTACTCTTACTCCTTCTTAAATGCCTTCTCCACATGCTGCACAGTGAGGTCAAATAAATAGAATTTAAAATAAATGAGCATCAATAACACAAAAGATGTAATTCATGCCCTGAGTGACTATTACTAACATACAATTTCATTTCATCAATCTTATCTCTCCTTACCTATAATGTTTTTAATTAATGCATTTTTCATTAAAATTGAAAAAATAACCATAAGTTACTCTTACTCCTTCTTAATCTATTGTAGATATTATCTACTCAGTCCCTTCTTTGTTAAACATTTCTTTATCACTGTTTACACTTTTCTTGTAGCTAAAATACCTAGAAAATTAATGTGATGTTAGGAAGTACACAATTGTAGAACTAAGACTCTATTTTCAGGACCAAAACTCAGGACACATGATCTAAAATCGAGAGCTGTTCAGTTCAGACTGCATGTGATTGCACCAATATCCATCTTCAGCTCACTTCTCATAGTTCAGTAGCAGATATGTTAGAAGAGTGGGTCTCAGTCATTTCTCTCATCAAACACACTTGTGGGATAGGACACCCTCTCCAAAACTGACCTGCACTAACTACAGCAGCAGAATCCTCAAGGTGTGTGATCTGGGACAGGAGGAATTTTCCTGCCCCCACTCTCTATTCAGGGAGCATTTAAAAAACTTCCACCCTCCACACCATCACTGTTTTATAGAGCTGGTGCAATCCCCATTTTTGAAAATCCTTTAAAATAGAACAAATAATGCTCTGAGATAAGCAGAGTCAGAGCCCAGCCTTAAGGCAAGGAACAGACTAAAGGAACATATTTCTTTGGTTTCCACTAAGACATATGTCATGGGTAATTGTTTCATACTTGGCACATGCCCACGGGCAAACTCTGGAATGTGCCAAATTCCTGGTCCTCTAACTGCAATTCAGCCCTCTTCTTTCCCACTCAAGAAAATACATCAAAACACAGTGGAGAGATCTCAATCTGCTACTTTTTTTATAGGAAACTATTTGCATAGTTAATATTTCAGCTGATCAGAACGCAGCTCCAACAATGTTTTGGAGGCCGAATAGGCTACAAGGGATAGTCCCAAACACAGAATACGAAAATACATTGTAAACATCACATTTTATAGACATTTCACATGAGAGTATGCAGAGACTGTGATAACACAATCAACAGATTCAAAAACTCATGGAACTGAAGACTTTAAGACCTTCCCAGATGCTCCATCCAGTTCCAAGTCTCTTTCAATACTTAAAAATCTGATTTGCCAGGTTGGAAAAAACTATCTGTGGAAAGTCAAATAAATACTCTACCTGATACAATGTAGGCTAAGTCTACAATTACATGTTGAAGCAGATTTTCTACTTTAACTATATGGTCATAATAGTGTTTAAAAAGTTTTCCCCACACATTCGTTAGCCATGCATGTAAGATATAACATCATGTAATTTAAAATTTAGAGTAGCTATTTAAAAAACTTACACATTGACTTCCCTGGTGGCCCAATAGCTAAGACTCTCTGCTCCCAGTGCAGGGGACCTGAGTTTGCTGCCTGGTGAGGGAACTAGATCCCACATTCTGCTAGGACCCAGTGTAGCCAAACAGACAAATAAAAAGAAATATTTTTTTTTAACTTACACAAAAAGCTATTAATCTCATTATTAAAAAATTAAGCATATAATGTTCCAGTGTAAGGCACTGTAATAAAGAGTACTGTCATACTTTCAGATCATAAAACTTACACAGTTTTAAGAAAATACCCAGACTCATATATTGAAAAGGAAGGGAGAGAGGGAGGAAGAAGTGAAAAGAAATGAAGAAAGGGAGAAAGGAAGGAGGGAGGGAGGGAGAGAAAGGAAGGGTGGCAAAAAAAAAGTAAAAGAAAAAATAAAAATTTTTAAACTGAATAAAAAACTGAAGAATAAGCAGAACCTACTTTATATTTCAGAAAATACCCTGATATCAATAAAGACTGAAGGCAGGAGAAGGGGATGACAGAGAACGACGAGATGCTTGGATGGCATCACCAACTCAGCGGACATGTGTCTGAGCAAGCTCCGGGAGACGGTGAAGGACAGGAAAGCCTGGCATGCTGCAGTCCATGGGGTTGCAAAGAGTCGGACATGAGTGAGCGACTAAACAGCAACAACTTTATATATTGAAAATAAAACTGACTCAGAAGCAAGAAGGGAGTATTCCTTCCTGAAGCGCTCCTTCAGGAAGCCTGACACGGATCCATTCTGGAGAAATCAAGCTTGGCAATAGAAGAGCATTTTGCTGGTTCCAATTTTTGGTAACTGTGCCTTTCGTGAATTTTAGGACACAGAGAACAAGAAGAATCATGAGCGTTTTGGACTCTGCATGAGCACTAAGTCGCTTCAGGCGTGTCCGACTCTTTGCAACCCTGTAGCCCTCCCAGACTCCTCTGTCCATGGGATTCTCCAGCCAAGAATACTGGAGTGGGTGCCACCTGAGAATCACCTTTGGACTGTAAAAAAAAAAAAAATTAACAAATGTATCATCCTCAGAGAAGCATCATTTAGGCATCACGGAGCCCTAAAGGCCAGCACGCTCCCAACAGAGTGCAGACGAGGATTCCAGTCTTCAGAGAACCCTCGCCCCTGGCTTAGTTCATTGTTACGGCTCCATGAATAAGAGGCCATTTCTAACCTGTGTGCTGTGCTTAGTTGTTCAGTTATGTCAGACTCTCTGTGACCCCCATGGACTGTAGCCTGCCAGGCTCCTCTGGCCACGGGGATTCTCCAGGCAAGAATACCAGAGTGGGTTGCCATGCCCTTCTCTAGGGGATCTTTCCAACCCAGGGATTGAACCCCAGTCTCCTGCACTGCAGGCAGATTGTTTACTAGCTGCGCTGCCAAGGAAGAGCAACACAACCAGGATTCGAGGATTCTAAGTTAGTGGCTCACATTTCAGTCAAAAGGAAAATGGGTATAACGTACTTCCTATAGCTGGATCCAATCATAAGTACCTGGGTTGCAGAGAGAGACTTCCTAAGCCAGAGGTCAGCTTTCTGTAAGTGAATTCAAACACGCAAATGAAAGCACTGTCTGTAAGGGAATACCAGCCACCATACAGGAGAGGCTTCCCACAGTCTAACGCACCTGCTGTCAGGACACACAGTGCCCACAGAGAGAAAGAGGATGCTGTTCAGCGCTTTCCACTTCCGTAACATTCTGTCTTTGGAGAACAGAGACTATCAAAGTGACTAACTCTCCCAAATTGTCATACATTTTGCATTTGGGGACATGTACCTCCTCTCTGAATCTTTAGAGCACTACCCAGACATTCTAGCCACTGTCTGGGACTAGATATAATTATGGCAATTATGTCTACCATAATTAGGGAGAGGGTAAATGTGATCAAACGTTTATAGAAAGGAAAAAATGAAGCCTAGACAAAGTTATAAGAATCCGAAAATTTCAACGAAATTTCCAAAGAGAGAATGAAAGAGGAAACAATGTTCTTTCTCAGCCATCTAAAATGCTGAATTGGAAAGATAATGACCTACCAAAGTACTCACATCATCAGGAAACAGTCTGTTAATTTCCAGACCTCTTTTCAGGTGATAGGTTCATAGCATCCCAGGCTGGCAAACACGGCCATGGCAAGAGGGAAACAGGACATAAAGTAACATAAAATCTTAATATAAAGAGACAGATTGAGTCTGTGCCCCAGCCCAGAGCCGTAAGGCAGCAGGAGCTGGTCAATCTTGAATGCCAGTAGGATGATCTTGTGAGATCAGCTAGACTGAGAGGCAGGTTCTGAGCACATTCAGAGCCTGAGATAAAACAGACATCGATTCAGCTGCCCTTCAGCACCATCCATACTGAGTTCCCTATAGAAAACGTCACAGTATCTGCACACAACACACACATTTTTCCATATATTTTACTTTTTTCCATATACTTTTTTTAACTGTTTATTTAATACTGGGGTATAACCAATTAACAATGTTGTGACAGTTGCAGGTGAACAGTGAAGGGACTCAGTCATACATACACGTGTACCCATTCTCCTCCAAACTCCCCTCCCATCCAGGCTGCCAGTAACATTTAGCAGAGTTCCACATTTTCCCCCATATTTTAAAATCATCCCTAGATTACTTATAATACCTAATACAATGTAAATGATATGTAAATGGTTGTAAGTACAATGTAAATACTATGTAAATAATTGTAAATAGAATGTAAACGCTATATAAATAGTTGCCAGCATGCCACAAATTCAAGTTTCACTGTCTGGAACTTTCTGGGATTTTTTTTTCCACCCCCCACCGAACATTTTCAATCCACGGTTGGTTGAATGCATGGGCCCAAAAGCCATAGAGAGGGAGGGCTGACTGTGAAGGCCTGCTGCACAAATCTCTGATTAGGAAAGGATCACGACAAGTTCATCTTGTTTCCCTGTGGCTCAGATGGCAAAGAGTCTGCCTGCAACGTGGGAGACCTGGGTTCGATCCCGGGTTGGGAAGATCCCCTGGAGAAGGGAATGGCAACCCACTCCAGTACTTCTGCCTAGAGAATCCCATGGACGGAGGAACCTGGTGGGCAACAGTCCACAGGGTTGCAAAGAGTTGGGCATGACTGAGTGACTAACAACAGCAACAAAGCAAGAAAGATGCCTTGGGAAGGCTGGAGTAGAGCAGTGAGAGATGAAACAGCGAAACCAATGGAAGGGCTACTGGCGTAAAATAAGTAAAGGTGATAAAGCCCCGACCTGAAGTGGCAGCAGCTGGACTGGTAATAAAGGCATTAAAATAAGGGATGACTTGTCTCATAAGGCGGAAAGGTAGGTGAGAGATGGGTGATGAAAGGCCTTAAAAGTCAATCTAGCAGTTTGGACTTGAAGCTGCAGCTAACATGGAGATGTTAAAGCATTAAGCAGGAGAACAGCACAATTTGTATTTCAGATCCGTCATTCTATTAGAATAGGAGGCAAGCTGTAGACAGGGACGCCAGTCAGAAGGCTACTGCTGTCCANAATAAGAGGCCATTTCTAACCTGTGTGCTGTGCTTAGTTGTTCAGTTATGTCAGACTCTCTGTGACCCCCATGGACTGTAGCCTGCCAGGCTCCTCTGGCCACGGGGATTCTCCAGGCAAGAATACCAGAGTGGGTTGCCATGCCCTTCTCTAGGGGATCTTTCCAACCCAGGGATTGAACCCCAGTCTCCTGCACTGCAGGCAGATTGTTTACTAGCTGAGCTGCCAAGGAAGAGCAACACAACCAGGATTCGAGGATTCTAAGTTAGTGGCTCACATTTCAGTCAAAAGGAAAATGGGTATAACGTACTTCCTATAGCTGGATCCAATCATAAGTACCTGGGTTGCAGAGAGAGACTTCCTAAGCCAGAGGTCAGCTTTCTGTAAGTGAATTCAAACACGCAAATGAAAGCACTGTCTGTAAGGGAATACCAGCCACCATACAGGAGAGGCTTCCCACAGTCTAACGCACCTGCTGTCAGGACACACAGTGCCCACAGAGAGAAAGAGGATGCTGTTCAGCGCTTTCCACTTCCGTAACATTCTGTCTTTGGAGAACAGAGACTATCAAAGTGACTAACTCTCCCAAATTGTCATACATTTTGCATTTGGGGACATGTACCTCCTCTCTGAATCTTTAGAGCACTACCCAGACATTCTAGCCACTGTCTGGGACTAGATATAATTATGGCAATTATGTCTACCATAATTAGGGAGAGGGTAAATGTGATCAAACGTTTATAGAAAGGAAAAAATGAAGCCTAGACAAAGTTATAAGAATCCGAAAATTTCAACGAAATTTCCAAAGAGAGAATGAAAGAGGAAACAATGTTCTTTCTCAGCCATCTAAAATGCTGAATTGGAAAGATAATGACCTACCAAAGTACTCACATCATCAGGAAACAGTCTGTTAATTTCCAGACCTCTTTTCAGGTGATAGGTTCATAGCATCCCAGGCTGGCAAACACGGCCATGGCAAGAGGGAAACAGGACATAAAGTAACATAAAATCTTAATATAAAGAGACAGATTGAGTCTGTGCCCCAGCCCAGAGCCGTAAGGCAGCAGGAGCTGGTCAATCTTGAATGCCAGTAGGATGATCTTGTGAGATCAGCTAGACTGAGAGGCAGGTTCTGAGCACATTCAGAGCCTGAGATAAAACAGACATCGATTCAGCTGCCCATCAGCACCATCCATACTGAGTTCCCTATAGAAAACGTCACAGTATCTGCACACAACACACACATTTTTCCATATATTTTACTTTTTTCCATATACTTTTTTTAACTGTTTATTTAATACTGGGGTATAACCAATTAACAATGTTGTGACAGTTGCAGGTGAACAGTGAAGGGACTCAGTCATACATACACGTGTACCCATTCTCCTCCAAACTCCCCTCCCATCCAGGCTGCCAGTAACATTTAGCAGAGTTCCACATTTTCCCCCATATTTTAAAATCATCCCTAGATTACTTATAATACCTAATACAATGTAAATGATATGTAAATGGTTGTAAGTACAATGTAAATACTATGTAAATAATTGTAAATAGAATGTAAACGCTATATAAATAGTTGCCAGCATGCCACAAATTCAAGTTTCACTGTCTGGAACTTTCTGGGATTTTTTTTTCCACCCCCCACCGAACATTTTCAATCCACGGTTGGTTGAATGCATGGGCCCAAAAGCCATAGAGAGGGAGGGCTGACTGTGAAGGCCTGCTGCACAAATCTCTGATTAGGAAAGGATCACGACAAGTTCATCTTGTTTCCCTGTGGCTCAGATGGCAAAGAATCTGCCTGCAACGTGGGAGACCTGGGTTCGATCCCGGGTTGGGAAGATCCCCTGGAGAAGGGAATGGCAACCCACTCCAGTACTTCTGCCTAGAGAATCCCATGGACGGAGGAACCTGGTGGGCAACAGTCCACAGGGTTGCAAAGAGTTGGGCATGACTGAGTGACTAACAACAGCAACAAAGCAAGAAAGATGCCTTGGGAAGGCTGGAGTAGAGCAGTGAGAGATGAAACAGCGAAACCAATGGAAGGGCTACTGGCGTAAAATAAGTAAAGGTGATAAAGCCCCGACCTGAAGTGGCAGCAGCTGGACTGGTAATAAAGGCATTAAAATAAGGGATGACTTGTCTCATAAGGCGGAAAGGTAGGTGAGAGATGGGTGATGAAAGGCCTTAAAAGTCAATCTAGCAGTTTGGACTTGAAGCTGCAGCTAACATGGAGATGTTAAAGCATTAAGCAGGAGAACAGCACAATTTGTATTTCAGATCCGTCATTCTATTAGAATAGGAGGCAAGCTGTAGACAGGGACGCCAGTCAGAAGGCTACTGCTGTCCAGACAAGAGAGGCTGAATGCTTGCCTCAGCAGTGGCAAAGGATGGAATACGAGGGAACAAGGACCGACCCAAAGCATGGATGTGGGGCTTAGAGATATGTGTAGGATGGGGTCATGTTTCTGTCTTCAAAAATCATGTGGCTGTGAAAGCAACCACTGAGATAGGAAAGAGAAAGGACGCACGTTTAGAGAATATAGGAATTAGTAACACAGGTGACCCTTGAACAATTAGGGGTGCTAACCTCCTGCTTAGCTAAAAATTTGAATACAGGGCTTCGCTGGTCGTCCAGTGGTTGGGAATCCACCTGAAAATGCAGGGGACACGGGTTCAATCCCTGCTCTGGAAAGACTACACCCAGGCCGAGGAGCAACAAAGCCACTGCAAAACAACTCCACCTACAGGCTGCGCTCACAACTGCAGAGCCTGTACAGCTAGCCTGTGCTCACAACTGCCGAGTCCGAGGCCCTACAGCCCACGCTCGCGACCGCCGAGCCCGGGCCCCTACAGCCCGTGCTCACGACCGCCGAGCCCGTGCACCTGTGCACCTACAGCCCGCGCTCACAACCGCCGAGCCCAGGCACCTACAGCCCGCGCTCACGACCGCCGAGCCC
>SJYX01019923.1:312356-328320 GCA_006410675.1 Oreotragus oreotragus
CCCGGGCCCCGACAGCCCGCGCCCACGACCGCCGAGCCCGGGCCCCGACAGCCCGCGCCCACGACCGCCGAGCCCGGGCCCCGACAGCCCGCGCCCACGACCGCCGAGCCCGGGCCCCGACAGCCCGCGCCCACGACCGCCGAGCCCGGGCCCCGACAGCCCGCGCTCACGACCGCCGAGCCCGGGCACCGACAGCCCGCGCTCACGACCGCCGAGCCCGGGCCCCTACAGCCCGCGCTCACGACTGCTGAGCCCGAGCACCTACAGCCTGTGCTCTGTAACGAGAGGAGCCACTGCAGCATGAAGCCAGGCCTAGCCCTCGTTCTCCGCAACTTGAGGAAGCCCGCATGCAGCAAGGAAGACCCAGCAGAGCCAAAAACAGACAAATATATGTCTTAAAAAATATAAATCTGAGTATAACTTGATAATCAGCCCTATATATCCACAGTTATGCACCCACAGATTCAACCAACTGCATTTGCTTTAAAAACAATCCATATGTGAGCCAACCCCTGTGGTTCAAACGCATGTCATTAGAAGGCCAACTGTATTTGATGCACTGAAATCCAGGTGACTACAAGATATAGAAGCAGAAACATCCAATGGGCAGCTGGATAGACTTAACCATGCTCAGAGCCTCTGCTGAAATACCTATAGAAGGGAAGAGACAGTAAACACAGATAAGGAAGTAAAGAATCATGGCTTTCTCAGGGAATATGATCAGTAGTGGGTCTACTGGGTCATATGGTAGCTTTATCTTTAGTTTTTTAAGGAACCTCCATACTGTTCTGCATAGTGATTATATCAATTTACATTCCCACCAACAGTGCAAGAGGGTGGATGAACCTAGAGTCTGTCCTACAGAGTGAAGGAAGCCAGAAAGAGAAAAACAAATATGAACGAAGATATACGGAATCTAGAAAAATGGCAGTCATGAACCTACTTGCAGGGAGAGAACAGAGACGCAGACACAGAGAGCAGGCTGTGGACTCAGGGTGGGAAGCAGAGGGCGGACACCCTGAGAGCGGTCCTGACATACACTCTACCGCGTGTTCAGCAGAGCTGGTGGGGCTGCCGCGCAGCACGCGGGCCTCAGCTGGGCGCCCGTGATGCCGGAAGACGTGGGGGGCGGGGCTTTAGAGGGAGGGGACGCATGTATACAGATGGCTGATTCACACTGCAGCCAGCAGAAACTGACACGGCATTGTAAAGCAATTACACTCCAATTTAAAATACATTTTAAAAATAAAATAAATTACACAAATAAAAGAAAGGGAAGAATCACTTACACAAGCTTCTGGAGTGGACCAAAGGGGAAGGAATCAAGGGGAAAGGAGGAGAAACCAGAACCGGGAAAAAAAGACATATCTTCCTCTCAGGTAGAGAAAAACTGGAAGTATGACTGTAGCAAATAATGTACATGTATAGGCAAGGGGCTAATACCTAATGTTGTTAAGGGCTCTACGAAGGCTGTTATCAGTTGAACTGTATCTAGCAAAAACTCCTATGTTTAAGTCTTAAGTTACCCCAGTCCCTCTGAATGTGATCTGACTTGGAAACAGGGTCACTGCTGATGTAATTAGTTACATTAAGATGAATTTGTAACAGTAGTCATTTATGGATGTAAGGGATGTAAAGAAAGTTGAGCGCTGAAAAATTGATGCTTTCAAATTGTGGTGCTGGAGAAGACTCCTGAGAGTCCCTTGGACAGTAAAGAGATCAAATCAGCCAATCCTAAAGGAAAGCAACCCTGAATGTTCACTGAAAGGACTAATGCTGAAGCTGAAGCTCCAATACTTTGGCCACCTGATGTGATGAGCTGACTCACTGGAAAAGACCTTGACGCTGAGAAAGACTGAAGGCAAGAGGAGAAGGGGGTGGCAGAGAATGAGATGGGTTGATAGCATCACCAACTCAATGGACATGAATCTGAGAATAGTGAAGGACAGGGAAGCCTGGCATGCTACAGTTCAGAGGGTCACAAAGAGTCAGACACGATTAGCAACTGAACAACAATAAACCAGAGCAGAGATTGAGTGAGCCCCTAATTAGACTGAGCCCCTAGTTCAATATGATTGAGGTCCTTAAAAAAAAAAAAAAAGGGTGGGGGGATTTGGATACACACCCACTGAGGGAAGATGATGTGCAAACACATGGAAAAGAGGACCATCTACAAGTTAAGGGAGGAAGCCTGGAATAGATGCTTCCTTCACAGCCCACAGAAGGAACCAAAGCTTTGACTTCAGGCTCCTGATCTTCAGAACTGTGAGACAATAAAACGTCTGTTGTTTAAGCCACGGAGTTTGTGGATGTTTTTCTATGGAAACTCTAGCAAACTAATAGAGAGGGAAAGTCATGCAGAAAAGGAAGGAGGGTTGGAATAGGGCAGTTAGAAGGTTTGAGGGGAGTAGAAATGTTTCAGCAGGAAACAGGTCAGCCACACAGTACAAGGCTGTGCACTGCTGCCTTGGGTTCCAGCAAAGAACGGAGATGATAGATTTATTTACAGAGTGATTTCCTCAAGCAGCTTTGGCAGTCACTGTGTAAGAGAGGGAAAGATGCCAGGTCAAAATCGAGAGCTGGCAGGGTAGATTACAAGCAAAGTACAAAGGGGTAAGGCCATTGAGGATACTGTCAAGGGAATGATATACCATGAGTGAACAGAAAGGAAATAGGGAAGGGAGGATCAGTTGTGGGCTGGAAGAAGGAGGCAAGTTAGGCAGAGGAGGGGTCTTCTGCAAACTGGTCCTCTGAAAAAGAAATAAAAAGCATAGAAGAGATACAAGGAGTATAACTTCAGCAAGAGGGCTAAGGAACCCCTGTTCCCAAAATTTAGTATTTTAGATGAGGAAGTCAGGGAAGCCCGAAGCTGCAACATTGTATACAACACACACATCATTCACAAGACACTGAGAGCTCCAGTGATGAAGACAGTTAGGGTGAAAAAAGAATGCAAAGGCTTCTGCCACACTCAAGGGATGGAAAAGAATCACCAGGAATATCCCCAGAATATTTGTACCTAACCCCAAGACTCTGGTTCACATTAAAAAAATCACTGCCGTATCTATCATCTTGGGTATTAGAGTTACGAGTGAGTGAGTGAAGTTGCTCAGTCGTGTCCCACTCTTTGCGACCCCATGGACTGTATCTTACCAGGCTTCTCCGTCCATGGGATTCCCCAGGCAAGAATACTGGAGTGGGTTACCATTTCCTTCTCCAGGGGATGTTCCCGACCCAGGGATCGAACCTGGGTCTCCTGCATTGGAGGCAGACGCTTTAATCTCTGAGCCACCAGGGAAGCCCTTATACAAAATAACAAAAGAGGGACAAGAACTAGAAACTGAGATCAATGTACAATGCCCCATCTATCTCCCAATCTGGGTTGGCTGAATCCATGGGTGTGGAACCCCGATATGGAGAAATAACTGTAAAGTTCACATGGATTTTTGACTGTGTGGGGGGTCAGAGTCCCTAACGCTGGAATTGTGTGTAATAGAGGGAGTATACCTCAACATAATAAAGAGCATATATGACCAGTCAAAGCTATCATGCTCAGTGGTGAAAGCTTTCTCTCTCAAATCAGGAACAAGAAAAGGACAGCCCTTTTTAACCACTCTTATTCAACAACGTACTGAAAGTCCAAGCCAGAGCAATTAGGCAAGAAAAAGAAGTAAAAAGCATTAATTGGAAAGGACGTAACCCTGTCACTATTTGCAGATAACACAATGCTAGATATGGAAAACTAAAGATTCCACCAAAAAATTGCTAGAAGTAATAAACGCAGACTTCCCTGGAGGCCCAATGGTTAAGAATCAGCCTGCCAGTGCTGGGTGCATGGGTTCAATCCCTGGTCCAGGAGGATTCCACGGGCCTCAGGGCAACTAGACTCAGGTATGACTACTAAACCCACGTGCCGAAACCTGAACCCCCTAGGGCCCATGCTGTGCAACAAGGAAGCCGTCGCAATGAGGAGCCTGCACGCTGCAAGCAGAGAGCTGCAGCTAGAGAAACTAATTGCCCTGCTCGCTGCAACTAGAGAAAGCCCACACACAGCAACAAAGACCCAGCACAGCCAAAAACAAAAATAAATAATTTTTAAAAATAAAGAATAAATAAATTCAGTAAAGTTTCAGGATGCAAAAATCAATGCCCAGAAATCTGTTGTTTCTATATACAAATAATGAACTATCAGAAAGTCAAATTAAGAAAACAATTCACATTACAACTTAATCAAGAATCTAAAATATCCAGAAATAAAGTTAACCAAGGAGGTGAAAAAAACCTGTATACTGATAACTATAGGACACTGATGAAAGAAATAAATGGAAAGATATTCCATGCTCATGACTGGAAGAAATAACAACGTTTAAATGTTCACATCACCCAAAAATAGCAAGTAGAATCTAATTTCACAATTCTCACAGAAACAGTGTAAACAATTCCAAAATCTGTATAAAACCACAAAAGACCCCGAATCACCAAAGCAATCTTGAGAAAGAAGAACAAAACTGGAGGCATCATGTCCCTGATTTCAAGCTATATTAAAAAGCCACAGTAACCAAAACAGTATGGCATAAAATGAGACACATGGTAAGTGAAAGCCTAGAAATCAACTCACACATATATGGTCAGTTAACGTACAAAGGAGCCCAGAAATCAACTCACACATATATAGTCAGTTAACATACAAAGGAGCCAAGAATATACAATGGTGAAAGGACACTCTAATAAACAGTGTTGGGAAAACTGGGTTAACTATATGCAAAAGAGTAAAAATAGACCTCTATCTTATCCCATACACAAAAAATAACTCAAATGGATTAAAGACTTGATTATAAGACCTGAAACCCTAAAGCTTCTAGATGAAAACACTGGCAGTAAGCTCCATGACATCAATCTTTACAATCACTTTTGGACCTGACATCAAAAGCAAAAATAAATAGCTTCTGCACAGCAAAAGAAACTATCAACAAGGCAACTGGATTATAGAAAGAATTGCAAAGGCAGTCCACTGAATGGGAGAGAATATTTGCAAAGAGTGTATCTGGTAAGGGATTACTATCCAAAATATATAAAGATGTAATACAGTTTAATGGTAAAAACCAATTCTATTTAAAAAATGAGCAGACAATCTGAACAAACACCAAAGAAGACACACAGATGACCAGCAGATGTACTGTAGAGCCCTGTGACTATAGTTAATGATACTGTACTGCACATCTGTAAGTTTCTAAGAGAGTAAATCTTAAAAGTTCTCATCACAAGAAAAAAAATTTCTGTACCTATGTATAGGGACAGATGCGAACTAGACTTACTGTGGTGATTACTTTGCAGTATGTACAAACACGGAATCATTACTGAAACTAATACAATGTACTGTAAGTTAATAAAGAAAGAAGGAAAGTAAGGAGGGTTAGAGGGAGCAAGGGAAGGGAAGGAAAAATAAAAAATTCTTCCAAAGAAATCCACATTTCTTTTTCTCCTCTTTCTGTTCAAAGTCAAACATTTACAGGACCTACAGAAATACTCTACATGAATAAAGGAGTAGCTACCACGCTCCCCCTCTAGGCACTCTAGAGAAAGCCACTCCTCGAGATAAGGCGCTCTCCAGCTCATAAACACTGAGGAAGGAGTCGCCACACCTCACGCATATCTAAGAATTGCACCCAGCCCCCAGATTCCAAGACTCACATCTTAATTGGATTCCAGTGGACTGTTTGAGTTCCCCAACTCCCAGAGGAGACGTGGAAGACCACGAAAGGAATTCAAGAAAACTTCTACCATTATAATCTGAAAATGATGGTACAAAAACTCAGTGACTTCTTGTTTACATAAGCACCGATCTAGTACGCATTTCAGGTCTTGGTAAAACTGTAATTTTATGTTGACTGTTTTGCAGGATTCTGTGCTGCACTGACAGATAGAAAGCAACTTGAAGATCACAGTCTTACTCACTGGTTTCACAAATGAGAAAACTGAGTCCTGGGTGAAGTAAATACCTGCACAAATAGCTAGGAATTGGCAAATGGGAATCCATGTTGGCTGACCCTGGGATGAACCTTCTCTTCATTTGCAACATATATTCACTCATATTCAATAGGTATTTTTTGAACATTAACCACATGTAAGACACAGAGGAACTACAAAACTGAATGCAGGCAGTCATTCCTTCAGGGAATCTAAAAAATGGTGGTTTTTAAGAGAGCAGTTTTACAGTCTTAATATGCAAATCATCACATGAAGTCTTTGAAAGGGAAAGGGAATATCTGAAAACAATTCTCCTCATAGACCTAATACTTACCTTTGAACTTACTCTTTCCATCCTCCTTGTAGCCCTTCAACTACAGAAGGCAGATGTCGTGGTAAGATCATCAATAATGATGGCAATGATGAAGACAAGGACAATGACAGGATAAAATGTAAGACATTTATTATGGGTCAGTGGCTATTCTGGAATCTTTATATACTTAGCTTATCTAATCCTCCCAATATGGGCTTCCCTGGTGGCTCAGATGGTAAAGAATACGCCTGCAGTGCAGGAGACCTGGGTTCAATCCCTGGGTTGGGAAGATCCCCTGGAGAAGGGAATGGCAACCACTACAGAAGGCAGATGTCGTGGTAAGATCGTCAATAATGATGGCAATGATGAAGACAAGAACAATGACAGGATAAAATGTAAGACATTTATTATGGGTCAGTGGCTATTCTGGAATCTTTATATACTTAGCTTATCTAATCCTCCCAATATGGGCTTCCCTGGTGGCTCAGATGGTAAAGAATACGCCTGCAGTGCAGGAGACCTGGGTTCAATCCCTGGGTTGGGAAGATCCCCTGGAGAAGGGAATGGCAACCCACTCCAGTATTCTTGCCTGGAGAATCCCATGGACAGAGGAGCCTAGCGGCTACAGTCCACGGGGTCGCAGAGTTGGACGGAGTGACTAACACACACACAGTCCTCCCAATAACCTTAGGAAGGAGGTACTATCACAGCTCTATTGTATAAAAGGCCTGGGGAAAGGGAGCTGATTGCCCTTGAAAGTGTGGTTGATTTGGGGCTTCAAGCATGTCTTTACTAATCCTGTCTCCCAGGCTCCTGGCCCTGGGTCCTCCCCTGACTAAATGAAAGTCACCTGCTCCCCCGCCCCAGACCTCAGTTCCTCCACCTCTGAAACAATGAAGTCAAGCACCTGATTTCCAACGTCTCCTCGAGATGGAACATTCCATGATTTAATGACATAAGGTATCTATCCAAGCTCTTTCTTAGCGGAGGACAAAAATGGCTTTATAAAAGTTGAGGACAGGGGTTCCCTGGTGTCTCAGCTGTAAAGAATCCACCTGCCGATGCAGGAGACACAGGTTCAGTCCCGATGCCAAGGAGCAACTAAGCCAGTGAGCCACAACTGGTAAGCCTGTGCTCGAGAGCCACCTGCCCCAGCTGCTGAAGCCCCACAGCCCCAGAGCCTGGATTCTGCAACCAGGGAAGCCACCCAGTGAGAAGCCCCTGCTTGCACAGCAAGCAAGACCCAGCACAGCCGCAACTCAATCGAGCAATCAATTCTTTTCTAAAAAAAAAAGCGAAGGATAATTCTTCCCCAAACTGCAAAATCCAGATGTTCAGCTATGCAGAGGTGTGGGAGGAAGGTAGGGCACGAAGTTACAGGTTTCACGCATGCATCCTGAACTTCCATCTAGGTTCCAGCCTCAGGTGTTTTTGAAAGCTGATGTCACCACCACGTGGCAGAATAACACACGATCATTCATGGTATTTAAACAAGACATCAGGTTTGTTAAATTTCTGACAAAGATTAGGCGTCATCTGTAAAAGTACTCAAAAGTAGAGGTTGAAAAAAAAAGTGGGACAGAATATATGGGCTATAGTTTGGGGGGTGGAGGTTGTTTTTGTTTGTTCTTTACACAAGAAAAGAGGCAAGGACATTCAATAGCAGATGTAATTGAATAACAGGACGGGGGAGGTTTTTCTTCTCTTTTTCCTTATTATTATTTTTTTTAATGTAAACTTAAATTACCTCCATTATTAGAGGGGAGAGTTTTCTTTATACAGAAAAGGTGCTAATATTCTCACACTGATTTCTTCTGAGAAGAAAGAAAACACTCTCCGGAAAACATCTTGGTAACACTGCAGAAATTCCAGAAAGACAGGTTTCAAGGAGAATAGCATTATGACCCACTATGGATGGGAAAGAAAAGGCTCCTTTATTGCTTCAGGTCTAGAATCACTAAATTTCACAGCATATCTCAGGAATGTTGGCAGGGAAAGTTGCTTTGGAGTCCAGGGACACGCAGCTTGTAGAGCTTGCTGTTGTGCAGTCACTCAGTCACAGTCACGCCCGACTCTTTGCGACCTCATGGACTGTAGCCCACCAGGCTCCTCTGTCCATGGGATTCTCCAGGCAAGAGTACTGGAGTGGGCTGCCATTTCCTCCTCCAGGGGATCTTACCGACCCAGAGATTGAACCCGTTTCTCCTGCATCGGCGCGAGGATTCTTTACTGCTGAGCCCCCTGGGAAGCTATGTGTAGAGCTGGACCCAGTGGGAAAAAAAGAGCAGGTGCAACAGAGGAAGTGGCAGACCGTGAGAGCCGAATGTCTCGGGCACCTTCCAGAAATCCTGGTCTGGGGCAGGCTCTCCCTGAGTGGCCCTGTCCTGCACCACAGCCAGCCACATGGCCCCGGGACTTTCCATTAGCACATGTGGCCTTTCCTCTCTGAAGCACTGCAGCACAGGGGGTCGGGTAGCTTCTTTCATGGAATCTCCAACTGTTAAATCAAATCAAACCACAACCAAACTCATCTATTCTTCCATCAGGCTACAGGATAAGTACATTGTGTAGATACATATGTGTTCACACATAAACATACTGTGTGTGTGTGTGTGTGTGTGTGTGTATAAAGGGATAGGCTACCCACTCCAGTATTCTTGGGCTTCCCTGGTGGCTCAGATGGCAAAGAATCCACCTGCAATGCGAGACCTGGGTTCCATTCCTGGGTTGGGAAGGTCCCCTGCCAGAGGGCATGACAACTCACTCCAGTATTCTTGCCTACAGAATCCCATGGACAGAGGAGCCTGGCAAGCTACAGTGCTTGGGGTTGCAAAGAGATAGACATGACTGAGCACAGATATACATACACACACACACACACACACACACACACACACACACACACACACACACCCCGATTACAACATATATCAATGACAGTGGCTTTAGATGGCAACAATGAAACACTTCACTCTACAGAGCTCTTGAGAACACTCTGGAAACACATTATTTGTCTAGTGATTCCCACAGATACTGTCAAAAATTCAGAGAGAGTACAACTGAAAAATCACATTCAGAGTGCTATTAATTACACAGGAACCCCCTGCCTTTCTGGAACAATGCTACTTTGCGTCAAGTAGATAAAGACAGATCTGATAGGCAAAGAATAGGAAAACTAGAATAACAGAAGACAGCACCTCCTTTGGGAGTCTGACACACAATCTGTGGCGTCAACATCGCATCACACCCTCATTGGGAGCAGTGGGACCCGACCTGCCAACAGCTCCAGACTTGCCCTGAGCACACACATCACACTGGGCTTCACCAGCGCCACCACCAGCGGCAAAGCAATAAAACAACAAAACAAGGCTTGCAGGAGTCTTGCGTTCGCTTGCTAATTTCAAAAGACACATTTCTGTTGACTGATAACAACATTCAATCTCAACAGTTATTTAAAATTGGAAAATACAATGTAACTAAATAAAACGATGCCATCGCTTGTTTTTCTAAGGCATTTTTTTGATTGTTTGCTTCTAAGTGCAAAGTTGACACCTCCTGAGTTTACCTGGCAGTAATCAAACACTTCTAACATGAGATAAAGAAATTTAACCTACCTCTTCAAAGGTGGTGTCCTCTTTCTTCAAGGCTATAAAATAAAAGGGGAAAGAAAACAATTATTGCGAAACATCTCAAAGAAGCCAAGTGTCTAAGTTCTAGGAAATTAAAAAAAAAAGTAGTATGGTGCTTCCATTTCAGAAAGTAAAACTGTACCCCAACCTGAATAACAATGTTATGGTACAAATATGAAAATTGCAAATGACGGAACTGCACAGCACGCATCTTTGTGAAGCACTTTCATAAATATGTAAATGAAACTACACTCCCAACTATGGAAAAGAAGTAGGCATATCTTTCCTCTAGTTCTCCTTTAGCAGAAAAATGTTTTAATCAAAGTATGAAGGAATCAAAAAGAAATCGTAAAGAAACTTCCCCTTAAACTTCTGTTGTTTGCTCGTCTACCATTATGCAGGGGGTGGCTGGACCTCCCAAACCAATTGTCAGGGAGACACCGACTCTGCACAGGGCCCCGAATGAGATTCTCATACTGACAGAAGTTGAAGTTTGATGAGGAAAGATAAGATGTGCAAAATAAACACGGCAGAAACATAATTCGAACATTCTCAACATCACTTTTCTAACAGGGTATCACCAAAGGAAACAATACATTTGGGGTGTTTCATAAGAACAGGCAAATACTTGAAATTTACTTCAAATATTTATACCCTCAGAACAGGCATTTAATTACTCTGAAGAGAAAGAGAAGTATTTCACGTTTAGCTGACAAACACCTAGGTCCTTAAATGCTACAATTATTTAGAATGTTTGAGATTAAAAAGAATGCACAAAGGATAAAATTTAACTGAAATCATGAGTTGGAGAAACGTTTCAGATGTACACAATTGTGCATAGGGGCTTACTGGTCTATACTCTAAAGTTCTATTCAGGCTGAATAGAGTAGAAACTAGAAAATCTTTAACACCCAGACTGGACTATTTCCTTCTTGCCGCCTAAGTCTTACCAATTCCTCCAACTTTCTGGATAAAGGGCTGGGATCTATAGGTAGAAAGAAAAGGAGGAAAGAGAAGGGAGAATTGCAGGTGTATTTTCTAAGATATAAAGAGAAGGAAGCCAGATAATCTCCCGTATACACTATTCTCAAACCCAGGACACCACAGGGGAGAATATTTTAAGACCAAGAAGTCTCCCCCTTCATTGAACACTTCATTACTAAATTGACACCTTGCATTGCTTCTTTTAAGCACCGAATCCCTTCCCTGAAGAGCAATTAGTGGTAACAAAAAAGCCCAATTAAAGCTGTCTTTGCCAAATATTTATCAGGTCACCGACGAAACTCTGACTTAAACAAGCATACAACATCTCGTTATTGATTACATTCCCTGATTGTCATTAATCATTCATGTAAATACAAACTCACAACTGTCTTCAAGGATATCATGGAATAACAAGCATATTACATTTTTCTGGATTAACAAAGGGGCATAGATTAAGCCATCTAACAAAATCAGATATTCTATTCAGTCCTCTGCTCAGACCCTGCTCCCTCCGGAAGTCTTTCCATGATCTCACTAAGACTAAAATGGTATCCCTCCTATGTTCTCCAACAGGAAATGATGTGAATCTTCCCGGTAGAATTTGTCAATGCTCATTCATTGGCCTGTCTTCTCTTAAAGTCTTTGAGGGACAGGAACCAGTATCAATGGTCACTGACTCTGAACACCAGCACAATATCCAGCACACAGGAGGTACTCAATAATTATTTGTGAAATTAATGAGCTGTACTTCAAGGGCAAAAGAACAGCATCTTACCCTTTGAGATACATTAAGTTTTGGCATATGAAAACCAGGTACTATTGTCTCTTATCCAGGTACTATTGTCTCTTATGAAGAATCACAGATATAAATTCCATATCACAGTTTTCAAAGTAAAGTCTTTTGAAACTGCCTGGGGAAGGGGAGGATATGGTGCAATAGTTCAATTTTTCATGTGAACCTTTAACCTTACATTTCTCTTTTTGACAGAATGGATTTATCAAGTGACAGCTGGACTCTAAAATTACACTCTTACAGAACAAGGTAACAAACCCCCAATTTCAATGTAACCACAGCCTCTTCCTTTTTTTCAGTTATCTCACAAACTTCATCTTTTAAAGAAATGGTATACATAGGGTTCATCTCAAATATCAGAGGGTATAAACTTCCTTTCTCAGGGAGATAATCCAAGTAAGTGGGAAGAAATGCATTCAAACAAATATGAAGAAACATCAGTTCAACCTTAATCTCACATTAGGTATTACAGAAAGCCTTTCTCCTAAGCAGTCATCTGAAAATAAAAGAAACAAGGAAAGAAAAGAGGAAATGGATTTTAATATTTAAACAATCAGGTTCCCATTTGTCTCTATTTATGCTAAACTAATTTTTTTTAAAGTGAGACAACTATAGTAATTCCTAATAAGTGAACACACTAACATTATTGAACAAAAAACATAACTACTCACTACTGAAGTCAATGGATGACTTTGAAATTCAATTACACTCATCTTACAAAAGAACAATAGCTGTGGCACTCCCTGGCAAATGTCAAACATTAGAGTGTTGTGGCCTGAAAGCCGGTGTGTTTTATTAGACCTTTTATAATTGAGTAATCTCAGATCAGCTGTATTTGAAGTGGGTAGTGACAAAGTTGGCTGATCTTGCATGTGCAAGTAAATTAAACATTAGCAATGTCACTGATATATAGTTAGAGTTATTATTATTAATCTTTTATAATAATGGATTATTAATCCATAATTAATGAAAATCACAGACTTTCAAAACCTGTCCTCATTTTCTGTAGATGATTACTAATTTCTCATGGCTAAACAATGATACTATATATTTTACCATATAACAAACTATATTTTTGAATCATACTAAAAAGCAAAATAAAGTATGTTCATTTCAAAACCCATAGTAGATTGGTTACAGGGAATGAATATACTGAGACGTTGAATTACTCAGCAGGAATAAATCATTCACTCTTTGATCTCCTCAGGAAGTACCAAGAAAGAAAGGAAGAAGATAGAGGAGATAAACTGAGAAATCAGAAGCAACAGTAACAGCCTCCAGGATCAATCTTCACCATGGGACAGATATTCACTGGATAGTTTATGTATTTTACCTAATCTAATCTTCATAACGACCTTAAGAAAACTGACAGATGAGGACTCTGGAATTAGGGAAATTCTGCTAGCTGGCCAAGGCACACAGCAAGCAACAGAAATGGGATTCGAACCCAGAACAGCATACCTCCCAAACCCATCCATTTTTCAGGTTAACTCTACTATCAAGCCAAGGGCCACTTCTTTTCTCTCGCTTTCCACCAGAAGATCCATATGTCAGGATGTTGTAATCACTAACATAACACGTTAGGAACATCTATGGAGTCTTCAGTCCCACACAACACAGGACATCTTATGCTTTCCTTAACTCAGTGCCAATAACAATGTGACTCGAAAAGCAAGCTCAGAGATGAGGGACCTGTCCAAGGTCACTCCACGACAACTGATGACACGGGAAGCCCCAACCCACCGGAAGCACGGCCCCTACCTTTAATCTATACACTAGGTAATCCCATAGAGATGCTTCAGCTCGACAGCTCCTGTACCTTAAAAATCCTTAAATAACGGGATCAATTGCATTGCTTTTTGACTTTGCAAATAAAACTTTAAAAAATATGTAGATAACAAAGACTTCTCTTCTGTAATGCTACTTCTAATGAATGTCTTGAGCTTGGTGTACTATCAGTCACGCTTTATCTCCTTTTACAGTATTCCAGAATGAGATTTGCTATTCAGAATCGTGACCCTCCACCAATACAATAATCAGGTATGTTCACAGCACTATACTGCTTCTGAAAAGGAGCAGGTAAAAATCTACCAGAACTTAGAAGACATTTTCACAAGAGTTGGAATCAAAAGGAGCTCCACATCACTAAATCTCTGTAAGCTATAAAATCCAAATAACAACAATATCACATTTGCCAGCACTGTAGTTAATCCAGATTTTACTGATTGTCAATCAAAACCTTGAAATTATTTAAACATAAGGAATTTTTATATTAATGTCCTTGGCTTCTTACTGAGACTCAATTGCAATGAATTATTTAACACAAAACTGGATGGGTTCCAACAGAGTCATTAGCATTAGTAAATATACACTTAGTGCCTTTTAGAACAGGGCTTAATGGACTTCAGAATCGGCCTCTGTGATAGTTTGGGTAGGGGGGCTGAAACATCCTTCTTAATAATGCACAGAGACTCAACACCTTGCTCTCTCACACTCGGTCTTAGCTTCAAACTTCATTTGAATGCAAGGGCTCTTCCTGGCATCCCTAACTCATAAAACTGCAAATACCCAATACACAAAATAAATAAACCAGGGCTAAATATTGGTTTCCTACCATAACTTTATAGTCATCTTGGGAAAGTTTATGTATACAAATGTGAAATTTTTTAAGTTAGAAGACAACAAAGAAATCTAGACTAAAAACATATTTTGACTTGAGGGAAGTTTGCATATTTCACGATGCACTTATACCACTATTTTTAAATGAATGGATGGAAGGACAAGGACAATACTCAGATGCACTCCACGGTTTTAGTTTAAGGCATGAAGCACCTTATGTTTAATTTCCATTAACACCTTCATTAACATGGATGACACGTTAAACAAGTGAAACAAAGGCTAGAGGGACTCAAAAGGCTTCTTGGGGACTCTGAAGTATTATTTTTAGTACTTGTACCATTTTCCTGCTGAAAACAGTTGCCTGTGTCAATGAAAGTTCAGATGTTAGAAAAGATAGCCGCCGATGTAAGGTTAAAGGGGGGTTTTACGGCCAACCCTAGAAGTCGAACCAACCCATTCCACGTGACACCGTTGTCACTCTGTTATCTGTGACACGGATTTTTTCTTAAAGGTCCCAAATATTTCTCGGTCGGCTATCTGTCGGTCAACTGGCCGGCTGATTTTAAGACAATAGCCCTGGAGCTCCAGTACTTCTTCCTGGAAGAAGTTTGGGAGACTTACTCCTAAAATATCCAGACAGGTTCACAGCGCGCATTTCTCTGCAGCAATGGAAAGATTCAGAGAACTCGGGACTCAACAACCACATCTCGCTTTCGAGGACCCGAAGTACCGAACAAAAGATCCCAAGGTATCTGTCCCGCTTCTCTTTAGGCTGGATGTTAGACAATACCATGGCACAAACTCAACATGTCACCAATACCCAAAGTTAAATTATTGACTAAATACCCAATACCAAGGCCTGAGAGCAAAAAAAAAAAAAAAAAGTGACCCAGGCGGCCGCGCAGCCGGGAGCGCAGCGGGGGACGGAGCGTGCCCTCGCCTGTCCCCCGCGGGCGCGAAGGCAGGAGCGCTAGCGGCGAGGAGAGGGAACCCGAGTCGTAGGCTTAAAACCGTGCAGAAGCGAACCCTCCGACCCTGAGGGGAAGAGGTGTCCCTCCTTTTTGTCGTCGCCCTCCCCCAGGTCCCGGGCACTGTTCCCCCCACCCTTCGCGCGCAGCGCACCCCACGCCAGTCCCGGGTGGCCGCTGAGCTGCTGGCGCCAGAAGCGCGGGGCCGAGGGCGCCGGGCCGGGGGCCCGGGACAGCACGCCCCTTACCAATGCGGCTGAAACTATCCGACAAAGTTCTCCGCAACTTCTTCATCTTGCCGATCTTCTCGGCCGGCTGCGGCTCAATGAGGTCGCACATCTGGGCGACACGGGGCTCGGGCAACTTCCCCAAACTGGTCCAGAGCGGAGCGCAGACAACGGCGAGGGCGCGCGGCGCGGCGAAGGCGGCGCCTCCCGCGCCTCCTGCGCCTCCTCCACCTCCTCCCCGGACCGGGAGGCGAAGCGCAGGGCGGGCGAGGCGAGCGAGGAGCGGCGGGCTCGGCTCGGGCCTGGGCCGCGGCTGGACGGGCGGGGGCGTTCTACGTGGTGCCGGGGGCGGCCGCGGTCGCCGCCGCCGCCGCCCAGCTCATTTTCCCTCCTTTGTAACCGAGAGACGCGCGGCCGGCGGCCGGCGGTGGGGGCGGCGCGGGCGGAGGCGGGCCGGGGGCGGG
>SJYX01019923.1:330702-372352 GCA_006410675.1 Oreotragus oreotragus
AAGAAAGAAAAACCATTCAGACCTCCACTTCTCCAATCTCAAAACAAGAATTTTAAAAGAGGGATTCGGGGCTTCATAAAATCCCAGAACCTACAGTTCAGGCGGCAGACACACATCGTCTTCATCCTGGAGCTAGGCTCCAAAAGTCTGTTTCCCAAGGGAGGGAGAAGGAAGATGGGGGAAAGGCCTGACTGTGTTGATTTCGGGCCAGCAAACTCCTTATGAATAGAAATGTAGTAATCTTGAGTCATCTGGCTATGAAAGTAATGAGTTTGTGAGCATGTGACCATGCTATTTGGTTGAAAGGAAGTTTTAGGGAGTTTATGTTTTATTAATAGACTTTTATCTGAAAACAAAAACTAGCCCCCTGCCTTCCTTAAATTGTGAGGAGGAACACTTCGATTTGTTCTGCTCTGCACTGAGCACATTATAGGGTCTTGATAAATGGCGACTGATAAAAGACAGGAAGTCAACCCAAGTGGGGAGCAGAGGGTGGGGAATTCCTTAAGAAAGTTAAACTGATGAGTTAAAATCGATGTTGGGTCCTGGTGCCTCTAACTAGACGTTATTGACAGCACCAAGTGTGGCCTCAGACAGGAGAAGGTTTGACTTTTGCCACTACATCAGGTTAGTTGGGGAGAAAGGTAGCAGCAGGTTTGAATGGAAAGTCTAAAGCCGCCAATCAAAATACTGATGCGTTGTACCTGTCAGTCAACAGCGATGAAGTAGTCATTAACTGAATGGACTTTAACAACTGTGCCTCTGTGGCTAGCCTATTAATCCTTTTTTTTTCTTTTTTTTTAAAGTCCCCTATTAATCCAATTATTCACTCTGACAATTTTGTGTGTGAATGTTTATATATATATATGTATATACATATATATAATTCATATTCTCTGTTTTACCTTCCCAGTATTTAGTATCATTGACTTTTTAAAAGATCAACTTCTAGTTGAATAGATTATGGTATATGTAGTCTATGGTATAGTAGGTAAACATTTTTTAAAATGAAATAGATCAACATGTGTGGATATATAAATATGTCTTGGGTTAGTGAAGAAAACTGTATTTACCATTAACCCATTTTCATAGTTATAAGAACAAATAGACATATATATGTTTCTAAATGCTTAGAAAACTTCAGAAGAGGAACAAAAAGCTGAGTGTGTATACTCAGGATAGAGAGAATGTTTTCTTTGCACTTTGTACCCTTAAATATAAGTTAAATGCTTTAACCCCCAAAATGCATTAATTTTATAATAATAGAAATAATAATTTAAAACATAAACATAATATTTACTACATTTTTATGTATCCCACTCCAAAAAAATTTCACCTAACTGCAATGGTATATCTTGCAGGAGAAACAGTTGTTAGTAATGGACCATGTAAAGCTTGGCAAGTATGAAAAATCAGCTTCCCAATATATCTGCTTCCTTCATTGGTTATACATTAAAATGGCTAATTTCGAAGAAACTGTGATATTAAAAAGGAAATTTTAACTGGATGCTTTTAAGATATGTACACTTACGTTACAGGATTCAACTTTTTTGGCTGTGCTGCCCAGCTTTCGGAATCTTAGTTCCCGGACTAGGACTAGCACTGTGCCGTCCGCATCGGAAACCCGGAGTCCTGACCACTGGACCACCAGGCATTCCCAGACTCAACTCTTGGTTTGGTTATTTGTTCCGTATTTGCCTTCATTTTAGAGTGTAAGTTCCCCAAGGGCTAGGGCCTTGGGTGGTGTTGTTTAGTCACTAAGTAATATCCAACTTGTTTGTGACCCCATGGATATGAAAGGTATAATACCTGTTTCATAGTGGATGTGAATTAAATATTTGTCATGGCTCAGACAGTAGGAAATCTGCCTGCAGTGCTGGAGACCAAGGTTCAATCCCTGGGTAAGGAAGACCCCCTGGAGGAGGAGACGGCAGCCCACGCCAGTATTCTTGCCTGGGAAAGCCCATGGACAGAGGAACCTGGGGGTCTACAGTCCGTGGGGTCGCAAAGAGTCAGACACAACTGAGCAACTAATACTTTCTTTTACTTTTCACTTTCAGATGAATCCAGAATGTATTGCTGCCACTGAGAAGTTACGTGTTATCCTCAGAAACAAAGATGACTCTCCGGCATCTGTATGGCATATGTATTTTCAGAGGGAGAATGGATCTGTGCCAGTTCTCTCTTTGAACTTCTGGTTAAGAAGGTTATAGTTTTGACTGGCCTGAATTAAAGGTGTAGTGTCTGCCTATAAACAGATAACCTTACTGAGGGGCTGAACCCAGCATGGGTGGAACTGAATCAAATTCAATCAGTTTAAGCATGTATGTGTATTAATTTGCTCAGTTGTATCTGACTCTTTGTGACCCTGTGGACTGTAGCCCACCAGGCTCCTATGTCCATGGGATTCTCCAGGCAAGAATACTGGAGTGGGTTGCCATGCCCTCCTCCAGAGGATCTTCCTGACCCAGGGATCAAAGGGTATTAGTTAGGCCTCGAGTAATTCCAGCAGGTGGCTGGAGACCCAGGACTCATGGGTTCTCATCCCTACTCTATCCCCAGATGCTGTGTGGCCTCAGACAAGTGACTTACCCACTTTGTTATCTATGAAGTGATGATTTTCAACTAGCTGACCTCTAGGGTCATCCATAGGTGCAAAATTCTGATTCTAAGTTGAATGGTGACACTTCTCCTCTCTCAGCTTATACACTGGGATACATTAATGAAGAGTAATTAATACACAAGTAAGATAGACAAAGATCCACTAATAAAAATGTTGTGAAATTTAACTAAGATACACTAGTCATGTTACACATAAATTATGCTCTTATTATGAATGGATCTTGTTCATATAAGAAAAATAGTAGGCTCATATGCTGGCAGTTAATTTTAAGGGAATGAATCTTAATCCAAATGAGATGAAATATAGAAGATTTGATTAGAATCTTAAGTCCCAACAGAAGCAGATTTACTGATCTGAAACAGTATCAGAAGATGGTATCAGAGAAAAGAAATCCATGAAACAAGGATGTGGGGACTAGAGTTGGAACGTGAAGTTAAAGTGAAAATATATGTTTATTAACGTAAATATTTAGAATTTAACTATGGTTGATACCTAATGATTACAGCATATAGTTGAGTGTAGTTATTAAAGTGGTGGAAACTTACCTAATTAAATATCCTCTTAGAACTCTAAACAGTTACCCTAGTTAATTATTTTTAGGATCAAATATTATACTTTTTTTTTTTCCACATATCCAGGAACTGAAGTAGCACAAGTTTAGGTGACCTATACCAAGTTCCCAGTGAGTCATCAGTGAAACTGGCACATGGAATTCAGAGCTCTCCTCACTGACTTTTATGTTCCAGCTGTTGGGTAATGTCCAACCTTATGGTCTCCTTTTTGTTGTTGTTGTTTTGACAAAGGGAAAATTAAAATTATAAAAGCAAGAACCTCCCTGGCGGTCTAACGGTTAAGACTCCCCACTTCCGCTGCCAGGGGTACAGGTTTGATCCCTGGTCTGGGACTAGGATCCCACATGCCTGCTGTGTGGCTCGGTCAAAAATAGATAAATAGTAAATCTTTTAAAACAATTTTTTAAATTAAAATTTTTAAAAAGGGAGGGAAATGGAAGGTCACAGAAACCAGTGTTTCTCACACTCAGGTAAATAGAGGCTCTCCTGCCTCCTTCTCTCCTGTTCTATCAGCCATCCATTACCTAGTCACTCATAATTCAAATCCTTTTCACTTTCACAGAAATCACTCAGTGCTGACACAAACCTCTCAATTCGTTCAGGAATAAAACCTATATTTGTCTATATTATTTTGTGGGTAATTCTAATTTTTTTTCATCTTATATTTCAGGAGACCAAGGGATGTAAGTCAGCTGACCTACTTGCAAATGATTGCAGAAGGAACAAAGCAGTTGCAAACCCATTCAAATGGTGTCAAGGATAAATGAGCTCAGAATAGTTTTGAAGAAAATAAACTATCGAGGTCAAAGTGTGCATTGAAATTTTGATAAATTCCTCTCTCCTATTAAATCATTAAAGATCTAGTAAATGACCCAGGGATCAAACTGGGGGGTCTCCTGCACTGCAGGCAGATTCTTTACCATCTGAGCTACGAGGGAAGCCCACACCTGCCAGGCTCCTCTACCTATGGAATTCTCCAGGCAAGAATACTAGTGGGTAGAGGAGCCTGGTGGGCTGCAGTCCATGGGGTCACTGAGTCAGACACGACTGAGCAACTTCACTTTCACTTTTCACTTTCATGCATTGGAGAAGGACATGGCAGCCCACTCCATTATTCTTGCCTGGAGAATCCCAGGGATGGCGGAGCCCAGTGGGCTGCCGTCTATGGGGTCGGACAGAGTTGGACACGACTGAAGCGACTTAGCAGCAGCAGCAGCAGCCATCCCCTTCTCCAGGGGATCTTCCCAACCCAGGGATCAAAGCCGGGTCTCCTGCATTGCAGGCAGATTCTCTACCAGCTGAGCCACGAGGGAAGACCCCTATTAAACCATACTTAAAAATAAGAATGGGCTCTCATTCCTGTTTTTCACTGTTGTGTTATTTGTACAACAGAATCTTGCATGAGAAACTACCATTTCTAACTCACGACTCACTCAGTTGTCCCTTTGGTGTTGCTTGTGTGGGTGGTACAGACGTGTCATCTCTGGAGGGTCCTTGTTTATGGTTGTCATCCGTTCCAGTGTGTCATGTTGCGCCCATCAGAATGGAACTTCAGAGGCCAGCACTATAATTGAGCTCTGGACATGGATGTTAAAGCACTCAGAAGTTAATACTTCCAGGGAACCCAAACCCTGTGCCTTTTGGTCAGTCTAGACAAGTCCTGTTGAGAGTAATTAAATTTAGAAATGTAGCTTTTTTACCAAAACCATCCTAGTCTTAAAGAAAAAAAAGTTAAAAAATTCTAATCTTTCTTCCCAAGGCCCTTGACAGTTCATCTACATTCACATGCCTGTTCTAATCAAGTGCTTACAAGCCAGAAAAACTATCCAGAGGATAACTATATTGATGGTGTCATTGGACATATCATATTTCCTAGCTAAAATGGCTTACTATATATAACTGTAAAATAACTTGAATAACTTATGGCTTTATACTGGGCTATAAACTGATGATCTCATCTTATTTTAACCCACACTACTCCAAGGACATTATCATTATCACTATGTAGCATAAAGGAAATGGGCCTAGAGATGCCAAGAGAGTATCTCCCAGAGCATTACACAGGTTCCAGTTTTAGACTAAGACACACTTTGGTTACCAAAATCTCTTCTTTCATAAAGCATTTTTCTAACAACTTGGGTGGTGTCTTCTTTTTCTTTTGGTATATTTTGGATATAATTATGGTTGTCCTTGGCAATCCACTCCAGTACGATTGCCTGGAAAATCCCATGGACAGAGGAGCCTGGTAGGCTACAGTCTATGGGGTCGCAAAGAGTCAGACATGACTGAGAGACTTCTCTTTCACTTTATTATATAGAAAGGAGCTATTCTAAAGCGGAGAGAGACCAAGGAACTGGCCAGACTCAAACAGGCTAATGGATGGATCAAAATTCCTAAACTCTAGTGCTGTGTTTTGCCTTTTCCTACCTTATGGGAAGAAATTAGAAGTGTGATGTTAAAAGATAGGGCTTCCCTGGTAGCTCAGACAGTAAAGAATCTGCCTGCAGTGTAGGAAATTCAGATTCAATCCCTGAGTGGGAAAGATCCCCTGGAGAAGGGCATGGCTACCCACTCAGTATTCTTGCCTGGAGAATCCCATGGACAGAGGAACCTGGCAGGCTACAGTCCATGGGGTCGCAGAGTCAAGATACACACTTGACTTTGAAAAATAGTGTTTTAATTAGTGTTTATAAATGAACTGAATATTCTAAAAGTATCGCTTGTTGAACCATTGTAGCATGTGTTAGTAATGGATTAATGCAGTTTTGCTCATAACTAATAGCTAATCCAATACTTCATGTCCTATGAAAGTCAGTCATATCAAAACTAGTTGGTGTCTTTGTTCAGGCTGGTATAACAAAATGCAACAGACTGGGTAAAACAACAAAAATTAATTTCCCACACACTTCCAGAGGCTGCAAGTCCAAGATGCCAGCATGGCTGAGTTCTGCTGAGAACCCTCTTCTGGGTTGAAGACCGTCAACTCCTCACTGTGTCCTCATATAGCAAAAGGCAGGAGGAAGCTCTTCGGGACCTCTTTGTAAGGGCACTAATCCTATTTGTGACAGCTTCACTCTCATACCCAAATCATCTCTCTAAGACCCTTCAAATACTGTCACACTGGGAGTCAGTTTTCAAAGCATGGATTTTGGGCAGGGGCTGGGGCACACAAATATTCAGTCTATAGCACTTGGGTAGCATTTTCAAAGGCAGGGATAGGAGGAGGAATGGGGCACAAAGAGATTGAAAAACCCTCCAAGATGATTCTGCACAACCTGCAGCAAGTGAGAATCACTGATTTAGTCTTTAAATAGCAACATGATGGTAGTTATTTGATGAAAGTTAAATATACCTAGAGGACAACACAGAAATATCTGTGAAGCATAAAAAGCAATACGCTTGGAGACATAAATCCTAGATGTATCTCAAGCAATAAAAAACAAAACAGGATTAGGAGTCAGAAGAGAACTAATTCCCAGTTCTAGAACCTTCTCTCATGACTTCTATAATATTACTAATCCTCTGCTTCCTCACTTGTAAACCAGAGATAGACAGTCCAAGAGAAGTCCAAGATCTTGGAGCTTCAGCCTCTAGAACTGTGGGAAATTAACTTTCGTTGTTTTTAAGTCACCTAGTCTATTGGATTTTGTTGTACCAGAGACAGACAATTATCCTGGTACTGCCTATATACAAATTTAAGGGACTGTTATCGCCTTTCCCAAATCAAGTCTGTTTTGATTTCTTCTAGCCAATGAATGGGCCAATATAGTTGAATAGAAAAGATTGAAAGAATGGATTTTCAGTACTAACTCTGTTCTCTTATCACAAGCAAGTCCTTTTACTTGTCTTCATTTGTCCATTCATCAGATACAAACTGAGTACCTACTGTGTCCTAGGCCCTGTGCTAAGAGGTGGATATCTGCAGTGAAAGCAGCAGAGCATGGTCACAAGCCCTGGCCCTGCCTCCAGAGAGCTTAACAGACTAGTGAGGGAAAATAAAAGGTGGCCCATTTTACAGGAGGGGAGGGAGACTTCCCTAGTGACCCAGTGGTTAAGACCCTGCACTTCCACTGCTGAGAGTGCAGGTTTGAACCCTGTTTGGAGAACTAAGATCCCACATGAGGACTGGATGCTATGGCTGTTCCGGCAGGGAGATCTCACCCTAGGCTGAGGGTCAGTGACGTCCACTCTGAGCAATCACACCTAAACTGAAATATAAAAGGCCCATGGAGGCATTTGAGGGGCAAGCAGGAGTTCCCGGAAAAGGGGTCAGCACTTGTGGGGACCAGATGGCATAAGGGGAGACTGTAGTGCATTCATGAAATTGAAAGGTGGCCCACGTAGAGAATGGACATGAAATAAGCTAGTGGATTTCAGAAGGGCCAAAAGGGCAGGCACTTCAGTAATCCTACAGTAAAGACCATGTGCGCTCTAAGTCCTACTAGAATGTCACAGAACACTCAGGGGAGTCTCTCTTCCTCCTGTAAACCCACAAAAATGATAATGAATGCATTTTTTAAGAGTGTACGTCCACCAGCATATAGATATTGAAAGGAAAAATAGCATCAAAAATATTTGGAGACTGGAAAAACAATGGTTGAGTAGTGATTGATTTGCCAGTCCCAAAAGCTGATTCCTAAGCCAGCAGTTGGCCAAACTGGGAGGCAACCTACTGACAGTTTATAACTGACTGTCAGGATGCAGGGAGGAGAGAGCAGCACAAGAGGATGGTCACGTCTGGGTCCCAGGGACAGCCAAGTGTGGGTTCTTGGCTTCACACAGGAAAGAAGTCAAGAGTAAGCCAGATAAAGAGAAAGAAGGTTTATTCAGGAAGGAACACACTCCATAGACAGAAAGTGAAAGAAGGTGAAAGTGTTAGTCACTCAGTCGTGTCCAACTCTTTGCAACCCCATAGACTACAGCCCACCAGGCTCCTCTGTCCATGGGAATTCTCCAGCAAGAATATTGGAATGAGTTGTCATTCCCTTCTCCAGGGGATCTTCCCAACCCAGGGATCAAACCTGGGTCTCCAGCATTACAGGCAGATTCTTAACCACTGCATAGACAGATTGTGGACCATCTCAGAAGGCAAAAAAGGCTCAAAGGTATAGGGTTGTCAGTTTTTATGGATTGGGTAATATATAGGCTAATGAGGGAGAGGAGCTTCAAAGGCTAACAGAGTTCTGCCAAGAGAATGCACTGGTCATAGCAAACACCCTCTTCCAACAACACAAGAGAAGACTCTACACGTGGACATCACCAGAGAGTCAACACTGAAATCAGATTGATTATATTCTTTGCAAATGCCTAACAATTATACAGTGGAAGTGAGAAATAGATTTAAGGGACTAGATCTGATAGACAGAGTGCCTGATGAACTATGGACGGAGGTTCATGACATTGTACAGGAGACAGGGATCAAGACCATCCCCAAGAAAAAGAAATGCAAAAAAGCAAAATGGCTCTCTGAGGAGGCCTAACAGATAGCTGTGAAAAGAAGAAAAGCAAAAACCAAAGGAGAAAAGGAAAGATATAAGCATCTGAATGCAGAGTTCCAAAGAATAGCAAGAAGAGATAAGAAAGCCTTCCTCAGTGATCAGTGCAAAGAAATAGAGGAAAACAGAATGGGAAAGACTAGAGATCTCTTCAAGAAAATTACAGATACCAAGGGAACATTTCATGCAAAGATGGGCTTGATAAAGGACAGAAATGGTATGGACCCAACAGAAACAGACGGTATTAAGAAGAGGTGGCAAGAATACACAGAAGAACTGTACAAAAAAGATCTTCATGACCCAGATAATCACGATGGTGTGATCACTCACTTAGAACCAGACATTCTGGAATGTGCAGTCAAGTGGGCCTTAGGAAGCATCACTACGAGCAAAGCTAGTGGAGATGATGGAATTCCAGTTGACCTGTTTCAAATCCTAAAAGATGATGCTGTGAAAGTGCTGCACTCAATATGCCAGCAAATTTGGAAAACATCAGTGGCCACAGAACTGGAAAAGGTCAGTTTTTATTCCAATCCCAAAGAAAGGCAATGCCAAAGAATGCTCAAACTACCACACAGTTGCACTCATCTCACACGTTAGCAAAGTAATGCTCAAAATTCTCCAAGCCAAGCTTCAACAATGCGTGAACCATGAACTTCCAGATGTTCAAGCTGGCTTTAGAAAAGGCAGAGGGATTAGAGATCAAATTCCCAACATCCGCTGGATCATTGAAAAGGCAAGACAGTTCCAGTAAAACATCTACTTCTGCTTTATTGACTATGCCAAAGCCTTTGACTGTGCAGATCACCACAAACTGTGGAAAATTCTGAAAGAGATGGGAATACCAGACCACCTAACCTGCCTCTTGAGAAATCTGTATGCAGGCCAGGAAGCAACAGTTAGAACTGGACATGGAACAACAGACTGGTTCCAAACAGGAAAAGGAGTACATCAAGGCTGTATATTGTCACCCTGCTTATTTAACTTCTATGCAGAGTACATCATGAGAAACGCTGGGCTGGATGAAGCACAAGCTGGAATCAAGATTGCCGGGAGAAATATCAATAACCTTAGATATTCAGATGACACCACCCTGATGGCAGAAAGTGAAGAAGAACTAAAGAGCCTCTTGATGAAAGCGAGGCTAATGTTGAAGCTGAAACTCCAATACATTGGCCACCTGATACGAAGAGCTGACTCATTGGAAAAGACTCTGATGCTGGGAAAGACTGAAGGCAGGAGGAAAGGGATGAGATGGCTGGATGGCATTACGGACTCAACGGACATGAGTTTGAGTAAACTCCGGGAGTTGGTGATGGACAGGGAGGCCTCGGGTGCTGCAGTCCATGGGGGTGCAAAGAAATAGACAGGACTGAGCAACTGAACTGAACTGGTTGAGTGAGAGGAGTATTCCAGCTATTTTGGGAAAGAGGTGGGGGTTTCCAGGAATTGAGGCACCACCCACTTTCTGACCTGCGGTCATTCCTGGAGCCATCGAGGTACCTGGGATGTATTACAATGAGCATATGCTGAGGCTGAGGTCAGATGGAAGTTGATTCTGACCTCTTGGACCTTGTTGGTTCAAATCAGTTTACGTCCTGTCCTTGGGCTGTGTCATTCTTTCAAAGCTTGTGCCCTGCCTGCTTTCTGTCTCAAAGACACCTAGCCTTCTTCCCTCACTTTCTTTCCATACTTCTGCCCAATAGATTGCCCTCCAGTGGAACCCGCAGTTAACAAGTCAACCGCGTAAACTGAACTTGCCCCAGACTTTCTAGTGCCTCTCTTCTAGGTATGGGTGGACAGCCAAGGATCTCTAGACAGTTGATGAAATAGTCTAATAAGAAAGACAGTGGCCAAAACTAACAGAAAAGAAACAAAGAAGCAATAAAGATGATGCAGGAGGGAAAAAAAAACTGTTATTAATAACTTTAAATATTCAAAGATACTGACACATTATGATATTGCAGCCATGGAATAAGAGATAGATGGTATTAATAATTTTATTTTTTTTTTTTACTTTATTTTACTTTACAGTACTGTATTGGTTTTGGCATACATTGACATGAATCCATCATGGGTGTACATGAACTCCCAAACATGAACCCCCCCCTCCCATAAAGATGAACCCTTGGATATTAAAAGCATCATAGTATAAAAGAAAATTTCTAGTTAAAGTTTAAAGTATAAAATTGAGGAAATCCCTCAGAAAGGAAAACAAAAAGAGAAGAGGAGATAAAAGATGGAAAAGGTACAGACTAGTCCAAGAAATGCAATATCTGAATAAAAGGAGTTCCAGAAAGAGAGAACAGACAAAATGGAGGGGCTGAAACTATCAAAGAACCAATTCAAGAAAATTTCTTAGAATGAACGGACATGACTTTCCAAATTGAAAGAGCCTATTGAGCTTCCAAGAGGATGGATGAAAATAAACCTATCCTGAGACACATTCATCATGAAACAAAACCCTGTAGACACACAGATATTCTAAAACAACTTTCAGGAAAGAAAAACAGGATTTTAAAAAGAGTCAGGTACGAGAAGGGCTTTAGAATTCTCAGCAGCCACACTGAATGCTAGAAACTAGTAGAAGGAAATGACTTCTAATGTAGAGTTCCCCAGGCAAATTGGTAACTAACTGAGAGGGCAGAATATGTACTTTTCTGATGTGAAAGAGCAAAGACACTAATCTGATAGGTCCATTTTTCAGGGAGCTATGAGATACCTTATTCAACTAACATAAGAAAAGAGAAGACGGAATCCAGGGAAAGGAATTCTGATACACGAGGAAGTCCTGGTGATAGTGAAGAGAAAATCTAAGACCACAGCTCTGAAGGAAGCCTAAAGATCAACCAGTCTGCTGGGCTGGAGCAGGACAGAGGTCATGGAGAGTGAGCACCAAGAAAGCGACCTGAGCAGAACGAGTGGAATGTAAAGAATGCTGAAGGAAGTAGTAAAACAGGGGGCGGGGCAATGTGGGGATGTATTAATGATAAGTACACAGGAAAAATGGAGTAGGAAATGGCAGCCCACTCCAGGACTCTTGCCTGGAAAATCCCACGGATAGAGCCTGGTGGGCTACAGTCCACGGGGCTGGACACGACTAAGCAACTGAGCATAGATAGACAGTACATAGTTCAGTCTGCCCAACAGTGAGCTCTCCCCTTAGGAATTTATCAGGATGTCCAGACACACTTGACACAAGGCATCCACCCACAAATATAATAAAGAATACTAAACTGGGGTTCCCAGCAGGAAAAGAGCTCATATAGAGGTTTGATGAGGAAATGACAAAGGTTGAAGGGTGGTTTGGGGGCTTTTATTGTGGTTAAAGGGTGGAGCTGGCATGGTGGGGAATTTTCTTAAACATGAGCTAAAATCTGCCCTATTTGAAATTCCCTTTGACTCTTAGGGGGCTTCCCTGGTGGCTTAGATGGTGAAGAATCTGCCTGCAATGCAGGAGACCTGGGTTCTATCCCTGGGTTGGGAAGATACCCTGAAGAAGGGCATGGCAACCCACTCCAGTATTCTTGCCTGGGGAATTCCATGGATAGAGGCTCCTGGAGGGCTACAGTCCCTAATGTTGCAAAGAGTCAGACACGACTAAAGTGACTTAACTGTAAAGACCTACACAGGTCTTCTCATCTTGGTTGCCCAGATGTGGGGAAGATAAGGAAGAGGGGTGGGGACTGAAAGCTGCCAAGAGTCAAACATCAAAAATGGAGTCAAGGACCTCCCTGGTGGTCCAGTGGCTGAGACTCCGCGCTCTCCATCCAGGGGGCTCACGTTCGTTCCCTGGTCTGAGAAGATCTCACATGCTGCAGCTAAGTGTCTGCATGCTGCAACTAAAGATCCTGCACAGACAAATACATAAATAAAAATAAATATTTTTTACAGTAATTTAAAAATGAAATCAAGCCTCTTCCTTACAAAAATCAACTTATGGGGCACAGGAGTTATTAACCAAAACAACAAAAAAAGTTAGTACAGGAAAAGAAAAATATTTGTAGCTTAGTATTCTTTGCTATTTTAAAACAACTTCAGTGACTTCCACTCTAGATAACGAAGAGTGAGCTTATTTTCCCTAAGCCCTATAACACCACCATGTATGTGAACACTCTCTATTTCTCATCTTCTCAACATGGCCATGAGTTAACTATATTACTTTCAGTAGCTACACTGAAGTGTTATTCTCCTCTGTGGCTTCCCTGGTAGCTCAGACGGTAAAGAATCTGGCTGCAATGCCTGAGACCCAGCTTCGATCCCTGGGTCAGGAAGAACCCCCTGGTCGAGGGCATGGCAACCACTCAACTATTCTTGCCTGGAAAACTCCATGGACAGAGGAGCCTGGAGCTTTACAGTCCACAGGGTCACAAAGAGTCAGACACTACTGAAGCAACTTAGCATGCAGCATGCATGCATGCTCCTGAAGAGGCTGAAGCGTAAGAAACAGAGGACAGTGCTGTGGAGGATTCATTTGTAACAAGTGTGCATGAGTAAGTTCTCAAACAGATATAATTAAATTGCCCCTCAGTTCTGACTTTATCTTAGAGGCAATGGGGAGCTACTCATCACCTTGGTGATCTAATCAATGAGGCTCTGAGTGTGATCGTGACATCAGACTGCACTTTATTGAGATTACTTTTGTTACTTTATGGAGAGGAATCAAAGGAAGGAAAGAATGGACATGGTGGTGTCTAACAAGAAGCTTAGCTAGTCTAGCCTGAAACCCAGACAGGAAGTTGGCCTGGATTCAGGTATGAGTGCAGGGGTAGGTAGCAGTACTAAGATGGTGATTGATTGGACTGTGGGATGGAAGAGACTCAAGACTGAAGACTAATATTGCATTTTCTGGTTTGAACGAGTAAATGGGGTGCCATTTATTAAAATACAAAATCCAGGGACTTCCCTGGCAGTCCAGTGGTTAAGACCTCACCTTCCATTGTAGGGGGTACATGTTTAATCCCCGGTTGGGGAACTAAGATCCCACATGCCTCGTGGCCAAGAAACCAAAACATCAAACATAAACAACATTGTCAAATTGTTTTACAATTGCTTCAGTCATGTCTGACTTTTCAACTCTATGGACTGTAACCCCCTAGGTTCCTCTGTCCATGGGATTCTCTAGGCAAGAATACTGGAGTGGGTTGCCATGCCCTCCTCCAGGGGATCATCCAGAAAATCCAACAGAGGAGCAGGTTGGAAGGAAACAGAATGACTTTAGTATTGGATATACTCAGGCTCAGGAGAGACAGCCTGGCTGGTGATGGAGATCTGGCATCAGCAGCATAGAAATGGCCACTGAGGGCCTGGGAGTGTGAGACTGTTCAGGGAGTAGGTGTAGAGAAAGCAGCATCAAGGACAAAGCCTGAACGAATACAAACAGGGAAGAGGAGTCGGCAAAGGGGAGGAAAAGGGAATAGGTGCAGAGGCAATAGGAAGGTCCCTGTACATTAGGAAGTCAGGAAAAAGAATGTTCAGCCATATTCAAGGAGTTGAAAGGGAACACCGTAGTGCGCTGGAGAGGGAAAGAGGAGGAAATGCAAATAACCTCGATGATAAGAGCCCTGTCTGCGGAGCAGGTAGGCAGGCTGAAGAATACTTGTGAGTCAAGACACTCATTTTCATCACTGTTTAAAAGATCATAATAGGAAATTTTCTTGAGTGCTTACTATGGCAGGGTGCTGACTTAGGTACGTTACATCCTTTAGCTCATTTAATTTTCAAAACAACATCATCTCTACGAAATAGATACTATTGTTAACACCCCCATTTTTCAGGTAAAGATCCTGCAGTTTAAAGAAGTTAAGCAATTACTCAAAGGAATAGAGATGATGAACAGACTGGCTGGAATTTGATCTCAAAAAAGAGATTGTCTGACTCCAGACTGTACAGTCTTCAACACTGCACTCACTATACCCTCTAAACAATCTGCCAAAAATAATACTATTCACTTGTCCATTCAACAGACGTACCGTGTGCCAGGCATTAGTCCAGGTGTTGGTAATCCAGCAGTGTATGTAACAATGCCCTGACCTCACAAATCCTACTTTCTACTGGAGGACATAGATGGTAAACAGATTTTTGAACTGCTTTTGTACTCTTAGTATTTAGTGTCATGAATACCAAGAAATCAAGGTAAATAGCTGGAGAATGGCTAGCGAGGAAGGCTGTATTTTAGATCACAGGCCTTTCTGAGATGATATTTGAGCAAAAAGCCAAATGAAATCAGGGATTGAGCCAGGAGAAGATGCGTTCCAAACTGAAGGAGGAAGTGCCACAATCCTGAGATGAGGGCGGGAGCAGAGGGCACACAGAATGAGTGGGGGGAATTGGTAAGCCAGATGGTTGCTAAGGGAGGCAGGGCTGTAGCACGCTCAGGCTCTGAGCAAGAGTTTAGCTGTGCTTTGGGGAGTGATGAGTAGCCGGGAGGATTTTGAGCAGGACAACAACAAACTCTTGACTCACGCTGCATTCGTTTGCAATAAAGTCCAGACTTTTTGGATTCTGTGACCATCACCCTTTCCATTTTTCTCTAGAACGGAGGTGCTACCAGGGCTTCCCAGGAGGCGCTAGTGGTAAAGAACCTGACTGCCAATGCAAGAAGACGTAGGAGATTCAGGTTCAGTCCCTGGGTCGGGAAGATCCCTTGCAGGAGGGCATGGCAACCCACTCCAATATTCTTGCCTGGAGAATCACATGGACAGAGGAGTCTGGTGGATACAGTCCATGGGGTTGCACTGGCTCGGACACGGTGGAAGTGACTTAGCACACAGTCACTTGACCACAGAGCCCATTTGAGCAGGACGACAACAAACTCTTGACTCACGCTGCATTCGTTTGCAATAAAGTCCAGACTTTTTGGATTCTGTGACCATCACCCTTTCCATTTTTCTCTAGAACGGAGGTGCTACCAGGGCTTCCCAGGAGGCGCTAGTGGTAAAGAACCTGACTGCCAATGCAAGAAGACGTAGGAGATTCAGGTTCAGTCCCTGGGTCGGGAAGATCCCTTGCAGGAGGGCATGGCAACCCACTCCAATATTCTTGCCTGGAGAATCACATGGACAGAGGAGTCTGGTGGATACAGTCCATGGGGTTGCACTGGCTCGGACACGGTGGAAGTGACTTAGCACACAGTCACTTGACCACAGAGCCCTTGAATTGTGACCAGTCCAAACTGAGATGTGCTTAGTGTGACATGCACATCAGATTTCAAAGACTCAGTACCAGCAAAAGAATGGAATAGAACTCATGGCCAACTTTTTATCTTTGTTATATGTTGAGATGATAATATTTTAGATATATTGGGTTAATTATAATAGTCAAAGTAATTTCACCTTTTTAACGTTTTTTTAAACTTTTTTTTAAATGCAGTTACTAGAAAAATTCCAGCTACTTTCTATTTGGCTCGTGTTATATTTCTATTGGACTGCCCTGGTCTAGACAACTTCCCTTTTGTTTTCAGCTTCAGAATGTTATAATGACAAATGACATAACTTGTGTAGGGTTCTTTGAGTTTTCTTAAGGAAACATGTTATGTAACAACAAGATAAATTTTTGAGGATGACAGTCAGCCAAAACATGTACTGTTCTTTAGAGGCCAAAGATAATGTTACTGAATTGGTCGTGGTTTTGTGTTGTTTTTCCAACAATGCAGGTGAGTTTGCACAAAAGCTTCTGTAGTGTTTCCCCACTCATTCCACCCGCTCCCTGTACTCCCTTATAACCAAAACAGCATGCTTTCTAAATACCTGGCCCAGGTTAAGAATGCAGTTCTCTAGCCATGAATTTTTTTCTCTGTGCAAAGCATTCAGTCTTGTGCAGGTCTGAACCACAGCATATTTAACATGATATTCTAATTATCTGGTCTACTCAAGCAAGCGGATTCCAAATGTCAGTGATTATATCTGTAATCATAATTATAGGATACTCTTGGCTCTTTTATATTTAATTCTAAATATGGTCAATTAGAATGTGCTATTTCTAGTGAAAAAATTTGCACACATACCCTGATCAAGAAATTTGTTTTTCTTTGTGAATTTCTATCTATGGAAAGTCTCACAGTGTTATAAATTAAATCATATTTTGATTTACAGCTAACATTATATTATGATAAGATGTTGGAATTATTGGGGATGATGTAACTGTGTTACTCCATCCTAGGCCTGGAACACCAGAAAGAAAATAGAAGAATCAGACAGAAGAACCTCCCTCATCTTCTTTGACCACTCACTCCTGGTCCCACCTCCTTTTCCGTGTTCTATTAGGTATATGACAGGCCTTCACTCTCAGTATTCAATCTCTGTTCTTATGCTCTGGAGTCATTCTCTTTCTCAAGGACCTCACTGCTTTGCCTCACCCTTCTCCCCTGCGTGTCACCATCGCCCTACTGGATCATCTCCACCAGCAAATGGCTCTAAGATCCCCCATCATTAACACACACACACACAATCCTCCATGGCACCCGTTCCCTTTCCTTTGTACCTTCTCCATTCCTCTTCACAAAAATATCTTTCAAAACCATTGCCGGTAACTCTGCTTCCATTTTTTCTCCCATTCATTCTTCAACTGTAGGACAACTGGATTTCCCTCCCCGACAGAAATTGCTCTTGTTGAGCAAGCTAAGACCTCCTGGGGCCAAATCCTAAAGACCTCGGTTTTCATCTTAAGAGTGTTCTTGCAGTCCTGGGATACTCCCTTCTCTAAAGTTCTCAGCGATACTCTTGTTTTGCTCCTCAATAATTGGCTGCTCCTGCTGCTGCTGCTAAGTCACGTCAGTCGTGTCCGACTCTGTGTGAACCCATCGAGTGCAGCCCACCAGGCTCCTCCGTCCATGGGAGTTTCCAGGCAAGAGTACTGGACTGGGTCGCCAGTGCCTTCTCCGAACTAACTGGCTGCTCATTCTCAATTTCCCCCTCCCTCTACTCCTCTGTTTCCATCAGACCTCTACATACAGGGGATCCTCTGATTCCTTCGACTCTTCTCTTTATCTTCTCCTTCCCTTGTTGTTGTTCATTGTTCAGTCCCTCAGTCGTGTCCGACTTTTTGTGATCCCATAAGTTGCAGCATGCCAGGCTTCCCTGTCCTTCACCATCTCCCGGAGTTTGCTCAGATTCATGTCCATTGAGTCAGTGATGCCATCCAACCATCGCATCCTCTGTCGTCCCCTTCTCCTCCTGCCTTCAACCTTTCCCAGCATCAGGGTCTTTTCCAATGAGTTGGCTCTTTGCATCAGGTGGCGCTCTCAATTCCCATAGCTTTAAAGGCCATCTAATCGCTGATAATTCCAAATGTATATCTCAAATGCAAATTCCAGACTAATAGACCCACATAGTTGAATCTCAACTGTGTACCTCAAGTTTAACATGTCTACAAAGAAAATATTGACGTATTCCTCCCATACAAAGAGGAAATAAGAAAAAAGATGATGAAAGAAGAGGAGGAAATTCCCTGGTGGTGCAGGATATTAGGACTCAGCGCTCCCACTGCAAGGAACATGAATTTGATCCCTGGTTGAGGAACTAAGATCCCACGTGCTGTGAGGTGTGGCCAAAAAAATAAAAAAGATACAAAGAGTAGAAGGAGAAGAAAGGGGAAAGAAAGAAAGAAGAAAGGATATATTATATTTTTGCTCCAGGCAAAAATTAAGATACTTCTTCTTCCCATATTCCCATATTTAATCCATCAGCAAATTGTATAGACCAGCTCCAATATGTGTCTCAAACCCTTCACTTTCTGCTTATCTCTACTGCTACTGCTCTAGATCAGGAAATCGTTTTCTCTGAGTCACTACTACATCCTTCCTGGGTTACTGCTGTAAGTGAAGTCATTAAGTCGTGTCCAACTCTCTGCAACCCCATGGACTGTAGCCTGACAGACTCCTCCATCCATGGGATTTTCCAGGCAAGGATACTGGAGTGGGTTGCCATTTCCTTCTCCAGGGGATCTTCCCGACCCAGGGATCAAACCCCGGTCTCCCACACTGCAGGCAGACTCTTTACCATCTGAGCCACCAGGGAAGCCTCTGGGTTACTACTGCATCCTTCCAACTGATTTCCTGTCTCTGCTCTTGTATCTGCTCACCTCATTTTCAGAACAACCAAAGGGATCTTTTAAAATAACATATCAGCTCATGTCACTCTCTCGTTTAAACTTGACCACTTCCCATTGCATTTGGGAGTTCAAACACCTGCCCATCACTCACGAGCTCCACACGGTTCGGCCCTTGCCTAACTCTCTAGCTTCGTCTTGTGCCACCTCCCATCCCCACCACTCCTTCTTCCACACCTTACCTCTTCTGTACTTGCTGACCTTTCTGCCAGGAATGCCCCCATCTTCTCCCCTCATCTGAACGACAGGCTTCTTTTCATCTTTCAAGTCTCACTTCAAATGTCATCTCACAGAGCCTTGCCAGATTACCCCTTCGAGAGGATCCTTGTCCACTCATTTTTTTTTCACAAGGCCTTATTTGTTTCCTCCCTGGTATGTGCCACAATTCTTTTTAGTAGATCTGCTTTTTGGACTCTCAGCCCCTGCCTCTCACTAATCGCATCCCTGGTAAGAGGACTGACAACCTGGTTGGGGTTAGCCACCACTGGGTGCTGCAGCCATGTCTCTTTCTCTCCCCTTCTCTTGAAGCTAGCCTGTCTATTGAGTATTTATCTGCCTGTGCACCCTTGTCAGGAGGTTCGTAAGACCGGTGTGTGCTGGTTCAGCATAGCCTGTGGCTGAGTGTGAAGTTCAGGCCCAAAGTATTAGGAAAGTTGCTCCAAGCATCAGCTAAGCAATGACCACACAGCTCCATCTGTAAGAAGACTATCATTTTGAACTGGAGCCCACTGTCTTTGGAGATCAGGTAAAGAAAAGAGAACGTACTATATTCTGTATATACTGACACATATAAACACCAATACCTCTTTCCTAAAATTTATAAACATCTAGGTCTGTGGCTTTTCAATTGTCTTAAGCATGGTATCCTTTCTTTTAACCATGTATGTTAATCCTAATACATGGGAGAAAAAAAAAAAAAAAACTAACAAAATAAATGCAGACATGTCCTGGTTACAGTAGTGATTGTATTTACTATCACTTTTATGTAGCAAGTAACAGGACACTCAATTCAGATTAGCAAGCAATAAGAAAAATTCATTAGGTCACATGACAGAATTTGGGAATTTATATGTATCTGGGAGAGGATGGTCCCAGATTAAATGACTCTGAGGAGTCCCCAGTTTCTGCCAAGAGCTCTGAGAAGCTCAAGATGGAGAAAGAAATTGTACTTGTGGACATAGGGCGGGAAGGAGAGCCTGGGACAAGCTGAGATAATGGCATTGACATGTACACACCCACATTCGTAAAATAGATAGCTAGTGGGAAGCTGCTGTATAACTTCCAGGGACCTCAGCCCAGTGCTCTTGAAACTGTTTACCTCAGACTGGGACTTGAACCCTTGTGCTGGAACTCGAACCCAGCCAAAACTCACAGCACCTGGTTTCAGGGCCTAATAAAGCTCAGGTTCTTGATGTCTCATCACAGAAAGAATTCAGTGAGAGACAAAGTGATAGGTGAGAAGTGGATTTATTCAGAGAGAAGCACATTCCACAGAGTGGGAGCCACTGAAGAGAGCGAGTGTGGCCTTGAAACGCGGCCTGGTTAGTTTTTATAGGCTGGGTAATTTCATATGCTGATGAGTGGGAGGACTATTCCACCTCTTTTGGGGAAGGGGTGGAGATTTCCAGGGTTTGGGCCACCACCCACTCCTTGGTCTTTTAACAGTGCCTTGGAATTGACTCATTGGGAAAGACCCTGATGCTGGGAAAGATTGAAGGCGAGAGGAGAAGGGGATGACAGAGGATGAGATGGTTGGATGGCATCACCGACTCAATGGACATGAATCTGAGTAAATTCTGGGAGTTGGTGATGGACAGGGAGGCCTGGCGTGCTGCAGTCCATGGGGCTGCGAAGAGTCGGACACGACTGAGCAACTGAACTGAACTGGACTGTCATGGCACCTCTGGGTATGTCATTTCACTTGCTGATTGAGGAGCAAGGTCTAGCCTTGTCTGCCATCTTGGTTCCGTTTGATTCTGATTGGTTTATGTTGTGTTCTTGGCCTATGCCGTTCTTTCAAAAGTTGAGCCCTGCCCCTTTCCCTCCCATTACACTCTGCGATGACCTAGAAGGACAGGATGGAGGAAGAGGAGCAGGGGAGGGAGGCAATATATACCTACTTAGGGCTGATTAACGCTCTTCTTTGACAGAAGCCAGCACGACATGATAAAGCAACATTATCCTCCAATTAAAAAGAAAAAAAAATTTTGTACTCGAAACAAGCAGTGTTGGATCTGTTTTTAAAAGACCTCTGCCCTCCTGGACAGAGGAGCCTGGCATTCTACAGTCCAGAAAGTGGCAAAGAGTCAGACACAGCTTACAACAGAATAACAACGATAGCCCTCGTGCTCGCAAGACGGCTACTGGAGATGCTTGGGGCTTGTCTCGTCATTCACGTCCAGCAGCAAAGGAAGCACCTCTGCCAGTAGCTTCTGCCAAAACATATATCTGAAGTTTTTATGTTTTCTTTCTCCCTAGAAGCCTGGGGAAAATCTCCTGGATTGAATCATGTGCTATCTCAGACCAATCCATTCCTACAGAATATGGGACACACTAGCCTAGGTCAATGACCACGTCAGAACCACAGGGCTAAGATGGGATCAGTCACCAAAGCCTTGGGACCGAGAATGAGCTGGGGGAACTCGTGCTGGGGGTAAGTGTTACCGAAAGCTAGGCCTCTCTGTAAGCTGGCGCTGAATCAAATCCCGGAGATGAAGTTTTTCGTGAAGGAGAAAAGAATAGTTTGATTGCTTTGCCAGGCAAAGGGGAACTCACTGGGCTTCTGCCTCAAAAAGCCGTGTGTCTTCACTCCAAAGAACTCGAGGGTTTTATAACAGTGAGTCAACTGTTAATAGGGATCTCTGACAAGACTAGCACGTGAGCAGGATCTTAGGCGGTTTCCTCATCTTGAGGAGCTTCTCTGGTCCCTTAATCTTGACTCAGCTGGGTTTTTTTGCTGCCCCTCCCTTGGTTAGCAACTGTTCAGATCTGCCCTTTGGAACTCAGGGAAAGTCATAATGGCTGGAGTCTTGCCTACAAGAAATGGGGGAAAGAAAGGCCTTCGTGCCTGCGAGCCCCACACCGCCCTGCTCGGTTTCAAAAGGAGGAAGAGCTGTTGAATGGAGACATCCAGTCAAGTCTGTGAGAGCCTGAGAAACCTGAATTACTGCAGCCTGATGCACAGCCCCACTATATGGAATCAGACTCTCATAATTTAAAATCCCGTCTGTATCTTTAATGGTATTTGTGATCTTCCCTCCCTCCTCTCTCTTTAAAAAAAAAATTTTTTTTTTTAACCTATTTATTTTTGGCTGCACTGGGTCTTTGTTGCTTGCTTGGGCTTTCTCCAGTTGCAGCAAGCAGAGGCTACTCCCTAACTGTGGTGTTCGGGCTTCTCACTGCAGAGGCTTCTCTTGTTGCTGAGCGTGGGCTGTAGGGCACACAGGCTCAGCAGTTGTGGCACATGGTCTTAGCTGCCCCACAGTATGTGGGATCTTCCTGGACCGGAGATCGAACCCATGTCCCCTGCATTGGCAGGTGGAATCTTAACAACTGGGCCTTCAGGGAAGCCCCCTCCTCCTCTCTTTCTTTCTCCCTCCCTCTCTATTTTTTCTCTCTTTCTATTAGATTGACCGGGATAGTTAAGTCTCTGTGTTCATAGAGTTGCCTTACTTATAAGACCTTGTAGGAGCTTTCAGAAGACCTTAAAGTTTGAGAAAATATGTACAAGAGATGGGGAGAAAAAAAGGCCCTCTTCACAGAACAAATATAAAAGACTAACCATAGAGCTTATCGGCAATGCTAGGATGCTAAAGTGCCAGATGAACTAAAGCTTAGAAAAACAAATACTAGACACCAAGGTCTTCAATTAGAGGAGGGGAGATACAGGAAGAATAACCAATGGGTAAGTGGGCACAAACTGTTTCAAGGGAATTCGTTTCCAGATAAGCTTTCCTAGAATGGATTGACCCAAGAAAGCTCCTGTTGTCCAGACTTCAGGCTGTTTCTCCTTTCCCATCTCTTCTGCTCAATTCCTTTCATCAACTGATCATAGAAAGACATACCTCACACTCATCCCAAACCTACTAAGGCATTGCTACTGTTGTTTAGTCACCAAGTCATGTTTCTTTGCAACCCCAGGGCCTGCAGCACACACTAGCTTCCAGAGTTTGCTCGAACTCATGTCCACTGAGTCAGTGATGCCATCAAATCATCCCATCCTCTGTCACCCTCTTCTTCTCCTGCCCTCCGTCTCTCCCAGGATCAGGTGACCAAAGTATTGGAGCTTCAGCTTCAGCACCAGTCCTTCCAATGAATATTCAGGGTTGATTTCCTTTAGGATTGACTAGTGTGATCTCCTTGCAGTCCAAGGGACTGTCTAGAGTGTTCTCCAGCACCACAGTTTGAAAGCATAAATTCTTGGGATCTCAGCCTTCTTTATGGTCTGACCCTCATATCCATACATGACTACAGGAAAAACCATACCTTTGACTATACGGGACCTTTGCTGGCAAAGTGATGTCCCTGCTTTTCAATACGCTGTCTAGGCATTGCCTGGGGTGTAAAAGCCTCTAGGGTGCTGAAGAAAGGAGAATCGAATGACTCTAATAATAGGGTATTTAATCCTTTGCTACTCAAATGGACTCCAATTCTCTGCTTTCCACAAAGAGGAAGGACATCTAATTAAGTCGTCAAGATGACAGATTACTAAAAATAATCTTGATGATGTATTACCATGTAATTTGGGGTATATAACTGAGAAGAATCCGAAGAATTGAGTCCTGTTCTATAATAAAACTCTATTGCTCCCATTTACTTATTTGGGTGAAGAGCTTCCTAGCAACAATTTGCCAAACGACACATTCCGCATTGATGCTGACTCCTGTATATTTATCCCTGGATAAATGGGGGAGAAAGGCTTTACTTGTCTCATGAAGAGCTGGAATTCCATTGCAATTTTATATTTTAGGTTTAATAATGATTCATCAATATTTGCAATATATTTATGCTGTTCTGAGAAATTGTGTAGAGGTTTCTAACACTTAGAAGCTTACGATCACATAAAAATTTTAAATTATTCCCATTTTTTCCATGTTTCCATGTTTTTAACATGCATGCTGCTGCAGCTGCTAAGTCGCTTCAGTCATGTCTGACTCTGTGCGACCCCGTAGATGGCAGCCCACCAGGCTCCCCCATCCCTGGGATTCTCCAGGCAAGAATACTGGAGTGGGTTGCCATTTCCTTCTCCAATGCATGAAAGTGAAATATGCATAGAAGTATGTTATTCATGAAATACTTTAAAGTATAAAATATATTAGGAAATGGAATGGAAATACAATATTAAGAAGAAAAACGAACAAAGAAAATTTCCGATGGGTTAAGAAGAACTTATTTATGTGTATCTTAAAAGTATGATGGGGCATCAAGGAGAAAAAAAGGCCCTCTTCACAGAACAAATATAAAAGACTAACCATAGAGCTTATCGGCAATGCTAGGATGCTAAAGTGCCAGATGAACTAAAGCTTAGAAAAACAAATACTAGACACCAAGGTCTTCAGTTAGAGGAGGGGAGATACAGGAAGAATAACCAATGGGTAAGTGGGCACAAACTGTTTCAAGGGAATTCGTTTCCAGATAAGCTTTCCTAGAATGGATTGACCCAAGAAAGCTCCTGTTGTCCAGACTTCAGGCTGTTTCTCCTTTCCCATCTCTTCTGCTCAATTCCTTTCATCAACTGATCATAGAAAGACATACCTCACACTCATCCCAAACCTACTAAGGCATTGCTACTGTTGTTTAGTCACCAAGTCATGTTTCTTTGCAACCCCAGGGCCTGCAGCACACACTAGCTTCCAGAGTTTGCTCGAACTCATGTCCACTGAGTCAGTGATGCCATCAAATCATCCCATCCTCTGTCACCCTCTTCTTCTCCTGCCCTCCGTCTCTCCCAGGATCAGGTGACCAAAGTATTGGAGCTTCAGCTTCAGCACCAGTCCTTCCAATGAATATTCAGGGTTGATTTACAAGTCATGTTTCTTTGCAACCCCAGGGCCTGCAGCACACACTAGCTTCCAGAGTTTGCTCGAACTCATGTCCACTGAGTCAGTGATGCCATCAAATCATCCCATCCTCTGTCACCCTCTTCTTCTCCTGCCCTCCGTCTCTCCCAGGATCAGGTGACCAAAGTATTGGAGCTTCAGCTTCAGCACCAGTCCTTCCAATGAATATTCAGGGTTGATTTCCTTTAGGATTGACTAGTGTGATCTCCTTGCAGTCCAAGGGACTGTCTAGAGTGTTCTCCAGCACCACAGTTTGAAAGCATAAATTCTTGGGATCTCAGCCTTCTTTATGGTCTGACCCTCATATCCATACATGACTACAGGAAAAACCATACCTTTGACTATACGGGACCTTTGCTGGCAAAGTGATGTCCCTGCTTTTCAATACGCTGTCTAGGCATTGCCTGGGGTGTAAAAGCCTCTAGGGTGCTGAAGAAAGGAGAATCGAATGACTCTAATAATAGGGTATTTAATCCTTTGCTACTCAAATGGACTCCAATTCTCTGCTTTCCACAAAGAGGAAGGACATCTAATTAAGTCGTCAAGATGACAGATTACTAAAAATAATCTTGATGATGTATTACCATGTAATTTGGGGTATATAACTGAGAAGAATCCGAAGAATTGAGTCCTGTTCTATAATAAAACTCTATTGCTCCCATTTACTTATTTGGGTGAAGAGCTTCCTAGCAACAATTTGCCAAACGACACATTCCGCATTGATGCTGACTCCTGTATATTTATCCCTGGATACATGGGGGAGAAAGGCTTTACTTGTCTCATGAAGAGCTGGAATTCCATTGCAATTTTATATTTTAGGTTTAATAATGATTCATCAATATTTGCAATATATTTATGCTGTTCTGAGAAATTGTGTAGAGGTTTCTAACACTTAGAAGCTTACGATCACATAAAAATTTTAAATTATTCCCATTTTTTCCATGTTTCCATGTTTTTAACATGCATGCTGCTGCAGCTGCTAAGTCGCTTCAGTCATGTCTGACTCTGTGCGACCCCGTAGATGGCAGCCCACCAGGCTCCCCCATCCCTGGGATTCTCCAGGCAAGAATACTGGAGTGGGTTGCCATTTCCTTCTCCAATGCATGAAAGTGAAATATGCATAGAAGTATGTTATTCATGAAATACTTTAAAGTATAAAATATATTAGGAAATGGAATGGAAATACAATATTAAGAAGAAAAACGAACAAAGAAAATTTCCGATGGGTTAAGAAGAACTTATTTATGTGTATCTTAAAAGTATGATGGGGCATCAGATTGTTATATTATTTGCAGGAGGGGAAGGGGACAACAGAGGACAGGATGGTTGGATGGCATCACCAACTCAATGGACATGAGTCTGAGCAAACTCCAGGAGATGAAGGACAGGGAGGCCTGGCATGCTCCAGTCCATGGGGTCGCAGAGAGTCGGACATGTCTGAGTGCCTGAACAACAGCAACAGGTAAGAACTTATTTATGTGTATTTTAAAAGTATGATGGGCCATCAAGTTGCTATATTATTTAGATTCAACTGGATAGATATTAAATAGTGATGTGACAGTTAATTTTAAAATGTCATTATTTATAGTGTGCTGGGACATATACAAATATATATATATTTGTACATATATATTTGTAGCTTGATATGATAAAAATTCTAGGCATCAACTTAAAAATGTGGTGAGGAATGTATTGCATCTTAAAATATTTTAGGAGTACTTTAGTGAACACGTCCAGAAACAATGAAAAGAGAAAATTATGTTAGATAAGAAAATGATGAAGGGAAGAACAGGCCTGCTATAGAGACTGATTGCACAATGAAATATGATGAGAAAGGACCTGTCTATTCACATTTCTTTCGTATCCTTTATCAGAGAGAAAGATCTAACAAGAATGATGGAGCGGACATTGGTAAAGAGGAAGAGAAGCCCAAGATGGAAAAAGAAGGGGTTCCCTGGTGGTCCAGCGGCTAAGAATCCGCCTTGTAATTCAGGGGACACAGGATCAGGCCCTGGTCCAGGATGCTCCCACACGCCGCGGAGCAACTTAGCCTGTGCAACACAGCTACTGAAGCCCGCGTGCCCTAGAGCCCGTGCCTGGCAACAAGCGGAGCCGCCACGGTGAGAGGCCTGCACTCTGCAACCAGGGAGGAGCTCCTGCTCCCTGCAGCGAGAGAAAGCCCATGCAGCAGTGAAGACCCAGCACAGCCAAAAGCAAGTAAACACATAGTTTTTAAAAAGATGGAAAAGAAAGTTGTAACAGTATACCCATTTCCTTTGGGAGCCAGGAGAAGTAACAAGGATTTGAGTCAGCCAAAACTGACTCAGAATTCTGATTCTGCCAGTATTATTGACATGACCACGGCAAGATGCTTAACCCACCGCGTCTGTATAACGGGCACAGAATGATTTTCCACACAGGGTTCAGTTTCACACATTTCAATGTAAAGTGCTTTGCATAGAGTCAAGCATGCGTGCACGCATGCTAAGTCGCTTCAGTGTCCAACTCTTTGGGACGCTATGGACTGCAGCCCGCCAGGCTCCTCTGTCCATGGGATTCTCCGGACAGGGGTACTGGAGTGGGTTGCCACACTGACCCTGTGAGGTTGTAAAGGATCGGTTACAGGTTCTCTTGCTGCAGGGAGCGGGAGCTACTCCCTGGTTGCAGCGTGCAGGCCTCTCACTGTGGCGGCTTCTCTCGTTGCCAGGCATGGGCGCGAGGGCATGCGGGCTTCAGGAGTTGTGGCGCACAGGCTAAGATCAAACCCGCGTCTCCCACATCTCCTGTGTTGGCAGGTGGGCTTTTTACGCTAGCATCACAGGGAAGCCAGAGTCAAACACAGCCATACATAAATAGCGGCTGTTTTAATTACCATGTAACTATGGCCCTCGGGCAACTTATCTGCCGTGAGCCTCACTTTCCTCCTCCACAACACAGGAATAATAACATCTACCTCTCAGGACTGCCACGAGGATTAGGCTGATAATAAACCTGAGGGCACTTAAAGCACAAAGAAGGCATTCAATAAATATTAGTTCTTTCCCCACCCCTCCCTTCTATAGCTTCCTATCGATTCAAGCAATTCTATGGTATCCCTGATGGGGTGTGATGAACAAGAGTCTAATTCCAAATACCCACCTATAGATGAGTATATTACTTTTATTGTATCTATTAATAAACAGACTAAATCTAAAGTGATTCTTTTTTCTTGCTAAGAGACACAGGTCTCATATTACAGATGACTCTATCCTTGTGGATATGACCTTTCTGCTTTACTAGCAACTCTCATAATGACAAAATTATTTTCCTGAAATTGTGGAAGACAAATATATTGCTGATCTATGACTGCGTAATCAGTCCTCTCGTAGAGGCTTGCACATGCACGCTCAGTCATGTCGGGCTCTTTGCGACCCCACAGACTGTATTCACAAAGAGGACCACCTCACAAAGAAGAATTTCTTCCAAGTGTTTCCTATTCTCTTCTGAGCGAAATGACAAGCACGTATTAATCTGTGGGAAAAAATATACTGTTGATTAGTGTCATTCACTTGTTTTGAATGGCACCAAGTATGCCATCTCTTTGCAGCTTTGGGCACAAAACAAAGCCTGGATGAGCCAGGATGCCTGGGGAGGGGGGCAGAGTTAGGGAGCCAAGTTGCACTGAACAGGCAGGAAGTATGTGTAAAGCCACTTGCCCATTTTAACCTGTGGGGCAATGTTCATTTGGTTCTTCTCAGAAATAGTCGGACATGTGTCTGTCCTAGCTGAAGAGGGAGGTGTAATGACTCTGTATAGTTATTCAAGTGCATAGGGAGGCCCTGCATCAGTCAGGATCCCAGCCAGAAACAGATGGCACACGCCAAAGAAGTGAAAGAAGTATCACTGACCCTGGATAGTGGGTATGCGGGCATATATTATACTAATTTCTCTTTTTCTGTCTGTATTTGAAATTGTCTAACCACCCCACCCCAGTACTCTTGCCTGGAAAATCCAATGGACGGAGTAGCCTGGTGGGCTGCCGTCTACGGGGTCACACAGAGTCAGACACGACTGAAGTGACTTAGCAGCAGCAGCAGCAAGATATATGAAAATGGAAGCATGGAAAAGAGGGTCTTGTTGTTCAGCCACTCACTTGCGTCCAGCTCTTTTGCTGGACTGAAGCCGGCCAGGCACCTTTGTCCGTGTGATTTCCCAGGCAAGAATACTGGAGTGGGTTGCCATTTCCTTCTCCAGGGGATCTTCCTGAAGCAGGGATCGAACCCCTGTCTCCTACACCGGCAGGCGGATTCTTTGTGTCTGAGCTACCAGGGAAGAATGACTAGTGAAAGTGATTTACGTTTAAAGGCCTGGGCAGAGATCCAGGGAAATCAGGGAAGGTGACATCTCCTTCCCCACCTCCCCCCACCAGACTGGCAGTAGTGGCAGGTACTACCAACAGCGGGCTTGAAGGTGCAAGGCAGAGGGATCACCTCTGGGTGCCCAGGGAGGCCTGTGGCTATAGGGAGGGGCCGCCATCAGGAACTGCAGCCTTGGGTGGAAGAATCATTAACTATGTCCCAGTACATAAATTTGTGAAGCCCAGTGCAAACTGAAAAATCAAAAAGAAAAAGGAAAAAAGGTAATTGAAGATCCTGAAATCTAAAACTTTAGCTTTTCTTTCACCATCTCTCGTTCCCTCTCACTTGATGGGTCATGTTTTAAATTCTTTTCTATTTCACACCATTTTAAATAAAGAAAACATTAAAAGTTCAAGTGATTAGTACAAACTTTACCACTTACATTGTGCAGCGTCAACTTTAAATGCAGTATAAGAGCATTTAACCTGGATGAAGAATCACAGAATGATACAATTTGTATTTCATCATCCAGACATAACATTGGCGGTGGATTCAAACGTCTGACTCGGCTCTCGGCGCCTGTAGCAGCCTTGAGTCGGGGTTCTTGGAGTCCCCACTGGTGTGAAAGTCAGTGCACCACAGGGTAGACCAGGAAGCCGAGGTGGGCAGATCCAGAGTCTGAGGGTGAGACGCGCTGTATACCACGGTCTCGCAGAGGAAGGCGGGAAAGCGCAAGGCTCCCTGTGGCTTTCTAAAGCGCATCTTCAGCGGACTGGAGCCTCCCTGGTGGTCCAGTGGTTGGGAATCTGCCTGCCAATGCAGGGGACATGGGTTCGATCCCTGGCCCGAGAAGATCCCACCCCTCAGGGCAGCGAAGCCCGTGTGCCACAACTACTGAGCCCACGATCTAGAGCCCATGGCTCCACAAGAAAAGCTTCCTCAATGAGAAACCCATGGACCTCAATGAAGAACAGCCCTCACTCGCCACCGCTAGAGAAAGACCACAGGCAGCAACGAAGACCCAATGCAGCCAAAACTAAATAAATGAATACAATTATTTAAAAAAAGAAGAAGAAGCAGCCTCACCTTCGTCTGGAGACAAGTCACAACCTACTGGTGCATCTGAACTGTTTACTCTTTGTTCATCGATTAGCAGAAAAGTCTTGGATAAATGTGGTGAGAAGCATGGAGTCATTAAAAAGGCGCACGTACTGGCCACAGCAAAGGTAGCTCTAAACGACAGCAGAGGTTAGAAGGCAAAGAGCACATTTTTGAAAATTGTATGATGTATTATTTTAGGTTGTAACAGATTGTGAAAGCATTTTCTTTTAATATAACAGTGTTGTGTATTAAAATATTGGCTAGCTGAGGGATGTGTGTATTTGTATGTTTTTTACTGGTGTTGAAGTATCTCAAGTAAACACACAGAACTACATAATCTTTGTTTTTGAGGAACTGTTTCATTTTAAGTTCATTCTACTTCCCTTTGGTTGGTACTGCAAATGTTTCACCTATCGAAATCCAATGAAGCCAGTGCGCGAAGTAGCTCGAAGAGATGTACTTCTTAGAATTAAGTCTATGAGTATTTAGATGCAGTCACAGTTAACTATGGAATCAGCTTAATCTCTGAAAGAAGACCATGAGGGGTCAAATCTGGTGCATTTAAAATATTTTAACTCTTTAATGGCTTTGCATAAGCAATACAGTCTGCTTTTAGGCCAATAGGATAATTCCCTGCCAACACAGGTACTTTTGGACTCCCGTGGTAGCTCAGAAGGTGAAAGATCTGCCTGCAACTCGGAAGACCCAGGTTCGCTTCCTGGGTTGAGAAGATACCCTAGCAAAAGAAATGGCTACCCACTCCAGAATTCTGGCCTGAAGAATTCCACGGACAGAGGAGCCTGGTGGGCTGCACTCCGTGGGGTCTCAAAGAGTTGGATATGACTAAACAATAACACACACATACATAACATGTATTTTTTTTTCTTATCAGAACAGTGGGAATACTCCACAAAAAGAACTCAACTATTTCATCTCACTTCTTCATACATACACATTGTACCAACACTGTCTGCCTTTGGCTTAGTAATGAGTAAAGAGGGACTGAAAGGAAAAGAAACTATGAATTGCACATCTTCCCTTTCCTTCAAAGGCAGTATTTTTTAGTGTAAGCAGTTGGCAAATATAGAGAAGTAACATATGCAGGGTACATCATGAGAAATGCTGGGCTAGAAGAAACACAAGCTGGAATCAAGATTGCCAGGGGAACTATCAATAACCTCAGATATGCAGATGACATCACCTTTATGGCAGAAATTGAAGAGGAACTAAAGAGCCTCTTGATGAAAGTAAAAGAGGAGAGTGAAAAAGTTGGCTTAAAGCTCAACATTCAGAAAACGAAGATCATGGCATCTGGTCCCATCACTTCATGGCAAATAGATGGGGAACAAGTGGAAACAGTGTCAGACTTTATTTTTGGGGGCTCCAAAATAACTGCAGGTAGTGACTGCAGCCATGAAATTAAAAGACGCTTACTCCTTGGAAGAAAGGTCATGAGCAACCTAGACAGCATATTCAAAAGCAGAGGCAATACTTTGCTGACTAAGGTCCGTCTAGTCAAGGCTATGGTTTTTTCAGTAGTCATGTATGGATGTGAGAGTTGGACTGTGAAGAAGGCTGAGCACTAAAGAATCAATGCTTTTGAACTGTGGTGTTGGAGAAGACTCTTGAGAGCCCTTGGACTGCAAGGAGATCCAACCAGTCCATTCTGAAGGAGATCAACCCTGGGATTTCTTTGGAAGGAATGATGCTAAAGCTGAAACTCCAGTACTTTGGCCACCTCATGCGAAGAGTTGACTCATTGGAAAAGACTCTGATGCTGAGAGGGATTGGGGGCAGGAGAAGAAGGGGACAACAGAGGATGAGATGGCTAGATGGCATCACTGACTCGATGGATGTGAGTCTGAGTGAACTCCGGGAGCTGGTAATGGACAGGGAGGCCTGGCGTGCTGCGATTCACAGAGTCCTCAAGAGTCAGACACGACTGAGAGACTGAAGTGAACTGAACTGAATTGAACTGAACTGAACTGGACTGAACATGAGTAAGAAAGGATATGATAGAGCTCCTTGGTTGGTTGCGTTTCTTAGCATGCAGCTGCCTTCTTCTTTTTAATGACTTTGAAGCAAGTTTTGGTTCAAATGGGAAGAGAGGCATTTGGGGCTTAATTAATCACAGAGATTTACCTTGATCTTGCTTTGGTTCTCAATAAACTCCCAAACATCAATGAAGCACAAGAATCCTATACCTGGGCATGCTCAGTCACTTCAGTCATGTCTGACTCTTTGTGACCCTATGGACTGTAGCCCACTAGGCTCCTCTGTCCACGGGATTCTCCAGTCAAGAATACTGGAGTGGATTGCCACACCCTCCTCCAAGGGATCTTCCCAACCCAGGGACTGGACCTGACTCTCCTACGTCTTCTTGCATTGGCAGGCAGGTTATTTACCACTAGGGCCACCTGGGGCACTGGAAGTGCTGTATGCAAATGGGGTGACTGGAAATGGTAGACGTGTATGGTGTGTCTCTCCTCTGTTCATATATCAGACTTTAATAACGAAACACACATTCAAAGAAAAAATTAAGTGTTTCAAAATGATGTCAGCAAAGCATTAAGTCAAGTGCAGGGCCCTTCTGGGCATGGGGTCCTGTTGACTGCAGGCATCGCACACCATGAAATCTGCCCTGCTGCCAACCCACGGCCAGGTGAGGAAGAGGCCACGAGAATTAAAGTGCGTTTGTCCAGTCCTCCCATCTCCGGTAGGTGCCCCCATTGGTAGGCCCAAGCTAGGTGGCAAGGGAGCCAGGGACATAGCTAAAGAGAGTCTCCTTAGCTAGAGACTGGGGGAGTTCTCTAGGTGGAGAATGGGCCTGGAGGGGCAAACAGACTCCAGCACAGGCTATGTGTGTGTGTTAGCCCCTCAGTCGTGTCCGACTCTTTGCGACCCCCTGGACTCTAGCTTGCCAGATTGCTCTGTCCATGGGATTCTCTAGACAAGAAAATGAGTGGGTTGCCAGTTCCTTCTCCAGGGGATCTTCCCAACCCAGGGGTCGAACCCGGGTCTCCCACATTGCAGGCAGATTCTTTACTATCTGAGCCACCAGGGAAGCCCAGGCTGCTTGCTCTCAAATCCCTTTCCAGCAAACTTGGCTCCTTTTCAGTTCAGCTAAAACAATAAGGACCAGGCAGGCCCCAGGTGTGACTCCACATTTTTGTGGCCCCGATCCTGATGCAATTTTGTGAGTCCTCTACAAAACAAACAAACAAATAAAGCAGAATCACAAACATAAATTTGGTACAAAGCTGGCTATTTATTCAGAATGAGAAATCACAGTAAAATCCTGGAGCTTAGGAAATTCAAGTCCCTTTCTTTTGAGGTCTCTAGGGAACTATACCTTCAGAGACATGCTTCTTGACTGTACCAGCTTCCCATCCCCACCTGGAACCCTCTACAACTGCAAGCAACTCCCACCACTCTCAGGGGCCTGTGATGTGAGGAGTCCTGAGGTTTAAACGTTATTAGCTTTATGGTAAATTTCTCTGTAGGCCCTGAAACGTAGAACATAGAATTAAATGACTGTAGAGTAGCAAGCAGCCTTCCCCCATGGCTCAGTGGGGAAAGAATCTGCCTGCAGTGCAAAAGGCACAGGAAACAGGGGTTCAATCCCTGTGTTGGCAAGATCCCCTGGAGAAGGGCACGGCAACCTACTCCCATATTCTTGCCTGGAGAATCCCATGGACAGAGGAGCCTGGTGGGCTACAGTCCATGGGGTCTCAAAGAGTGAGTCACGACTGCAGCAAGCATCTGCAAGCAGGTGAAAAGGGCAGGCCCTCGAGCTGCGATGTGACCCCTTCCCCACCGCACACAGCATGGGCAGCGGGCCCCTGTGTNATTCTTGCCTGGAGAATCCCATGGACAGAGGAGCCTGGTGGGCTACAGTCCATGGGGTCTCAAAGAGTGAGTCACGACTGCAGCAAGCATCTGCAAGCAGGTGAAAAGGGCAGGCCCTCGAGCTGCGATGTGACCCCTTCCCCACCGCACACAGCATGGGCAGCGGGCCCCTGTGTGGGGCTCCTGGGCTCTACTGCTGTTTCACTGCAGTTAGGAAATCCCATCGAGTCTCAGGTACATTATGTAGGGAACTGAGAAGGTAGTGGACAGTCGTAGTCCGTCCTCTGCATCCACGCTGTCTCCTCTACCCTCTGCACTCTTCTCTGACCAGGTTGGAATAAGCCATAGGGAAGATGACCTTAAGGAACTCACTGTTCTCAATCCCCTTCAAAGTCTTTTTTTTTTTAGATCTCCACACAGCATGTGAGATCTTAGTTCTCTGACCAGGGATCATGGAAGCTCGAGTCTTAACCACTGGCCCACCAGGGAAGTCCCAGTCACCTTCAAGTTCTGACCAGACTTTGTTGCCCTGGCCTACACAACAGCTTCCTCTGTAGACATAAAATACTATTGGGCTTTCTTCATAATAGTGGAGGCAATAGTGGAGGCAATTTAGATTCACAAAAAAAGAAGGAACAGGTCAGTTTGTTGGAAAGGCTGCCCTCAATGGGGCTGTGGGGCCAGGGCTTGGGAGAAGCCCATGGGAAGAGGGAAAGGGGTGGATGAGGACAGAAGAAGGGAAATCACGGGCGAACGCAGGGAAATGGAAACACGCTCAAGAAAGATTTCAGATTTTGCTAAAACCCCGGTGTTGGTGAGCTATTCGCTTTTGATGAGTTGTTATTGGTGGTCAGTTGCTAAGTTGTGTCCAACTCTTTGTGATCCCAGGGATCAAACCTGGGTCTCCTGCATTGCAGGAGAATTCTTCACCATCGGAGCCACCAGGGAAGCTGCTGAGTACGGGGAAGACTGCTAATATCTGAGCTAAGAATATGCGCTTAACATGAGAGTATTTGGTCTAAATAAGATGGAAGAAGGCAGTACTTAAGTGCTGGGTTCAAAGTTTAATGTTTAATAGCTATGAGACTTTGATCGAGAAACTCATTCTTTTTTGTGCCTCAGTTTTGTCAGATGAAGCTCTTGTGTTGTGTGAGAATTAGAGAAGTTAATAGTTATAAACCACTTATAACAGGTGTTGGTAAGTGTGAGATAATAGAAAATATACTGGTCTCTACCCCCAGTCCCTGGTACAGAGCTCCTAAAACCCTTTTAATTTCCTAAATGATAAGAGCTCTAGGAGCATCTTTTGTTCTAGTATTTGCTCTTTGACCCTAGTTCCTGACACCAATCTCCTAAATCCTTCAGAATTTTCTGAGGGATAACAATATCTTTGTTCTAATAAGGTGACTCTTGGTGGGCTCTCAAATGGGGGCTGGTCGCCAAAAAAGACCAAGGCATAATTAGAAGTGTGGAGTTTTCAACCCTTTTCCCATTCTCTAGAGGAGGGAAATGGAGTTAAAGATCCATCATGCCTACATGACGAAGCCTAAAAAAAAAAATCCCGAAGTATGGGGTTCTCGGAACTTCTAGCGTAGGTTGTGGAACACATGGAGATGCTGGGAGAGTGAGTGTTGAAGCTCTGCACCCCTTCCCACATTCTTTGCCCTTCAGATCTCTTCCATCTGGATGTTCAACAGTATCCTTTATCATGCCCTTTAATACACTGGTAAACGTGTTTTTCCGAGTTCCGTCAGCTGTTCTAGCAAATAATCAAATCCAAAGGGGAGGAGTTCCTGAGAACCTTTGATTTGTAGCCAAGTTAGATGCAGGCTGTGGGTAACCTGAGGGCTTACTGTCAGGGGAAACGCACTGACCAGAACTGCCCACTTGGCCCCCCACCACAGTAACGATTTGCATGAGTTATTCTATGATAGGAGGTCCTGGTAAGGAACACAGAACTGACACACCACCCCCAACCGGGAGAATTTGGGAAAGGTCAAAAGGAGAGGCCACATCTCCCACTGCCTCCCACAGTCCTTGATGGAATCCGTCTCGCCTGAGCATTGCCTGCACCCCAGAAGGACCCTGAGTCAGAATGATTAGCCAGAGACAGGCAGAAACTGATCCCATCGCCATAAAACCCACGAGCCACGTGGCAGAGTAGTTCCCCTGGGCTCTCGTGCCCTGCTCCCCTCCATCTGAGCACTCCTTTCCAATGAAGTCTCTCGCTTCGTCAGCACATGTCTCCTCACACAACTCATTTCCAAGGGTTACACAAGAGAGTACTCTTGGGCCCTGGAAGGGCTCCCCCTTCCTGCAACAATACCAATTGTGAGTGGCCTCTACAGTGGTGGAGGGCAGGGGCGGTCTTGTAGGACTGAGCCTTTAACGTGTGGGATCTGGTGCTGTCTCCAAGCAAATGGTGTCAGAACTGAGTTAAATTGTAGGACATGAAGCTGGTGTCGCAGGATTGCATATTGTGGGGAAATAAAAAACCCACACATCTGGTGTCAGAAGTGTGGTGAGTGTGATAGTAGTGTGAGAGGAAAAGACATACACAGGGGCAGTTTAGGTTTTCTCTACCTAGTGGCTCAGAGATTAAAGCATCTGCCTGGAATGCAGGAGACCTGGGTTCGATCCCTGGGTTGGGAAGATCCCCTGGAGAAGGAAATGGCAACCCACTCCAGTACTTTTGCCTGGAGAATCCCATGGAGGGAGGAGCCTGGTAGGCTACAGTCCATGGGGTCGCAAAGAGTCGGACACAACTGAGCAACTTCACTTTCACTTTCACACAATTAGTACCTGGTAAAAGTGAGACATTATTATTATGAAATGACTCCAAATATAGCATTTAGATACAACGTTTGAAGCTGTAACATTTCAGCAACTGATGAAGAATAAGATCCATTCATTTTCAATATGTACAATTTTATAAAAATTATGATTTTAAGTGAATGGATTTTTCCATGTTTAATCTCTAGCCAAAGGTAATTACTGTGAAGTACTGTGAAGTTTTCATTAACAAAACACAATCACTTTAGAATTTTTCTTACCAAAAAGCAGAGGTACAGTTTACCATTTTTTTGCCTAACAGATAAATTGTCCTACTTCACAATCCCCAGACATTGAGGAAAGATTTTGTTTTCTCTTTAACCTTGGTCCATTTACACACTAACATGAGGAGAGGAGATGGAATACCAGATCCCACTGGCCAAATAGCTAGAAGGGGCTCTTTTCTCATTAAAGGCAACTTCAGATTAGAATCAAGTTTGAATAAAATAAACAGTTTAGAAAAAGTTAGGGCAGCTTGATCATCAATCTTTCTTGCTTCTAGCGGGGAAGGCAATGGCACCCCACCCCAGTACTCTTGCCTGGAAAATCCAATGTACGGAGTAGCCTGGTGGGCTGCAGTCCAGGGGGTCACTAACAGTCGGACAGACTGAGCGACTTCACTTTCATTTTTCTCTTTCATGCATTGGAGAAGGAAATGGCAGCGCACTCCAGTGTTCTTGCCTGGAGAATCCCAGGGACGGGGGAGCCTGGTGGGCTGCCGTCTATGGGGTCACACAGAGTCGGACACGACTGAAGTGACTTAGCAGCAGCAGAGGTTAAGCTGAAATAAAACTGTAAGAGCCAGATTTTCTGGATTCCTGTTGTTGACTTAAAAAATATTCACAACCTTGAAGTTGAGAGTTAGGCTTTATTTGGTGGGAACTTTTAGGACTTCAAGACCAAGAGACAGCATCTCAAGCAACCCTGATAGAACTGCTTCAATATTGGGCAGGGGGATGGGGTAGGGAGCCAGGTTATATAGAAATTTTTACCAAAAAGGTCAGGTAGCCTGATCATCCAAAGATTACTGTTAATTAAAGAAAAGCAGATAATCCAAGTTAAGGAATTTAGTGCTGTTCTATGTTAGGGAAGATACCAGAGTCCAGGCTCCCTGAAATCATTCCTTTGGTATGCAGCTCAGCTGTCTGGGGCCAGTATCCCGTGTTTCCACATCCTGAGTTTCCTCAGGGCTCAGCGTAGGGAGTGGCTGCTGTTTGGTGACTGCTAGAGGGCAGGTATTCTTTCCATCTTGAGTTTCCTCAGGGCTCACCAGCTCACCACTGCGGTGGCTGCAATTGCTGATGACTGTGACATCTTTGTTTACTGATATGACAGGAACATTCCATTTCTCACTGTGTATATCCAAGCAAGACCATCACATCACCTCTCTGACTTCCTCATCCTCATCCATGGAAGAATCACGTGGGAAGTGCTGCCCAGCACCACTCCTGAGGTTCTTGTGAGGACTTTTTTTTTAATGTTATTGGTTTGTTTTTTTTTTTAATCCTGAAAAACAAAAGCACTCTACAAATGCAAAAAGAATTTACTCAAATGACTTTCTTCTTACCCACTTTCTTTTTTGCACGTCATTCAACAGCAGGTAGGCTGGCTTATCTGCTAGGAGCAACAGTCCTGACTTAAACTGATTGACATCTGCGGAGTGCTCTTACCAGTATCTGTAAGGAAAAAAAAAAAATCATGCTTGATTAACCAACTAGTGTTCTCTAGTGTTCGTTACAAATAAATGGTGCCTGGTCAATGACAGGTACTCAATAAATATTTGTTGAATGAATTTGGAAGTTCTATAATTTAAAACATTTGACACAATTCTACTTCTAAGGCTACTAAAAGTCAAAATAATAGTTAAAACAACTCAATTACGAAGGAAACATAATTTTCTTCTAGAAAGAGTTGAATAATAACAAGAATCAGAGGCCCATGGGAAATGCTTTTCTCTTGGCAGGCTCAGCCATGGTGGTGACTGTCTGGCATGAATGCATAACATCAACACTGTTTAGCATTTCTATTAAAAAAAAAAAGAGTTCATGGTAAAAGTGAAAAATTGAAGATGGTATTAAACTCTTAATCAAGTCATAGTACAGCATAATGTTGGCAAAAATTTTTTTAAAAATTGCATGTGGTTTCATAAACTATGAGTAAGAAGGACATTTGCAATGTGAACAGTGAACCCCTGCGGGGAATGAGAAGGGAGAAAAGGGTTTAAAGCATCATTATAGATTCAAGATATTGGCAGCTGTTGTATGTAATTCATAGAGAAGGCTGAGAAAGTGAAAAAGGGATTTTTTGTGTGTGTTTTGTTTCTTTTCTTTTCTTTTTAACATTATGTTAGCAGAGACCATCTTTTACCATCTGTCTTTCTTCAACATTTATCTCAACATTTTGTAACTATTTGTTAGCATTTTTTTCTTTCTTTAAACAGTTTAACTGAGATACAGTTCTCACATACCATGTAATTCACCCAAGTAGAGTATACAATTCAAGTTTTTTATATATTCACAAGATTAATTCCAGAACATTTTCATCACCCCTGAAAGAAACCCTTGCCTACTAGCAGCTACCCCTCATTTCCCACTCTTCTCCTAGGAAAACCATTAGCTTACTCTCTTTACATCTGTAAATTTGCCTGTTTTGAACATTTCACACAAGGGAGTCATATAATACGTGGTCTTCTGTGTTTGGCTTCCTTCACTTACATACTGTTTTCAAGGTTCATTTTATTGCAGCAGCATATGGGTTTCACTTCTCTTTGTTGCTGAGTAATATTCCAACGTGTGGCTACACCACATTTTATTGATTCTTTCATCAAGCGATGCACATTTGGGTGGCTTTCATTTCAGGGCTATCTTGAATAATGCTGCTATGAACATTCCTGTGCAAGTTCTTGTGTGGACATACATACCCATTTCTCCTGAGTGTATATCTTTTGGGGAGAGGGTGCTATGCTGGGTCTTGGATGCAGCATGTGAGAGGTTGCAGCACAACGTTTTTTGTGTGTGAGAGGGGGATCTAGTTTCTCGAACAGGGGTCAAACCCAGGTCCCCACATTGGGAGCATGAGTCTTAGCCCCTGGACCACCAGAGAAGTCCCATCTTAAATACACATCTAGGAGTGGAAAGGCTGGGCCAAACAGTAGCACTTGCAACCTTTTAAATAAACTTTTTAAAACTTAAGATATAATTCACATACCATAAAAACCACCATTTTAAAGTGTGCTTTACTGGGTTTTAGTATCCACACAAGGCTATGCAACCATCATCAACATCTAATTCTAGAAGAATTTCATAACCGCAAATAGAAACCCTGTACCTTTTACCCTTGAATTACAGTTGGATCAGTAAGCCTACATGCCCCTGCTCTTTCTTTTGCCTTGGGAAAATGATTTAAAACACATTGTCATTTTTATTAAAATTGAAATTTCAAGTGGTTATTCGAGAAATAAGCATATTGACTTTCTAAAATAATGGACTTACTGAGATGTAACTCACATACCATAAAATTCAGCCGTTTAAAAGTGTACAATTTAGTGGCTTATAGTACTTTCACAAAGTTGTGCAATCATTACCACTGACTAATTCCAGAACATTTTCATCATGCCCAAAAGAAATCTCTACCCTTTAGCAGTCATTCCACTTTCTCCCCTCCCCCTAGCTTCTGGCAACCACTAATTTACTCTCTGTCTCTGTAGATTTTCCTATTCTGGACTATGGTTAACTTTCTGAAGTGTCAAAAAGAATTCTTTACACTTGCATAAAACGTTTGGCTACACACACCATGTACAGTCACACATGCACACACCCCCACACACACGCATTGTTTCTTGTCATTACTGGCATTTTTATATCTCCATGACACTTTGTTGTACTCACAGATGAGTTTGGTACCTGATAAAATACCAACGTGGGGAAAATAAGATATATTTTTTGGTATGATACGATAAATCATATGATAAATTATTGGTATCCTCAGTAGAGAGGTTTACTCATCTCCCAAGTGACCATATAATTACAGACTAAAATAACTTGAAAAAAATTTATTTTGGCCTCGCTACACAGCTTATGAAGTCTTAGCTCTCTGACTGGGGATTGAACTCACACTTTCTGTACTGGAAGTGCAAGTCTTAACTACTGGACCATCAGGGAAGTCTCTAAAACAAGATAATTTTTAATCAAAAAATCAATCAATGTAATTCACCACATTAACAAATTGAAAATAAATGCCATATGATTATCTCAATAGATGCAGAGAAGGCCTTTGATAAAATTCAACATACATTTATGATAAAAACTCTCCAGAAAGCAGGAATAGAAGGAACATACTTCAACATAATAAAAGGTATATATGACAAACCCACAGCAAACATTATCCTCAATGGTGAAAAATTGAAAGCATTTCCCCTAAAGTCAGGAACAAGACAAGGGTGCCCACTTTCACCGCTACTATTCAACATAGTTCTGGAAGTTTTGGCCACAGCAATCAGAGCAGAAAAAGAAATAAAAGGAATCCAAATTGGAAAAGAAGAAGTAAAACTCTCACTGTTTGCAGATGACATGATCCTCTACATAGAAAACCCTAAAGACTCCACCAGAAAATTACTAGAGCTAATCAATGAATATAGTAAAGTTGCAGGATATAAAATCAACACACAGAAATCCCT
>SJYX01019923.1:373795-399894 GCA_006410675.1 Oreotragus oreotragus
GGGTGGGATGATTTGGGAGAATAGCATTGAAATATGTGTACTATCATGTAGGAAATGAATCGCCAAGATTCAAGATGCAAGATGCAAGATGCTTGGGGCTGGTGTATGGGGATGCAAGATGCTTGGGGCTGGTGTATGGAGATGATCCGGAGGGATGATGTGGGGTGGGAGGAGGGAGGGGGGTTCATGTTTGGGAATTCGTGTATGCCCGTGGCGGATTCATGTCAATGTATGCCAAAACCAGTAGAGTACTGCAAAGTAAAATAAAATAAAATTTAAAAAAAAATTTCTCTTCTGAAAGAATCTAAATACTGTCGACTTAAAAAAATATTCACAATAAATACAAAAAAAAAAAAGTTGAGTTATGTTTTATTAGGTGGAAATTTTGGGGACTTAAAAGCACAGGAGGCAGAATTTCAGTTAACCCTGAGAGAACTGCTCTGAGGAGGTAAGGGGAGGAGACAGTTTATACAGAAGTTTTGAAGCAAAGGGCGGCTAGTCTAAACATCAGATATCTCAAGTTAAGGAATTTAGCACTTTTCTATGTATGGAAAGGTACATGCATACAAAGGGCTCACTGAAATCATTCCTTTGGTATGCAGCTCCGCCGTCTGGGGGCAGTATCCCATGTTTCCACATCTCGAGTTTCCCCGGGGCTCAGCGTGGGGAGTGGCTGCAGTCGGATGGCGGCTGGCTGGCAGGTACTCCTTCCTTCCTGGGTGCTCTCAGGGCTCACCAGCTCAAAGTGGAGGGCTGTAATCAGCCTCCTTTACTGATATGGCGGGCTTCCCTGGTGGCTCAGAGGTTAAAGCGTCTGCCTCCAATGTGGGAGACCTGGGTTCAATCCCTGGGTTGGGAAGATCCCCTGGAGAAGGAAATGGCAACCCACTCCAGTATTCTCGCCTGGAGAATCCCAAGGACGGAGGAGCCTGGTAGGCTACAGTCCAAGGGGTCGCAAAGAGTCGGACACGACCGAGTGACTTCACCTTACTGATATGGCAGGAAATATTCCATTTCTCAACACTATCAGTTCAGTTCAGTCGCTCAGTCGTATCCGATCTTTGCGACCCCATGAATTGCAGCACGCCAGGCCTCCCTGTCCATCACCAACTCCTGGAGGTCACTCAAACTCATGTCCATCGAGTCGGTGATGCCATCCAACCATCTCANTGTCCGACTCTTTGCGACCCCATGAATTGCAGCACGCCAGGCCTCCCTGTCCATCACCAACTCCTGGAGGTCACTCAAACTCATGTCCATCGAGTCGGTGATGCCATCCAACCATCTCATCCTTTGTTGTCCCCTTCTTCTCCTGCCCCCAGTTCCTCCCAGCATCAGGGTTTTTCCCAATGAGTCAACTATTTGCATGAGGTGGCCAAAGTATTGGAGTTTTGGCTTCAGCATCAGTCCTTCCAATGAATACCCAGGACTGATCTCCTTCAGAATGGACTGGTTGGATCTCCTTGTAGTCCAAGGGACTCTCAAGAGTCTTCTTCAACACCACAGTTCAAAAGCATCAATTCTCTATGCTGTCTACATTGGTCATAACTTTTCTTCCAAGGAGTAAGCATCTTTTATTTCATGGCTGCAGTCACCATCTGCAGTGATTTTGGAGCCCCCCAAAATAAAATCTGACACTGTTTCCCCAATTATTTTCTGTGAAGTGATGGGACCAGATGCCATGGTCTTAGTTTTCTGAATGTTGCACTTTAAGCCAACTTTTTCATTCTCCTCTTTCACTTTCATCAAGAAGCTCTTTAGTTCTTCTTCACTTTCTGCCATAAGGGTGGTGTCATCTGCATATCTGAGGTTATTGATATTTCTCCCGGCAATCTTGATTCCAGCTTGTGCTTCATCCAGCCCAGCATTTCCCATGATGTACTCTGCATATAAGTTAAATAAGCAGGGTGACAATATACAGCCTTGACATACTCCTTCTCCTATTTGGAACCAGTCTGTTGTTCCATGTCCAGTTCTAACTGTTGCTTCCTGACCTGCATACAGATTTCTCAAGAGGCAAGTCAGTGGTCTGGTATTCCCATCTCTTTCAGAATTTTCCAGTTTGTGGTGATCCACACATCAAAGGCCTTGGAATAGTCAATAAAGCAGAAATAGATGTTTTTTTCTGGAACTCTCTTGTTTTTTCGATGATCCAACGGATGTTTGCAATTTGATCTCTGGTTCCTCTGCCTTTTCTAAAGCCATCTTGAACATCTGGAAGCTCACAGTTCACATATTGCTGAAGCCTGGCTTGGAGAAGTTTGAGCATTACTTTACTAGCGTGTGAGATGAGTGCAATTGTGCGGTAGTTTGAGCACGCTTTGGCATTGCCTTTCTTTGGAATTGGAATGAAAACTGACCTTTTCCAGTCCTGTGGCCACTGCTGAGTTTTCCAAATTTGCTGGCATATTGAGTGCAGCACTTTCACAGCATCATCTTTTAGGATTTGAATCAGCTCAACTGGAATTCCATCACCTCCACTAGCTTTGTTTGTAGTGCTGTTTCCTAAGGCCCACTTGACTTCACATTCCAAGATGTCTGGCTCTAGGTGAATGATCACATCATTGTGATCATCTGGGTCGTGAAGATCTTTTCTGTACAGTTCTTCTTTGAATTCTTGCCACCTCTTCTTACTATCTTCTGCTTCTGTTAGGTCCATACCATTTCTGTCCTTTATCGAGCCCATTTTTGCATGAAACGTTCCCTTGGTATCTCTAATTTTCTTGAAGAGATCTCTAGTCTTTCCCATTTTATTGTTTTCCACTATTTCTTTGCACTGATCATTGAGAAAGGCTTTCTTATCTCTCTTTGCTATTCTTTGGAACTCTGCATTCAAATGGGTATATCTTTCCTTTTCTCCTTTGTTTTTCGCTTCTCTTCTTCCACAGTTATTTATTTGTAAGGCCTCCTCAGACAACCATTTTGCTTTTTTACATTTCTTTTTCTTGGAGATGGTCTTGATCCCCGTCTCCTGTACAATGTCACAACCTCATTCCATAGTTCATCAGGTACTCTGTCTATCAGATCTAGTCCCTTAAATCTATTTCTCACTTCCATTGTATAGTCATAAGGAATTTGATTCAGGTCACACCTGAATGGTCTAGTCGTTTTCCCTACTTTCTTCAATTTAAGTCTGAATTTGGCAATAAGGAGTTCATGATCTGAGCCACAGTCAGCTCCTGGTCTTGTTTTTGCTGACTGTATAGAGCTTCTCCTTCTTTGGCTGCAAAGAATATAATCAGTCTGATTTTGGTGCTGACCATCTGGCGATGTCCATGTGTAGAGTCTTCTCTTGTGTTGTTGGAAGAGGGTGTTTGCTAGGACCAGTGCATTCTCTTGGCAAAACTCTATTAGCCTTTACCCTGCTTCGTTCTGTACTCCAAGGCCAAATTTGCCTGTTACTCCAGGTGTTTCTTGACTTCCTACTTTTGCATTCCAGTCCTTCTAAAGAAAAAGACATCTTTTTTGGATGTTAGTTCTGAAAGGTCTTGTAGGTCTTCACAAAACCGCCCAACTTCAGCTTCTTCAGCATTATTGGTCAGGGCATAGACTTGGATTACAGTTATATTGAATGGTTTGCCTTGGAAACAAACAGAGATCATTCTGTCATTTCTGAGATCACATCTAAGTACTGCATTTCAGATTCTTTTGTTGACTATGATGGTTACTACATTTCTTCTAAGGGATTCTTGCCCATGGTAGTAGATATGATGGTCATCTGAGTTAAATTCACCCATTTTGGTCCATTTTAGTTCGCTGATTCCTAGAATGTCAATGTTCACTCTTGTGATCTCCTGTTTGACCATTTCCAATTTGCCTTGATTCATGGAACTAACATTCCAGGTTCCTATGCAATATTGCTCTTTACAGCATCGGACCTTGCTTCTATCACCAGTCACATCCACAACTGGGTATTGTTTTTGCTTTGGCTCCATCCCTTTATTCTTTCTGGAGTTATATTTTCCACTGATCTCCAGTAGCATGTTGGGCATCTATTGACCTGGGGAGTTCATCTTTCAGTGTCCTATCTTTTTGCCTTTTCATACTGTTCATGGGATTCTCAAGGCAAGAATACTAAAGTGGTTTGCCATTCCCTGCTCCAATTCCTTCTTATAGGAGGAACACCAGTCACCATAGAGAGGGGGTAACCTAAGATCATATTTTAAAATGTTCATATTGGCCAAATTGCTTGACTTCATGGCTACTCTCAGTGCTGCCAAAANTCTTTTTGCCTTTTCATACTGTTCATGGGATTCTCAAGGCAAGAATACTAAAGTGGTTTGCCATTCCCTGCTCCAATTCCTTCTTATAGGAGGAACACCAGTCACCATAGAGAGGGGGTAACCTAAGATCATATTTTAAAATGTTCATATTGGCCAAATTGCTTGACTTCATGGCTACTCTCAGTGCTGCCAAAAAAAATTGAAGGGGTAAATTTAATTCACAGTTGTATTTGAAGATCAACTTTAAAAGTGCACCATATATAAAATATAGTGCCAATATGTAAACTCAGAAACATTTATTATAATTGAAAATTTAAAATATTTTATTAAATATGTCTCTTTTCACTTTCTGTATCTGTAATATCTAGCTCTTGGAATTATTTTAAAAATACTACTACCATACTTAAAAGTATTGCATCACTATTGTATTAAGCTGCCCTCTGGTGGCTTTTAATTTAGTAAATATCTTGAACTACCTTAGTATCTGATGTGAAGCATCTTTAAGGTATTGTGGCTTATTCAATACTGTATTAACTCATATTTTCTAAATGTACTTATTTGGCGGGGGCTTTGAGATATTTATTCATTTGAGAAGAATGGACACTGTCTCAGCTCAGTTCAGTTCAGTCACTCAGGTGTGTCCGACTCTGCGACCCCATGAATCACAGCGTGCCAGGCCTCCCTGTCCATCACCATCTCCCGGAGTTCACTCAGACTATTAAAAGTATTGCATCACTATTGTATTAAGCTGCCCTCTGGTGGCTTTTAATTTAGTAAATATCTTGAACTACCTTAGTATCTGATGTGAAGCATCTTTAAGGTATTGTGGCTTATTCAATACTGTATTAACTCATATTTTCTAAATGTACTTATTTGGCGGGGGCTTTGAGATATTTATTCATTTGAGAAGAATGGACACTGTCTCAGCTCAGTTCAGTTCAGTCACTCAGGTGTGTCCGACTCTGCGACCCCATGAATCACAGCGTGCCAGGCCTCCCTGTCCATCACCATCTCCCGGAGTTCACTCAGACTCACGTCCATCGAGCCTGTGATACCATCCAGCCATCTCATTCTTGGTCATCCCCTTCTCCTCCTGCCCCCAATCCCTCCCAGCATCAGAGTCTTTTCCAATGAGTTAACTCTTCGCATGAGGTGGCCAAAGTACTGGAGTTTCAGCTTTAGCATCATTCCTTCCAAAGAAATCCCAGGGTTGATCTCCTTCAGAAGGGACTGGTTGGATCTCCTTGCAGTCCAAGGGACTCTCAAGAGTCTTCTCCAACATCACAGTTCAAAAGCATCAATTCTTTGGTGCTCAGCCGTCTTCACAGTCCAACTCTCACATCCATACATGACCACAGGAAAAACCATAGCCTTGACTAGGCGGACCTTAGTCGGCAAAGTAATGTCTCTGCTTTTGAATATGCTATCCAGGTTGGTCACAACTTTTCTTCCAAGGAGTAAGCGTCTTTTAATCTCATGGCTGCAGTCACCATCTGCAGTGATTTTGGAGCTCCCCCAAAATAAAGTCTGACACTGTTTCCACTGTTTCCCCATCTATTTCCCATGAAGTGATGGGACCGGATGCCATGACTGCCTAGTGTCCAGAAAAGGTGAAAACAATAAGAGAATTCATGAACCTGAGTTTGTACATCCCATACAACAAGTTATCAGTTATTACCATTGTTTCTCTTATTATCATGACAATACAGGAATGACTGATATGAGCCTTAAACATAAAATGCAGAATATAACAATCAAAACCGCATGAAAATTAGAATACATTTCTTAAGTGATGGTCCCTAATACGTGCTAAAGGCTCTCATATCACACAATAATAAGATATTCTCACTAATGAATTGGCTACATTTGTCACTGCTCCATATAATTTTATAGAGCTGTTTTTTAACTTCCGGCCAAAGATAAACAGTATGTACCTGTTGAAAACATATTTCTAGTCAAACCAGCCTCTTGTCTTTTGATAATAAAAAGGAAATAGTCACTTTTGTTTTATTTTGTTGAACTTTCTCTAGTATAATGACTATAATGTACAAAATGACTGTGATTACAAAAATGATACATTTAACTGTAAGAGTTTAAAAGGTGTAGTACTATTCAAATTTTCTTATTATTCTTTTTAGAAAAATGCAAGTTCTATTAGGACACATTAAATTATTTGTCTTACACGTATACTCTTTCATTGAGGGAAAGGAGATCCTCATTATCTAAGATTTACATTAAACATTTTTAAGTTCAAATATTTCGTTAAGTATTTGAGTACCTTCTGTGTGCCTAATGCTGTAGTCTGCACTCTAGAAAAGATGGCCGTTTCTAGAAAAGAAGCTCCAAATACATTTTAAGCGGTTGCAACATCATGAGAATTAGCACTTGAGAGGAAAAGTGTTCCAATGGTTCAGGAAAGAATAAAGAGCTACATTAGCCGTAGGGGGGAATGAAAGCCTCATAGAGGAAATGGCACTTGAATTGGGCTGTGACAGATTGATGGGATTTTGGTGGCAAAGAATAAAATGTTGAAAACATTTCAGATCAGAAAACAAAGATGAACAAAAAGATGTAAGTGGATGGCGTGTTCGTGAAAAGCACTAAGGGAACTGAGCTGAAAATCAGTCATCTTTTAGAACAAATATACAAGGTGTTGTAGTAGAAACAGAAATACATGTGCAGCTATGTTTTGCAAAATTTAGAAGATTCAAATGTTATTGTTTAGTTGCTAAGTCATGTCCAACTCTTCTATGACCCCATGGACTATAGCCCACCAGGCTCCACTGTTCTTAGGGTTTCCCAGGCAAGAATACTTGAGTGGGTTGTGAGTTCCTTCTCCAGGGGATCTTCTCGACCCATGGATCGACCCTGTGTCTTCTATGTTTCCGGCATTGGCTTGAAGACTCTTTACCCCTGAGCCACCAGGGAAGCCCAAATCAACATAGTTTTACCTACTTAGACAGCATATGAACTGTTACTCATCAGCAACATTGAGTAATTGACCATTGTTAGTAGAATTAGTAGGATCTATGAATCAGTGGTTATAACAGAGACTAAATGCAATTATTACATTATTTTAAACTGCTCAAGTTTTTAAGGGTTGAGATACCATTTAAACAGTGAGAAACACACAGATCTTATGTGTATATTCCTGTCAGTTTTAACAAAATTCCCAACAGGCTTCAGTTCTGCCACCTGCACTCATCCACACGTTTATCAAGATAAAGAATGTTCTAACATAGCAGAAATTCTCTCAGCTCATTTCCGGTTATGCCCATCACCTTTACCCCCAAGCAAGAGCTATTCTAATTTCTGCAACCATAGATTAGTTTTGCCTGTTCTTGAACTTAATACTAAATCATGTAATATGTACTCTTTTTTAATCTGAGTTCTTTTACTCAAGCACAATGTATGTGAGATTCATCCCTGTGGTTGTACTCAGTTCAGTTCAGTTCAGTCGCTCAGTCTTTGCCACCCCATGAATCGCAGCACACCAGGCCTCCCTGTTCATCACCATCTCCCGGAGTTCACTCAGACTCACGTCCATCGAGTCCATATCACAGATTATCTCTTGTCCTGTTTGTGGATACCTGGATTGGTTGCAATCGAAGGCCACCAGGAATGAAGCTGCTATGAACATTTATGTATAGGCTTTTGTGTAATCACCTTTTCATCTCTCCAGGATACGTATTTAGGAGTGGGACTGCTGACTTGGATGGTAAGTAGGTACCTTTTAAAAGATCGCTCAGGTGCTTGTTTGGCTGCGCTGGGTCTCCGCTGGTGTGAGGGTTCACTCTAGCTGTGGTGAGCAGGCGTTACTCTCTCGTTGTGGCGCTCAGGTTTCTCACTGTGGTGGCCTCTCTTGTTGGGCAGCATTGGCTATAGGGTGTTTGGGCTTTAGTAGTTGTGGATTCTGGGCTTTAGAGCACAGACTCAGTAGTTGGGGCACACGCGCCTGAAGCATGTGGGGTCTTCCCTGATCAGGAACTGAACCTGTGTCTCCTGCATTTGCAGATGGATTCTTTACCACTGAGCCACCAGGGAAGCCCCATAAATATATGTCTAACTTTATAGGAAACTGCCAAACAATTTCCCAGAATGGTTATATCACTTTATACTTCTACTTGCAAACCATGAAGAGTTTGGAGTTTTTCTTTTAAGCCATTCTAGTGGGTGTGCATTGTATCACTGTGGTTTAAAATTGTATTTTTATAAGATCTTAAAGGTGTTGAGCATTTTTCAAGTGCCTATTGGCTATTCATGTATCTTTTTTGTGTGTGAAATGACTGTTCAAACTTTTTTGCCTAGTTTTAAGGTTAGATTTTTTTATATTATTAAATTGTAGGGGGTTTTTTTGGGAGGGGTGCAAGTGTTTGGTCAGACACATGTGCTGTAAACGTATTCTCCCAGTCTGTGGTTTATCTATTCATTCTATTAACATTGTCTTTTGAAAGCTAAAACTTTGATGAAGTCCAATTTAATGTGTGTTTTATTTTTCCTTTTGTGGTCAGTGCCTTCTGTTCTCCTCAGGAAATCTTTGCCTTCCCCCGTACTGCAAAGATATTGTCCTATGATCTCTTCTAGAATCTTTATTGTTTTAGAATTTATGTTTAGGGCTATAATCCATGTTGAATTAATTTTTGTGTATGGGATGAGATATGAATTGAATTCCATTTTTTCCCACATGAATATCTAGTTGTTTCAGCACTGTCTGATGAAATTACTTTATTCAAGATTAACTTCATTGAAATTACATCAAGAAATAGGAAAATTTTAAATGATTCCTGAAAAAAGGGACTTTTTAACTTTAGTTAAAATGAGTTAAAATGACTCATACGTAAGTCATTCTTTGAACTCATATAACAAACATGCACAAATGACCACTATTTTTTTTTTTAAGGTTTTTTGATGTGGACCATTTTTAAGTTCTTTATTGAATTTGTTACGATGTTGTTTCTGTTTTATATTTTGGTTTTTGGCCTGGAGGCAGGTGGGAGCTTAGCTCCCTGACCAGGGATCAAACCCATTCTGCTTGCGTTGGATGATGAAGTCATCATCCACTGAGCTGTCAGGGAAGTTTTGATATTAAAAAAACAACAACATAGCAACACATTTGCATTTCTGACAGTTAGCTCTATTCCTCTGAATGAACAAACAAAGCTATTTTATATGGGAAGTGTGCTCTATCTGCAGCAGAATCCTGATTTATTTGAAAACTTACAACATCTTTCTATTTCACTAAGTGCTTGTGAAGCTAGGTAAATATTTTGGAGGCAGCGGTGGGCTTAAGTGGATCTTTTGACTCTGCAAAAATAAGGCTCAAATCTCTTTTAAATTGGAGTTTTAAGGGTTTCTAGGAACTAGACTGCATGATGGCACACGGTGGGCTGGGACAGGCTTTCCATCAGGACAAGAGAGGAAAACTAGGTTTTTCTTTGTCATTGACCGTCAGATGAGATGGGGGCCTGGGTTGGCAGTACTTTGGAGGAGGCACAAACATGGGGTAGAAGGTAGGGGTCAAGGTGCGGGTTAGGGGTAGGTGAGCAGCATTTTAGCAACATGAAGACTTCCCCAGTGGCTCAGCGGGTAAAGAATTTGCCTAAAATACAGGAGACACAGGAGACCTGGGTTTAATCCCTGGGTTGGGAAGATCCTCTGGAGGAGGAAATAGCAACTCACTGCAGCATTCTTGCCTGGAAAATCCCATGGCCAGAGGAGCCTGGTGGGCTAGAGTCCAAAGGGTCGCAAAGAGTCAGACACAACTGAGCAACTATGCACAGTAATGAAATCAAAGGTCAGACTCCTTGAGAAAGGTTTAGCTGTGAGCCCCAGAAGCACCCTTTTCCAGTGGTTAGTTTTCTGCCTGTGTTTCCATTCCATAGACTAGTAAATTCTTGGTAAAGCTGTAGCTAGATATTGCTTGCTGCTGCTGCTGCTGCTGCTAAGTCGCTTCAGTCATGTCCGACTCTGTGCGACCCCATAGACGGCAGCCCACCAGGCACCCCCATCGCTGGGATTCTCCAGGCAAGAACACTGGAGTGGGTTGCCATTTCCTCCTCCAAGGCAGCAAAGTGAAAAGTGAAAGTGAAGTCGCTCAGTCGTGTCCGACTCTTAGCGACCCCATGGACTGCAGCCCACCAGGCTCCTCCGTCCATGGGATTTTCTAGGCAAGAGTACTGGAGTGGGTTGTCACTGCCTTAGGAAGTTCAAAAGGGAGGAGTGTCTCAGCTTGGAGTGAAACTGAAAGGGCAGCAGGCAGCAACCTCAAGAAAGGTAACCTGTGAAAAGTATGAAGAATAAGCTGAAAAGCTTTGCTAGCAGAATATAAACCACAGACAATAATACCAAGTGTTTGGTTTCAATGTAGCATAATCCATTTCTTGTGAGGCATCATGTATCTATTTAGTGAGGATTTCTGTGTTTTCAGGAAGAAAATATAGATTTAGAGAAGAATTAATTAATGAAGCAAAGAGTAGGTTCACACATGATTTGACTCTTTTTAAAAAAAAGCAGCTTGAAAGGCAAAAGCTAAATGAAGGTATGAGAGTAATTCTACAGCACAAAAGTATTCACAGGGCAACCCTGGCACTGTCTGATTTACACAAAATCACGTAAGTGAGTGCTTCTCAAACTTTAACGTTCATTCTGAAATTAATATATGTCAACTATACCTTGGTAAATTAAAAAAAACTTTAATGTTCATACAAAAAATCTGAAGATTTTGTTAAAATGTGGATTCTGACTCAGTCAAACTGGTATGGAAGCTAAGAGTCTGTATTTTTTAAAATATCTGTTACATTTTTAGCAGCATCAGGTCTTAGCTGTGGCATGGAGGGTCTTCATTGTCCCTCGGCATGTGGGATCTGCGTTCCATGAGCAGGGATAGAATCTGTGTCTCCTGCATTGGAAGGTGATTCTTAACCAGTGGGCCACCAGGAAAGCCTGTGAGACTTTTTTAAAGTGCTATTTCTTGGGCCCACACCAGACCAATTGACTCAGAAATGCTGGGGCTGAAATCTTAATCCCCAAACATTCCTTCTGTACTTGCTTTAGGCTATGGAGACTGGCAGAATTAGAAATAGAAGGTTGGGTTCAGTTCAGTTCAGTTCAGTCACTCAGTCGTGTTCAACTCTTTGTGACCCCATGGACTGCAGCACGCCAGGCCTCCTCGTCCATCACCAACTCCAGAGGCTACTCAAACTCATGTCCATGGAGTCGGTGATGCCATCCAGCCATCTCATCCTCTGTCATCCCCTTCTCCTGCCCTCAGTCTTTCCCAGTATCAGTGTCTTTTTCCAATGAGTCAGCTCTTTGCATGAGGTGGCCAAAGTATTGGAGTTTCAGCCGCAACATCAGTCCTTCCAACGAACATCCAGGACTGATCTCCTTTAGGAAGGACTGGTTGGATCTCCTTGCAATCCAAGGGACTCTCAAGAGTCTTCTCCAACACCACAGTTCAAAAGCATCAATTCCTTAATGTTCAGCTTTCTTTATAGTCCAACTCTCACATCTATACATGACCACAGGAAAAACCATAGGCTGGACTAGACGGATGTTTGTTGGCAAAGTAATGTCTCTGCTTTTCAATATGCTGTCATAGTTTTTCTTCCAAGGAGTAAGCATCTTTTATGCCTGCAGTCACCATCTGCAGTGATTTTGGAGCCCCAAAAAATAAAGTCAGCCACTGTTTCCACTGTTTCCCCATCTATTTCCCATGAAGTGATGGGACCGGATGCCATGATCTTAGTTTTCTGAATGTTGAGCTTTAAGCCAACTTTTTCACTCTCCTCTTTCACTTTTATCAAGAGGCTCTTTAGCTCTTCTTCTCTTTCTGCCATAAGTGTGGTGTCATCTGTATACCTGAGGTTATTGATATTTCTCCTGGCAATCTTGATTCCAGTTTGTGCTTCATCCAGCCTGGCATTTCTCATGATGTATTCTGTATATAAATTAAATAAGCACGGTGACAATATACAGCCTTGACGTACTCCTTTTCCTATTTGGAACCAGTCTGTTGTTCCATGTCCAGTTCTAACTGTTGCTTCTCTATTGCATCCCACACTGGGACTTTGAATGTTTTACCTCCATAAACGTCTTTCTTATGAACAAAACAGAGAGAGTATTTTCCTTTAAAGAGTTTAGAGTTGAGCTGGGAAATCAGTCCTCAAGTAAATTATAAATACAGAGCAACAAGAGGCATGATATGAGGTGTACTGAAAGGACACCTCACAGCAGAGGAATCTAATGGTCAAGAAAGAGCTTCCCAGACATGGAACATTTAAGATGAATCTATATGGATGAATAGGGGTTTTTCAGAAGAACAGGAGGGGTGGAAGGTTTCCCAGGGAAATACAACAACATGTCCAAAACCCCCCAAACAAGAGAGATTGTGGTGAATTCAGAAAACCGAATGAAGCTCAGAATGACTGGAGTGTGTGATAACACAGGAGATGGGCGGTGAGGTTGTAAGGGACCAGGGCTTTACAAATAGGGTGACCTCTTAGGCCATTTTCTCAGACAGTCTCAGAATACACACTTGTTCCTTCATAATTATTAACAGCACTTCCTTTCACTCTCCAAAGTGTCCTGTTTGGACAATAAATTAGATGGCCGTACTTCCTACAGGCAAAACTTTGACTTTTTCCAAATGGGAACAAGATTGATGATTATTTTGGAGACTGATGAATTTTAAGCAGATAACTGACATTGTTAAACAGTTTTGAAACAATCCTTTAAGACTTCAGAGAGAATAATGAATTGAAGACCAGTTAGAAGTCTGTTACAGGTACAGGTGAGAGACAGTGGTGTCCTAGAGTTGCACTGTGCATGGAGGAAAGTAGGCAAAACTGTGAACTATTAAGAAAAGAGAAACAATTTGGTACATGAACAGATGGGAGTCAAGTTGACTGCTCTTCTGGCTTGAGCTAGTATTACTCGGGTAGTGCATCATTTGCTATGACAGAAAAGCAAGAAGGAAGGAAAGCATTTTGGAGAGAACTGAAGTGTGCTGAATGATTAAGACATGCCAAGTAAGATGAAGTCTGAACATTCCCACTACATTCATTAGGCACACTGTGAGAGAAGTTTTTCTGTTTTCTTGGAGCTGACTACATAGCAATGGAATGAATAGGAGGTAAATGGAATGAAAGAGAAGAGAAGGGAATGAAGGGAAGAGAAACTGAGTGGAGATAATCAAGAAGTTTGGCTCTGAAGAGGAGGGGAGGGATGTAGCTGTAGCTGGAAGGGAAATTGGAATTGAAGGTTTTTTTTAAGTCATTTTTCCATTGGTAATGGCTTGTTACAAGGAGAAGGTAGATAGAGAAGATTTGAAGATGCAGAAAAAGAGAAGCAAGTGAGAAGGATTCAGAGCACAGATGAAGGTTGATTAGCTATCTATTGGTGCATAATAACTTATCCCTAAATTTGGCAGCATAAGACAGTAAATATTTACCATCTCACAATTCCTGTGTGTCAGAAACCAGGGCACATCTAGGGCTCAAGGTCTCTTACGAAGTTGCTGTCAGGCTACTTGCTTGGTCTGTGGTCTCATCAGATGACTCAACAGTGGCAGGGGGAGGAGGGAAGAGATCTGCTTCTGTACTAATGTCTTATCTTCAGCATTCAGCTCCTCAGAGGCTGCTTGAGCTACGAGCCTCAGTTCCTTGTTACCTGTCAGCCAGAGGCCTTCCTTGGCCCATGAACCTCTCCAGAGGGCACCTCACAATATAGCAGCTGACCTGCTCCAGGGTCAGTCAGTGAGAGAGGAAGAGAGAGCTAGAGAGTTCCCAAGACAGAAGTCACAATATTTTTATTAACCTAGCCATAGAAGAGACACACTATGACTGTGACTGTATTCTGTTTTAGGGAAGAAGTTGCCCATGTCTGACCGTCATTTGAGGGGGGAGGGGTTTACAGAGCACGACTGTGGCTGTGTGCATGCATTCTCAGTTGCTCAGTCCTGTCCAACTCTTTCGCGACTGCATGCACTGTAGCCCCCCAGGCTCCTCTGTCCATGGGATTCTCCAGGCAAGAATACTGGAGTGGGTTGCCATTTCCTCCTCCAGGGGATCTTCCCAACCCAGAGATTGGAACCCGCATCTCCTGTGTCTCCTGCATTGGCAGGCAGATTCTTTACCCATGAGCCTCCAGGAAAGCTGATGAATATCGCTAAGTAGGAGTCACTGGAACCGGTTTACAGACTGCCGGTCACAGAGTAATAGTTTAGTCGCTCAGTCGTGTCTGACTTTTAGCGACCCCATGGACTGCAGCCCGCCAGGCTCCTCCATCCATGGGATTTTCCCGGCAAGAGTACTGGAGTGGGGTGCCATTGCCTTCTCCAGAGGATTTTTCCAACCCAGGGATCGAACCTGGGTCTCCCACATTGTAGGCAGACGCTTTACCGTCTGAGCCACCAGGGAATTCCTACAGAGTAATAAACTATCAAGAAAAAAGGGAGACCTCTTCCCTGGTAAAAAGGAAGGGGGAAGAGTTGGATCTAGATTTGGGTAGTTTCGGATAATTGTAGTGAGAATGGAGAGATTTCTGTTCAGATGGCTCCTATTTTCTTTGCCAAGACACATGGTCTCTTTTAAGAAAATGAAACAAGAGGAAATTGGAGTTTTGATAGTAGAGATGCTTTGAAACAATCCCTGTTGAGTATAAGATAAAGAAGTGAGCTGGGAAACAGAGGACTGAGTAGGAATGTTACGAGCCCAGCTGAGGGGGTATCCACAAATTTATAGCCCAATCAATCTGCCCAGAAGGGTGATTTTTCTCCGACAACACTTAGTAAAGGGAAGAGGAAGTTCTCCATGGCTACTTTCTGATGACTGCTCACTTTCCCTTAGGGTGACATGGAAAGCATGAACAATTGCTGAAGCCGACACCAAAATTTATATAACCATAAAATTGAACAAAGTAGCTGTCAGTGTCAGAGTCTAAAAAAGGAATCTGTCACACAGTTTCATTTGCCGCACAATTCACGGAGAGTCGGGTTAGCACAAAATAGGCCGGGTTGCTAAGTTATATGCCATAAAGTTGTCTGTTTGTCTGCCTTCACTGGAGTTCATGCTTGCTAAAGATAGTTAAATCCACCACCAACAGGAGAGTGTTAGAAACTTCTCACTGATTACTTTGCAGAAGATCTCTCTTTTTTTTTTTTAATGAAAAGTCCCCAAAACGAATTTTTGAGAAATAGTTTCACCTGTTAACTTCACCTTTTTAATAAAACCTAATTAAAGCTCTACTCTGATGCTTTCATTTCTTATATATAAAACTAGTCCTTTTCTGGGCTTCCCTGGTGGCTCAGCAGTAAAGAGTCCACCTGCCAATGCAGGAGACACAGGTTCAATCCCTGGTCCAGGAAGATCCCACATGCCATGGAGCAACTAAGCCTGTGAGCTGCAACTACTGAGGCCTGCATGCCCTTGAGGCCATGCTCCAAAACAGAGGACGCCACCGCAACGAGAGGCAGGCAGCTGGGGAGTAGCCCCCGCCTTGCCACAAAGCCTACACAGCAATGAAGACCCAGCACAAACAAAAATGAATAAATAAATACATAAAATTTAAAAATAATTAAATAAGTGAAGTCAAGAATGAAAAAAAAAAAATAGCCCTATTGTAAGAAGAATGAGAAAATTTCCCTAGACTGGAGGCCTGCCTAGAGGCAGGGAGTAGCTATCAGCCTTTTGCTCTCTGCCAAGTGAGCGAACCATGCCTGGCTAATGCTTGGCCACTGCATCAGTGGAGGGAAGGCTTTGATAAAAACTGACATGCACAGCCCTGTCTCTCACCCGTGTGTGCACGTGTTGCTGGATCATGAAGGTGGAATGTTGAAAATGTTTCAGTATTGAAAAACTGAAAATATTCAGGCTCCGTATCACTCAGCCTTGACTCACCCGTTGTTTTAGATTCAAACATTTAGTGAACAAAGGACATCCAAAGATGGGAACATAAAGAGGCATCATAAAGCAGCAGATAAAATTTTCCTAAACCAGAGACCGCTTAAAGCCAAGATACCAACCTGGAGAGAAGACGGGCCGTTGGATTTCTCCAGAGTTGAGAGTTTCTCAGACAGGCAGTGAAAGAAAGGCAGCGAAACAAGGAGGCTTAGGATTAACCAGTAAGCATGGCTGACACATGGATCTTGACGGGGGCAGATGGGGGCAGCAGGGCCTGAGGGATGTGAAGAGGGTAGAATGGTCCGGGGGTCGGTGGTGTTGATAAAGCAGACCCGAGGTGCCGAGGTGCTGAGGGTGGCGGAACCCCTAAGCTAGAAGAGGAGGCAGCTGTAGCCCTAAATGGGACTTGAACTCACGCTCTCCAGGAGCTTCACAGTGTCATCATGATATAATGGGTTTTGCCCACTAACTGCTATGCATAACATGATTTATATGGGAGAAAGCTTTCCAGATTCTTGTGTTTTTTCAGAGATTTCCAGGGAGGCCTGGTGTGCTGCAATTCATGGGGTCGCAAAGAGTCGGGCACGACTGAGTGACTGAGCTGAACTGAACTAAAGTCACGTCTCTTCTGTAGAGTGGGGACTCCTACCTAGATTTTGTTAAGAAGAATGTGCTGTGCTTAGTCATTCAGTCATATCCAGCGCTTTGCAACCCCACAGACTGTAGCCCGTCAGGCTCCTCTGTCCATGGGGATTCTCCAGGCAAGAATGAATACTGGAGTGGGCCCTCCTCTAGGGGATCTTCCCAACTCAGAGGTCGAATCCAGGTCTCCTGCATTGCAGGTGGATTCATGACCAGCTGAGCCGCCAGGGAAGCCCAGTAAGAAGAACAGGCCTGGGGACTTCCCTGGTGGTCCAGTGGCTAAGACGTCAAGCTCTCAGTGCAGGGGCCGGGGTTCCATCCCTGGGGGGGAAAAGGATCCCACATGTCACAACTAAGCCCCAGCACAGCCAAATAAATACTGAAAACAACAACAGTAGGCCTGGACAATCACTAGATACGACAACTGAGAGAGATTAAGTCAACATCTAATTCTGCTTTATTGACCATGCCAAAGCCTTTGACTGGGTGGATCACAATCAACTGTGGAAAATTCTGAAAGGGATGGGAATACCAGACCACCCGACCTGCCTCTTGAGAAACCTGTATGCAGGTCAGGAAGCAACAGTTAGANTGCAGTGTCTTCTCTTGTGGTGCGTGAGCTCCAGGGCGCGTGGGCTTCAGAAGTTGCAGCTCCCAGGCTCCAGAGCACAGGCTCAGTAGTTGTGGCACATGAGCTTAGTTGCTCCACGGCCTGTGGGCTTTTCCCAGATCAGGGGCGGAACCCATGTCTCCTGCGCTGGCAGGAGGATTCTTTACCACTGAGCCACCAGGGAAGGCCCTCCCCCAATTTTTTTAAATCAACTTTTTATTGTTCAGAGTTCTCTTAAGGACAGCTCACCTAGGATGTGGGTTAAACCCTAAATGATAAGAATCCATTTCTTACTCATCAGGGGTGAGGGGTTGGGGGAGGGTGTGAAACTGGATGGAGCCCAAGCAATCAGCCATGACTTTTCTGACTCCAGAAACATCAAGGGCTCTAGACCCCAAAGAGACAGACTGTAAAAGTTTAGGTCGCTGGAAATTCTGAGCAATGTTCACTCACCCAGGAGACAGGCACTCCGGTTTCCACCACGTGTGGACAGTGGCATTNGCAATCAGCCATGACTTTTCTGACTCCAGAAACATCAAGGGCTCTAGACCCCAAAGAGACAGACTGTAAAAGTTTAGGTCGCTGGAAATTCTGAGCAATGTTCACTCACCCAGGAGACAGGCACTCCGGTTTCCACCACGTGTGGACAGTGGCATTGGAGCGCTGCTTCATCGTGGGTCGTGTAAGATGCACCGGGTTTATTTTTTCTGTATCCTCTCATTTAAACGTCACAAAAACTTCATGAGGGAGGCATTGTTATCTTCATTTCACGGATGAGAAAATAGAGACTTAAAAGACGTAGCCCCAAATCCCAATTAAACAATCAGCAGCACCAGTAACTGGGTTCCAGTCTGGCTGACTCCAAAGCCCACTTTCAACTGACGTACTCCACCATATGGTAGTAAACAGGAAAGTGAGTCTGATGTTCACGTAATGTAAACATTCTGCATGCCATATTGAGGGTCTGTACCTCTGAACAATGCAAAACAACACACTTTCTATCGCTTCTGTTTGTGGCATCTCTGAATTTACTTCACTTGGCTTTAGCCTTGCAAAGGAAGTTTATCTTAAGGCATACAAGGCAGTAAAATAAGCTGCATTTTTATGTCTTTGGAGGGTGTGTTGGGTGAATTCTAAAGTGGCGATGAAGCAGTGAGGAGCCCACGCACCACAGTTAGAAAGTAGCCTCTGCTCCCCAAAGCTAGAAAAAAGCCTATGAGCAGCAATGAAAACCCAACATAAAAACTAAATACATTTTTAAAATAAAGAAAGTGATGGTGAAGAGGTGTGCAGCTGGCCTTGGTCAAGATTGGAACTTACGGTTGATGGTGGCTCATTTCTTCTTTTCTGGAAAGGCTCAACCTTAGTCTATCCAGATTAAGAAAAGCCAGCATATTTTCTGAAGAGATCCTAGAGTATCATCCATCCCACCAGAATCAGATATGTGACTCCCTCAAGAGAGGAAAAATATAATCCTACTTGTTGAAAGATTGTAGATGGAAAATATTTTGAAAATCAAGCAGTGGGTTTGGGTTGCCAATTTTTTAAGGAATGATCTCTTTCTGGGCCAATTCTGTATTCAATGTAGTCAGATATGATCAAGTGGCCTTGTGATCTCAGCTCTACTCCCTTAGGCACGGATGAGTGCTTGAAATGGTTGAATGTTCCTGTCACTCCCACCTCCGGGGTGGAGGGGTTCCCAAAACCTGCCCCCTTCCTTCCCACCCACTGCCCTCTCCCCCAAGCCCAGTGGCTCACAGGTACCTCAGCACCTTCGGTATTATTAGTTATTACAGTATTATTAGTAATGAATCACAAGGTTCAGACTTTTTTTCCCCCTCCCCAAACAATTTACCCTCGTCTCCCACTGAAGCTGCATTCTGACTGCGGGATTAAAAGTAATTAAAACATTGTAAATTATTTATGAAAAATTTAGTTAGTTCGTTGCCGTGTGCAGGCTTCTCCTTGGAGTGGCTTCTTTAGTTGCAGAGCTCAGGCATGCGGGCTTCAGTAGTTGCAGCACGTGGGCGCAGTAGTTGTGGCTCCCCGGCTCCATGAACAGGCTTGATAGTTGTGGAGCATGAGCTTTGTTGCTCTGCCGCATGTGGGATCTTCCCCGACCAAGGATGGAACTCATGTCCCTTGCATTGGCAGGTGGATTCTTTACCACTCAGCCATAATGGAAGTCCCCAAATGTAATTTTGTTGCTTTAAATACTTCTCCATATTTTCTGTTTGTTATGTGATATTTTACAATCGTATGCTTAGTCGCTCAGTCATGTGTGACTCTTTTTGACCCCACGGACTGTAGCCTGCCAGGCTCCTCTGTCCATGGGGATTCTCCAGGCAAGAATACTGGAGTGGGTTGCCATGCCCTCCTCCAGGGGATCTTCGTAACTACAGGAAGAACTCAAGTTTCTCGTATCACAGGCAGATTCTTTACGTTTGAGCCTCCAGGGGAGCCCAAGAATACTGGAGTGGTTAGCCTAAACTGGAGTGGGTAACCTATCCCTTCTCCAGGAGATCTTCCTGATCCAGGAATTGACCCTGGGTCTCCTGCATTGCAGGTGGATTGTTTACCAGCTGAGCTACCAGGGAAGCCTTATTAAGCTAGAAATATTATTAAAGATTTGAGTCTCAAAACTAAAGTCTCTTTACATTGCCATTTGAAGTGTGTGTGTGTACCTGATTGTGAAAACCTCCCATGTCGACTTTCATCTCTGTTTAATTTGCTGATAGGTTAAATTACTTATGACATTATACCCATCACTTCTCAGATAGGGGCCACCCTGCACCCTCTACCCTGTTAGTAGAGGGTGTTCATTGATGTGCATCCTGAGTAGGAAATGTATCCACCTCCTTCACCATTCAGAATGTACCAGAAGTTCCCTCCTAGAAACAGTTATCAGTTTCTTTAGTGTTTTCCCTGAGATTTTTCTTGTTTATTTAAGCGCGCGCACACACACACACTGCCTATAAGTTTGGGCCAAATAAAAGCAGAGATCAGAAATGAAGTGAGGCTGGGGTTGCTTGGCTTGACTTATGTCCCTATCCTGTGCCTTTTTCTTTGGGACCAAGATGCCTGACTTCTGGTTCAGATTCTAATCCCCCAAATTTTCTTATACCTCCCTCTTCCAGCTCAGAGAGAAACAGCCACTCCTATTGATTTCTGATCCCTGAACACCTGTTTCTTCTTCCCTTTAGAAAAAGCTGTTTATGATCACACGATGGAATGGGTACTTTCACAGATGAGGCACAAATGCAGGGAAAATGGGAAGAAGGGAGGCAGCGGAGGAGGGGCGGATTGACACCGCCTGTGGGTAGCTGTGTCCTATGCAACTCACAGCCTGTGGGAGGCGAGCGTCCAGGGGGCTTCGGAACATGCACTGTTCTCATCATTCCCACATCCAGGGCGTGGGGGTTCAGCACGCCTGCCCCCTTCCTTCCCGCCCCCTGCCTTAGCCCCCGCTCCCCAGCCCAGCGGATCAGAGGTACCTCGGCGCCTTTGGTATTATTAGTGTTATTACAGTATTATTAGTGATGAATCACAAGGTTCGGACTTTTTTTTTTTCTCCCTCCCAAAGTAGTTTACCCTCCTCTCCCACCGAAGCTGCATTTTAGGCAGATTTAAATGCGGTTCCTCCTACCAGGTTTCCAAGCCCGCTGAATCACCAGGCTTTCTGAGGAGAGAGGGCCCCGCGTGGCAGAGGGTCTGGTTTTCCCAGCTGCCGGGCCCACGTGCGTTTGGCTGACCTGATTTGAGACTCGGGGGCCTCACTCGCAGGAAGTGCACTTGGTTTTCCCAGAAAGAAAAAGTCCCATGGCCAAGGTCACCTGTCTCTTTCTGATGGTGTTTGTCAGCTTCAAACACAGTGACTCATAGTCACAGGTCGGAATAAACCTACTCGCTATCATTTATTTGAAATGAGCTCCCACCACCTGGGAAGGCTGGCTGCCTCTGGTAAGTCACGTCTCTGGAGCCCGGGTGCTGATGAAATCATTTTTAATGACACAGTCTCTAAATAGCCCAGGCTTGCTTTTTTATCTTGTTTCGGTGTGTTTTTGTTGTTGTTGTTGTTGTTCACGACAGGTCCTTGGCTCTTATTTTAGGCCTCAAATGAGGTGTAGTATGAAAATTTGGTATTCTTTTCTTTCCTCCCAGAACCGGCCTAGGTAAGGGGAAGGTCTGGTTGGAGGGTGAGTGGGTGAATGTGGAGGTGTGGGGCCGGGGGCGGCTGACGTGGGCTTCTGGCATCTTGGGCAACGGGGCTCTTCCTCTGCCCTGAGCATTAGCCACCCAGTGGTGGATGGAATGTTCCAGATGGACCAACGGGTGATGTCCTGCCACGTGGGCCCCACACAACAGAGCCTGCAAGGCACATCCCCCTCCCAGGATCTGGTCTTCTGGTGGGAGTGTCAGATCTAGATAGTCTGATTAGGCTGAACTGATGTATCAGTCATGTCCAACTCTGCTGCCCCATGGACTGCAGCATGCCAGGCCTCCCTGTCCTTCAGCTTCTTCTGGAGCTTGCTCAAACTCAGGTCCACTGAGTCAGTGATGCTATCCAACCACTTCGTCCTCTGTCGTCCCCTTCTCCTCCCACCTTCAATCTTTCCTAGCATCAGCGTCGTTCCCCATGAGTCAGCTCTTTGCATCAGGTGGCCAATGTATTGGAGCTTTAGTTTCAACATCAGTCCTTCCAGTGAATATTCAGGGTTGATTTTCTTTAGGATAGACTGGTTTTATCTCCTCGGAGTCCAAGGGATTCTCAAGAGCAGAGCAACACAATTTAGAATCAGAAATATAACCGGCAGAAGTCAGTTCTTTGGGTGGGTCAGTCTTCTGCCTGTCAATTTATGTGCTTGAGAAACCAATTAAAATTTTAAAGTCTTGGTAGAGACGAGAATCACAGGAAAAGGAGACTTTAAAATGTACAGCCAATTTTGTTTACCCCTCTGTTACTCTAGGGTATGCGTGTGCACGTGCGTATGTGTGGCAGTCTTGCTAACGTTTAAAAAAAGGAGAATTACAGATTATCTGTTTTGTATTTTATTTGGTATTAATTATTATTCTCCAGTAATAATAAACAGGCACAAGCTAAAAAATTCAAATAAGATGCATTGAAAAGAGATTCGTATTCCCCAGTTCCCTAGTCCCTCTCCACAGTTAACTGTCTCATGCTTCCTTCTGGAGATATTCTCTGTATGTAGAAATGTGTTATGTTTCTTCCACTCCCGTTTTATATGTACATCTGTAGTACTCTAGACCCACTGTTCTATGCTTTGCATTTTCACTTATCATTATGCTTCATACACCTTTCCAATATGTCTGATTTTTCCACCATTTGGACATACTGTAATTTGATAGGGACATCTATTGCTTATAATCTCTCACTATTACAAAAGCTACTGAAATGAACAAATGATTTAAGAGATATTTTTACCATAGAGTGCTCTAATAAAACATCCTCTCTTTTCAAAGGAATGGTCTTGTCTACNTTCATACACCTTTCCAATATGTCTGATTTTTCCACCATTTGGACATACTGTAATTTGATGGGGACATCTATTGCTTATAATCTCTCACTATTACAAAAGCTACTGAAATGAACAAATGATTTAAGAGATATTTTTACCATAGAGTGCTCTAATAAAACATCCTCTCCTTTGAAAGGAATGGTCTTGTCTACCAGCTCCGGTGATTTTCTTCCTGGACACTGATGAACACTGACAGATTCTGAGCCCCCCACCTTTTTTTAGCGCTGCTCCTATCACCCTGCTACCCCAGTCACGTTTACTATTGCCCTTCCTCCTGAGCACAATGCAGTTAATTAGATTTTTGTCTTTTTATTTAGTCTCAGATTTCACTAAGTGCCTCTCTGAGACTGTATCTAAGTTGCCAAGGTTACATTCACAAAGCTTCTCAACCTTGTCTGTATAAAACATCGTGGTACTTGTAGAGTATAGAGGTGTAGTGTGTGTGTGTGTGTGTGTGTACACACACACACACTCATATCAAACTTGTTTAGCTTTCAGGGAGAAGGAGGTTTACACTGCAACAATGCAAATAATTAATATTTGACATCTATCTTTTTCAAAGTCCTGCTGGCACGTTGCCTCCAGAAATTCCTTACTGACTGCATTTCTGCAGACTCCAACTGCCTTACCCTCTTTCGGAACCTGCTTTGCCTTCCTTTGGTGCCTTATTAAAAGTCTGTGCTGTCTAACCCTTACGCTATCAGCTGCTTTCCCTCCGAAACACTGGAGCATACATCTCTTAGTATGTAATACCCTAACATGTACAAAAGTGGAACATGTAAGCACTAGAATCATGCTATCATCTGGCAGACAGTGCTTCTCAGATAGGCACTTGACTTTCAAAAGCCGTGTCACTGAAAAATCCAGGAGGGGAGGCGAATCCCTCCCTTATTTCTCTTCTATTTTTAAATTTTATTTATTTTTAATTGAAGGATAATTGCTTTGCAATATTGTGTTGGTGTCTGCCAAACATCAACATGACCGCCCTTATTTCTTGTTATTTGCAACTGCTCTAACACACAAATCTGCAAGTACGTAATGGCTCTAGCTCGCTCAGAATTTATATCTTGCTCACATAGCAAGTGGGAGGTTGAGCAGCTCATCAGTGTGACCCTCCTCTGCATTGTAATTCTAGGAACCAGGCTTCACCAGCGCTGCTGTCTCCAACACATGGCTTCTAAGACTGATGCTTTATCAGCGAGAAGGGGAGGAGAATCATGGGGGGACCCTGCATGGCAGGCTTCTGTGGGCCAGACCCAGGAGTGCTGAGCATCCGTTCTGCTCACTTTCTGCTGGCCAGAACTCTCTTGTTGCTCCCCTAAATCCAGGGACTTTAGCCCGTGGCTTGTCAATCTACTTTCTAGCAACAATTATACACTAGGGAAGGGGGAGCCTTGGCTTTTTGTCAGATGCCTAGCTATTTTTCTCTTTAACCATTATCATGTTTTTATATATCATCTTCTGAACACACTATTTACATGGCATTGTACTGTATATATATATATATGGACCATCTAATTAATTCTTAAATTAGTCATTTATTGTCAATACTACCATTATCATATTTTTTTTAGATGAAGAAATTGAGACTCAGTCCAACTTTCTTGCCTAAGAGAATACATATAATAAATCTGGGAATTGTGATTCAAATCCTGGTCTACCTGGTTTTAAAACCTAGTGACTTTAAATTTTGCTGTTATACTGTCCATATATGAATAGAAGTGGCATATCTGGGTCTTTAACAGCTAAAACAGAATACAGGTAGTAACACCAATAGTCCCCTTTATGTTTCTCATTAGTTTTCTAGCAGAGTTGAGAAGGCCTGATGTTCTGAGTAATCTCAGTGATTTTCACATTTGCCTCTTGTTTCTTCTTTTTTATTGTCTAGAATCTGAATTATTTTCAATCATTCAGTTTCTAGTCATGCGAGGATAATGCTTAGATATTTAACTTCAATCCCAACATCTCATCTTAGTTTGGGCCCATGATTCTGACTGCCAGCTCAACACCTCCATAGATACCCCAAATTCAACCTACTGAAGGCACTGTCTTCATACCTTTAGAACTGCCCATTCCTTAGGCTGGTTAGTCAACAGCTCCCCCAGCTTTGATGAACTCCCCAAGACAGGAGTGCCAAACATGTGTTTTTCCATCACTGTTTACTTCCTAAAGATTAAATAGATTCTTAGCTACTTTGCATGTCTTCTAGACGGGCCAAATGTCATCACTCTTGCTAACAAGGTTGAGGGCTATTTTGAGATGGTGATGATGGTTATCTCAACAAAATTTCTTCCATGTGCCAGCCTCTTCTCACTTTCTGTTTGACGCTGAAAAAGCTGAGGAGAGTGTCTAGATAGTGCAAATTCTTTGGGGCTCAAGCCTGGCCTGAGTCATGGACACCCACTCACAGAGATGTGTTCGTGCTTATGAACATGACTGTGGGGGCCATATGCATATATTTGGATACTCCAAGTCCCTCTGTCCAACCTACTCTCTGGGAACATTTTTTTCTCTCCCTGTCTCTCCCACCCTTTGAGCTGATTCAAGTGCAGAAAAGAGTCCAACACATCAAAATTCCTCTTCTACACAGGGATTCCTGAGAGTGTCTAGGAAGATGGTACTTGTCCTTAGTAATTTCAGCCTAGGGAAACACAGGGGCCTCTCCAAGATGCTTCATCTTCCAAAAAAACTTAGACTACTTGTTATAGACCTTGAACCTAGCTAGAGAGGGGCTGGAGGGCCGCCAATTGGTACCAATTACTAAATTTAAAAAAGAAATACCAACACCAAGACATCCTAGAGTCAAGAATAATGTGAAAATGGCAATTGATGACCGCAGAATTTAAATTCTTAATTTTCACCACCTTTTCATGGTTTGCAAAAATAATTCGCTTATGAAAAAGAAAATATTGGCAGCTGCTTAGTTTCCCTCTTATATGCCAGGCATCGCTGCTAATCTACCAAACTCCTGTAAGATAGGTATTATGTATGTTTTACAGATGAGGGAACTGACCTCTCTAAAGAGACCGACAAGCCAAGTTATTTGTGCCCTGTGGCATAAGGGATTTCACTTCCCCGACTAGGGATCAAACCTGTGCCCCTTGCGTTGGCAGTGCAGTTTTAACCACTGGCCCACCAGGGACGTGCCAATCCAAGTTTTTTAAATGAATAAATTATCCTCCTCCCA
>SJYX01019924.1:10894-32630 GCA_006410675.1 Oreotragus oreotragus
TACTCCTTTTCCTATTTGGAACCAGTCTGTTGTTCCATGTCCAATTCTAACTGTTGCTTCCTGACCTGCATACAGATTTCTCAAGAGGCAGGTCAGGTGGTCTGGTATTCCCATCTCTTTCAGAATTTTCCACAGTTTATTGTGATCCACACAGTCAAAGGCTTTGGCATAGTCAGTAAAGCAGAAATAGATGCTTTTCTGGAACTCTCTTGCTTTTTCCATGATCCAGTGGATGTTGGCAATTTGATCTCTGGTTCCTCTGCCTTTTCCTAAAACCAGCTTGAACATCTGGAAGTTCACGGTTCACCTTGGTTCAGCCAGGTATTGCTGAAGCCTGGCTTGGAGAATTTTGAGCATTACTTTACTAGTGTGTGAGATGAGTGCAATTGTGAGGTAGTTTGAACATTCTTTGGCATTGCCTTTCTTTGGGATTGGAATGAAAACTGACCTTTTCCAGTGCTGTGGCCACTGTTGAGTTTTCCAAATGTGCTGGCATATTGAGTGCAGCACTTTCACAGCATCGTCATTCAGGGTTTGAAATACCAACTAGCAAATATCTCCTTATGATTATGCATTGCATGTTAGTCACTCAGTCATGTCCAACTTTTTACGACCTCATGGACTATAGCCTACCAGACTCCTCTGTTTGTGGAATTCTCTAGGCAAGAATACTGGAGTGGGTAGCCATTCCCTTCTCCAGAGGATCTTCCCAACTTAGGGATTGAACCCAGGTCTCCTGCATTGCAGGTGGATTCTTTACTATCTGTGCCACCAGGAAGCCCTGATTATGCATTAGCTGTGGGCAAATGCTTGAAAATTCCTTTGTTGAAAAGTGAATTTTGGTAGAAAGAGCTGGAAAAGTGGTTCACAGAAACTGCCATTGTTCAGTTGTCCTAAATTATCATTAAAACAATTCCTCAGGCACCAGCCACAGATGTCTCTGCTGCCATCTGGCCTTTCAGGTTTGGCTTTGACAATGATGGATGGTCTAGTCTAGAAAGATCAGCTCAACTGCTCAATCAAACAGGTAAGTTGTACTGAAATTAATTTCAGGCTTTGAGCAACTATTATTGTTATTTTCATTTTGTGCAAGATCATAAGTAATCCGAGGAGGATTTGCTGGGTCTTAGACTAATCTCTTAAAAAGGCTTTACTTTGGTGGGTGGCTACAGGAGGTTGAAGCTTCTGTAACCACATCTGTGTTTGCTTGAAAGCAATTAAATAGTGATTCTGGGAAAAGGTCTCATTCCGGGTGTCTGCAGGAGAGTCTTGTCATGCCTTTGCTCTTGGAAATGCCCCTGCTGGGGGCTCCTGTCACTTGGGAACTTGCTGTTGAGGACCAGAAAACCGTCAGATTAAAAGGCAGAATGGGGTGCAGTGATGCTTATTTGCAAAGCAAATTGCTTTCAAGAGCCTGAGGGCCAGTTCTACTTGTTTCCATGAGGCGCTCATCTTTGGATGAAGCCTCCTTTAAAATATATGGGTGTTTGGCTCTTAGATCAACTAGAGGTCTCTTGCATGGAGTTATTCCTAAAGATAAGCTTGTCTTCTGAGAAATAGCTGAGCGTTTGTGTGATTCTAATACCGTTAAGAAATTTATTGGGCCCTTAATCATTTAGTACTGATTACAGGCTTCTGCAGCACATCCAACCAGGGTATCTGAATAAATTCACCTCTGTGTCAGTACCATGGAAGTGTTTGCCTAGGAATAAAACACTACTGTACACTATATTATTTTCGAACATAAATTAGATATTTGAGAAAGGCATTAAGCATATTTGAAATTTTGGAAAAGATGTGAATATTTGAATATTTAGGAAAGTTATGTTTTGATCTTTTCCCCCATTTCCACAAGGTGTCCCATAGATTCTAAATATGGTAAATATGTTTTTAGCTCAGATTTGAGCCAGTTCACTTTAGTAACTCATTAGCAATTACTTGTTTTTTTGATCTATGACTAAAGGTAGGGGATTACAAGAATCAGGTTTTGATCATTGTTTTTACATGGCTGTGGTTAATTACCACGTCCATTTTTTCCCCCGCTGAACAGGTGCAGATTTCATAACAGTTTTGGAGAGTGATGCTTCTAAGCCCTATCTTGGAAACAATGACTTGGCCATGTGGTTAGGGGAGAAGTTGGGTTTCTACACCGACTTTGGTCCGAGTGCACGGGATCACACTTGGGGGTGAGTGTACCTTGAGAATGAATCCTGCACGTGTAAAAGACTAGGCAGCCTAAGCTTGGAGTGGACAGTCGATATTGTGATGCCTTATCCCTAGGAGTACGTCCCAGGGATGCTTCTTGGGGGATGAGGAGGTGCTGAAGATAAGCATAGTCCCTCATTGTTTCAGTGGCCTCTCTGCTGCTGGATATTTTCAGTGCCTCACTATTATAAGCCATTGCATGTAGGAGCTGAGGTTACAGCACTAAACGTGTCTGCCCCACATGCCGTCCTCATGGAGCTTGCATTCCCGTGTGATGCGACAGAACATAATCATGTACACACAGAAATAAATAATTTGAGATAGTGGTGAGTGCTGTGTAGAGAAGGAGAGTGGGAGGGTAGGCAGGGCAGTGGGCGATGATGCTGTAGGCAGCATGGTCAGGAGGGGTCTCTCTGCCCACCCCACGATGGGGAGGACTAGCACCAGCTGTGGGAGGAGCCAGTGTGGACTCGACGCAGATCACGTGTGGTGTGCCTGAGCATGGAGATTAGGGGGAACTAGGAAGAAAGGCGGGGAAGGCAATGGCACCCCACCCCAGTACTCTTGCCTGGAAAATCCCATGGACGGAGGAGCCTGGTGGGCTGCAGTCCATGGGGTCGCTAACAGTCGGACAGACTGAGCGACTTCACTTTCACTTTTCTCTTTCATGCATTGGAGAAGGAAATGGCAACCCACTCCAGTATTCTTGCCTGGAGAATCCCAGGGATGGGGGAGCCTGGTGGGCTGCCGTCTATGGGGTCACACAGAGTCGGACACGACTGAAGTGACTTAGCAGCAGCAGCAGCAGCAAGAAAGAAGGTCAGGAGTGGGCCCTTGGTCTTATAGGGTCCATAAACCATGCTTAGCACTGACTTAACTCAGTTTTGATGGAAAACCACTGGAGGATTTTAAACATGGGAGCACATGTGTGGAAGATCATTCCAGCTGTTCCTAGAAGAACAGACTGTTGGGGGCAAGAGTGGGAGCAGGGAGACAGGTGATGAGGTAGAGGTGTTGACACAGGTTGGAAATGACGGTGGGAGCTGTGAAGATGGAGAACAGGGCACACTCAGGAGCTATTCTGGAGCAGAGCTGACAGGGATTCCTGATTGGGGGGCTTGGGGGGTTTTGTGTTTGATTTGTTTTTTCTGGTCAAGCTTGTGAGATCTTAGTTCCCTGACTAGAGATCAAACCCAGGTCTACAGCAGTGAGGGAACCATGTCCTAATGCTGGACCATCGGGGAATTCCCAGGGCTTCCTGGTGGTTTACATGTCAGGAAGTGACAAGGGCGGCGCCTGGGTTTTTTACCTGAGTCCCTGATAGGAAATGATGCCATTTAATGGGACAGGAATGGCCAGGTGAACAGCAGGATTGTGCTAAGTTCGAGATGCCCTGGGACAGTCAAGTAATGTCCAGTAGGCAGTTGTGGGCAGCTCGGAGGGCCGAGTCGGACAGCAGAAGCTGGGCATGTGCATTCAGGATCATCACTGTAGAGATGGTTCTGTGCGAGAACCTTCCCGAGGGGCCACACAGACTGTGTGTGAAGCCAGGGAAGAGAAGCCGGCTGAGGTCTGAGCTCTGGTTGCCCTTTCCACGAGTAGTTCTTTGACTTAGAGTGAGGCGGGACATGTTTTCCTATCTTTATCGGACCATTTGTAATTTCTGATTTTGTAAATTGTTGCTCTGAGTCCTGGCTGGCAGGATTGTACATTCTTACATGTGTTGATTAATGTTAGAATTGTTTATGCAGATCAGTTGCCAGAGGAAGAATGCAAGTAAAACGGAGTGTGTCCATGTGTGTGGCCCTAATCCCACCCTTTTTGTGTCTCCATGGCACTTATGAGACAGTTGACACTGCTGTGCCTGGTGACACAGTGAGACATGCTGAATAGTCCTCTTGCAGTGAATCGCTCTCCAGAAGGTCCCGTCTGTCTTCGCCATACTGTTATTCTCAGTGCCCCTTGTGAGATGCTTGAAGTGTGAGCGTCCCTAAGAACACATATTCTTAGTTCTGTTGGCATGAGATGGTGGGACCAATAGTGATGCACATGTTTCTTTCCATTCAAATGCAGGATTATGGTTTTGTCAAGATATCCAATTGTGAAATCGGAGCATCACCTTCTTCCGTCACCAGAGGGCGAGATTGCACCAGCCATCACGCTGACTGTCAACATTTCCAACAAACTGGTGGATTTTGTTGTGACTCACTTTGGCAATTACGAGTGGGTTTCTTTTTCTCATAGTGCACAAGTGCCAAAAAATATTATTAACACTTTACATTGATTTCCATGCATTGACCTTTCTTACTTTTTTAAAAAATTATTATTCTCAAAGTGGTTTTCTGTTTTGTTTTTTTTTTTTTTTTGGTTTTAAAAATCAAGCATAGAAGAAGTTCCCTGATGGCCTAATGGTTAGGATTCTGAGCTTTCACTTCTGGGGCCTGAGTTCTGTGTCTGGTCTGGGAACTGAGATCTCAAGTTTGCATGGTGTGGCCAAAAAAAAGGGGAAAAAAAATCAGGCACAGAAACGTTTGAGATGCCTGCAGTCCTTAATGGTGTATAAGACAGCAGTGATGGCCATGTTAGCCAGCAATTACTGAGCAGGCACTGTGCTAAGTACATTTAGCACTTATGTTATATTTAATCCCCCATTTAACATAGAAACTAAACTGAGAGGTTAGATGACTTATCCAACCAGGGTCACACACGTAGCAATCAGGTAGACCTAATTCAGCCTGCAAGTGCTTGAAACCCATGGTAAACCAGACTACAGAAAGATGAAATTTCCTTTTTCTAAGGATTACTCCAGTTGGAAGTACCAGAGGGATTTGAGGTACTAAATGACATTCCTTTACCTGTCATGTTTCCAGTCAGATGAGAGGTAGGCAGAGGAATCTGGCAGGGAGATCAACATCTCTTTCGATTCTGATAAACCTATTTGGACAACATGGCTTAAGTGTGCCCACATGGACCTGCTATTACATACATCCCTCCAGTAATACATGATGCCAGCTCCCCCAAAGCAGCAGAACCATGAGACGGGGACTGAGTCCACCCTGTCACACTCTCCCCTTAGTGAAGAGAATAGCACAAGAAAACTCCATGTTGGCAAACCAGCAGGTTCCAAGAAGAGATAGGAAGGGTTTGAGACAAGCATTCTTAGTTCATTCTTCCAAACTTGATTTATTAGAAAAATCCTCCCAAGAAGTAAAGGATGAGAGAGAGAGGCCAAGATGATTTTCTAAGTTGGTTCCCCTCCAAGGAGACATGAGGAATGGGGAATGAGTTTTATCTACAAAGAATAACATTCACAACCGGTGGCTTAGCACTGAATAAATCACAAATAATGCCAACATTATGTTATTAAAGCCAAGATAAAAGTATATAGTTGATGTTCTACCATACTGAACATCTGGAGAAGGAAATGGCAACCCACTCCAGTATTACTGCCTAGAGTATCCCATGGACAGAGGAGCCTAGTAGGCTACAGTCCAGGGGGTTGCAAAGAGTCAGACACGAGAGAGTGACTAACAACAATACTGAACATTCTTTAATAGTCATTGAAAACATACATGCGAAGTGCTTAGTGCTCTAAGATATGGCAAATGGCGCTGTCTGTCTGCATGACACAAAAGGCCACAGAGCTTTACAGTGACATAGAGAACACTGAAAAACAACAAACAAAGGTGGCAGCCACATTTGTTTTGTTTGGATGAAACTTACAGTACAACAGAGGGCTACCCTGCTGGGTCAGCGCCAATGCAGGCCATATGGGTTTGGTCCTTGGGTCAGGAAGATCTCCTGGAGAAGGAAATGGCAAACCATTCCAGTATTCTTGCCTGGGAAATCGCATGAACAGAGAAGCCTGGCAGGCTACAGTCCATGGGTCCCAAAAGGATCAGATACGATTTAGAGACTAAAACACCAACATACAAAAACCCCCAACATTGTCGTATTGTAAGTTTCACCTAAACAAGATGAGTATGTCTGCTATCCGTACTTCCTGTCACCTCTCTTTTTCTCACAGTGTTATGTGCATCTGTGAAAGTGCACTTGACTGTTTTCTGAAATAAAGTCAGAGCATAAGTAATATAAGCCGGCCATTCAGATGTGCTTAATAGGGACTGTTTGCTAACTGGACTCTTGCTGGTCTTCTTAGAAATGAGAAGGTGTTTGGAGCACGGATGTATAGACAGTCCAGATCTCTGTAAAAAACTGTTTAAAGAAATGCCTCTGTTTCTCCCAGCAATTTTCATGTCACAAGTACAGGCATTCAGCAATCACTCCACTGAGCTCAAATTGCACTTGAATTGGGTTTATCTTTTGAAAAATAGGCATTTTTGTGTTTAAAGCTGGCAAGGTCTCAACCTAAGAAATAGTTGAACACACTCTTCTCCTTTTCCCTTTGCTTCCCCCCACCCCTGCTGTCTCCTTTAACTCCTTCAGACCTCCTCTGAAATGTGAAGAATAGACTTGAGAGGGAAGAGAAAACGAAAAGACAGCCCTCAAATTCTTTGGAAAAGAGCAGGGAAGAACTACCTTTTCTAACTCTATTAACCATACATTTAAATCTCTGTAACTAACAATATACCTTTGCTTGCTAGCTTGCTCTCATGATTTAATAATGATGACAACGACAGCAGTAATGATAAGTACAAACATCTATTGAGGAGCTGTCACTTCAGGGAGGGAAGTGGTCTGGCTAAATGGCAAAGAACAGGAAACTCCAGAACCTGAAATCAGACAATCGGGTCTGAATCCTAATTCAAGGTGCATCCGTCACCAAATTTGATAACTACCTTAAGTCTCAGTTTTCTCTCTAAATTAGTAGCAATGAGCCTACCTATTTCATAGGATTCTTGTGGGCATGAAATAAGATATATTTATGAATAGTTTTGTCATGAAAAGGATATGACTAGAGTCACTGCTCAGTTAATACTGGCCATTATTATGAAGATAAATTGGACACCTCTAAATGTGTGGTACATTGGGCAGCTTAAAAGATTATTTATCAAACGCAAGTCAAGCATCTGTCATGTCCCAAGCACAGTGCTAGCTGCAGTCTTTTCCCTTAGAGCCTTGGCTCTTGTCCATGCCCAAGTGACATGGGGAAGTTCACACTTCAGATAGTTTGTAAAGCCATCATTACATATTTCTGTTTGCCGTTGTTGTCTATAACACTACATAAAATTTTTTATTCTAAATATTTAAAGATTTCACTTTCTAGTGATTATGGCTTATAAACATGAAATCAGATTAACATTAAGAATGAATTACAAAATACATATGCATGTTATCAGCTGATTCAATGGGATTTCTAAAATTACCGACTATACAAATGTCTTTACAACCAATTAACAGAAAACAGTGGCATTCCTTAATTATTTAGGTATACACCATAACTAAAATTGGTGTTATGTTAGGCAATTAACTGAGTCACCACTTAATTACTGTGTTTTTTTCTTCCCCCTATAACAGGCAGAAATGTACAAAGAAGAACAAATGTACAAACCCATACAGAACCTGTAGTCTGTAGTTATAGTTTTGGTTCTGTTGTAAGGTAAACTCAGTCTCTGAAAATCAGATAAAATTAGTTTTTTGCAGCCCACATTATAGGGCTATTGGGCTGATTGTACATCAACAGATAAGGAAACATAAAACATGCATTCAGTCACCCTCTGTTCCTCCCTCTCTCCTAGTCCCTCCTCCTTCCTTTATACCTATATATACATACACATTTAATTATTATCACTGGATGAAATTTATCTCCTAAGAAAATGTAAAACCAAATTCATAGATTATTTTCCAATAATATATTGCTAAAACACATTTGAATGAAAACTCTATCTGTGGAGCAGTAACTTTGGCAGGGTCTAGACTTGATTTGAATCCTGGCTGTGGGTATGAGAGGAAAAGAATTCACTGCAGACCTAATGAAGGGACTACTTACAAAGATGTTGGAAGGGTCAGGGGAACAGGTAAGAGATGCTAAGGTACTCAAACACTAGTTAACAGGAGAGAGTCATTATGATACTTAGGGCTGAAGGGACAGAGAGAAACTGTTCCCAGACCCTGTTTGATCTTGAATCAGAGAAGGGCCACCAGGCAAGAAGAATGCAGCTCCTGGAGAAGAAATATCCCAACTTCTCTCTCTTCCTACCTGTTCATCTCCTGCTGGTGCCTTCACTTGGCCAGACCTCACTGGAAATCAGCAGACAAGGCAGCCCATGAGATGAAATCTGCTGGGATCAGTCTCCAGGGCATAGAGAAGAGTTGGCAATGCATCTGGGCAAAGATGTTCAACAAATGGTCATTCTTTTCACTCTTCTACTTCTTGAGACATCTTTGGATAGTGCTCAGCTGTCTGAATGCATAAGTTTAGTCCTGTCTTCTACTTTAGTGAGTTTTCTCCAATCTTCTCAGTCCTTGGTGATCTCTATCTTCCTTTCCCACTGCTGTTTCTTAACAGTCATGTATTAGCTGTCTCCTGCTTTCTAGGTGGCTCAGTGGTAAAGAATCTTCCCTCCAATGTAGGAGCCACAGGAGACGTGGGGTCAGTCCCTGGGTTGGGAAGATCCCCTGGATTCTTGCCGGGTTAATCCCATGGACAGAGCCGCCTGGCAGGCTATACAGTCCACGGAGTCGCAAAGAGCCGGACATGACTGAGCAACTGAGCGTGCACATTAGCTGTCTTACTCTCTAAATGCCTGTGTTGGTCTGCTGCCTGTTTGCTCTTGGATGCATTCCTGGTTCATCTCCCTTCCAGCTACAGATTGCTGGAAACCACGTTTCCCATAGTCTGTTGCCTTCTGGCTTCTGAATAGGTTGAGCCATTGTAATGCACTAATGTAAGGCTGGAGGTTGGAGGAGGGGAGGAGATGAGTATTTCTCATTCCCTCTCTCTGCTTTCTGCGTTGTTTCTGGCAGCAGCCGAGTCTCCACTGTGGCGCCAACTCGTGCTTCGGTGGTAGCAGATCCTTTAAGTAGCTTCTCCACAGGACCGTTCCGCATCAGCTAGCACCAGCGTGTGGATTCTGGGAAGATCACCTCTTCCTGTTGTCTCTCTGGCCCTCGAGGGGGTAGTCGTTTCTCACTCAACTCCTGTTGTCTCGCTGAGTCCTATTGGGCTTCCGGTCACCTCGTAGCCAATCCCCTATATCAAATTCATTTTGTTTGAAATGCCTAGAGTGGTTTCACTTTTCCTCTCTCGATCATACCAACTATGATGTCCCTATTTCTCCCCAGACTGACAATAACCCCCCGAAAGCTTGATGTACTTGCCTAATTGTCAGTTACACACTTAGAGTGCTCAACATGATAAAAGCAGCAAGCTTAGCTAGTGTTTGACCAGGAGAGCTACGGAGGCTTTTAGAAAGTGTTCAGTTGAAAGAGTTGAGTAGGTTAACAAATCTGGTGTATTCTGTGACTATTAGGATTCTCCCTCTTACTCCTTGATTTTTTTTTAAACTACTAATCTTTAGCTCTAATACCAATGACCAAGTCTTAAGATTATTAATATAATTTCCTCTGATGAAAAGTTGAACAAATGCTGCTTTTAGTTATTTAGGTCCACTCGATTCCAAATGATCTGTGGGGAAAGGGTACATCATTCTTAGTCAAAATTCTATCAGCTGCTCATTTGACGCACAATAATTGTCTTGATCATTTGCATAACAGTCAAAGCCGTGGTTTTTCCAGTAGTCATGTATGGATGTGAGAGTTGGACCATAAAGAAAGCTGAGCATCGAAGAATTGATGCTTTTGATCTGTGGTGTTGGAGAAGACTCTTGAGAGTCCCCTGGACTGCAAGGAATCCAACCAGTCCATCCTAAAGGAACTCAGTCCTGAATATTCATTTTAAGGACTGATGCTGAAGCTGAAACTCCAGTACTTTGGCCGCCTGATGCATAGAACTGACTCCTTGGAAAAGACCCTGATGCTGGGAAAGATTGAAGGCAGAAGGATAAGGGGACGACAGAGGAGAGATGGTTGGATAGCATCACCAACTCGATGAACATGAGTATGAGCAAGCTCCAGGAGTTGATGATGGACAGGAAAGCCTGGCATGCTGCAGTTCCATGGGGTTGCAAAGAGTCAGACATGACTGAGCGACAACTGAACTGAAGTTAATGTGTCCTAATAGGAATTATTCTGGGTTTTCACACTGTTTGAAGTTACTATTTGGGAACTTAGGTACCTAGTCTTTTTTTTTAATTGTTTTGCACATGCAATAAAGAGGCATATTTTGGCATTCTTTTCAGAGATGACCTCGACAGGAAACTTCAAGCTATTGCAGTTTCAAAACTACTGAAAAACAGCTCTGAGCAAGTGATATTTCTGGGATATATCACATCAGCACCCGGTTCCAGAGATTATCTACAGCTCATTAAACATGGCAATGTGAAGGTAACACAACCTTATCAGGTGTTTTGATTTCTTAAATAAAGTGTTGCTTCTTCAGGTTTCAAAAAACCCAACCCAACATATATTTTAATATGTATCTTGATTATCTAACTGCTGCATGGAAAACTACCAAAACATACTGGCTTTAAATAGCATTCGTCTCTCTGCTCATGAATCTGCAAATTGGACAAGACCCAGGGGGGATAGCTCATGTCTGCGGCACACAGAGAAGTGGCTCAACTGGGGACGAGAGGAGCCACTTTGCAGATGACTCATAAGGGGCAGGTTGGTGGGGCTGTTGACGAGGAGCTCAGCTCTGGCTTTGGACTCAGAGTCCTGGCTGTAGGCTTCTTGGGCTTCTTTCTTGCATGATGGCTGGGTTCTAAAAATGAGTGTCCCAAGAGACCCAGAAAGAAGCTGCATTGTCTTGTATGTCCTTGTAAGTCATATAGTATCATGCCTGTCATCATCACAAGCCTGCTCACATTCAAGTGAACAAAACATAAATCCCATCTCTTGGTGAGGCGAGTGTCAAATTCACATAAGAATATTATATGGAAGGTGGATTACTGTAGCCATGTTTAGAAAATAGAATCTGCCACATTGTGCAAGTTAATCATGATGAGGTGGAAGATAATATGTCATATAGAGAGGCTGGCTGATCAGGGCCTCACTAAATGACACTGAGTTTGTCCTTATCTGTTCAGGTCCCAAATGGTTGAATTTGTTGGTGTATCCAGATATAATCATACTCTGGGAAACTGACAGTTAAATCCTTGAGATATATATACACTAGAATGTTAAATGCATTATTTTTATTAAAAAAATAGCAATGGATTTTTTAAAAATTATTTTTGTGGCTGCACTGGGTCTTAGCTGCAGCACTTGGGATCTTTGATCTTTGCTGTGACGTGTGGAATCTAGTTCTCTGACCAGGAATCGAACTGGGACCTCCTGCATTGGGAGCGAGGCGTCTTAGCCACTGGATCACCAGGAAAGTCCCAAGTGCATTAATTTATAATGAGAAATGTAATTGTTATATTTAGTTAAGCCCTATGTACATTTCTTGGTCCTTTACATGTCTCTTTTTTGTTCATTGTATTGAGAGAATATCTGCAAACAAAAAGGCTTATCCATCTTATCAAGTACTTAGACAGGTGAGAGAATGTGGCATGATGAGAGTTTTCTATATGTGAGAAAACAAAATGCCAGTGGCTTAAATAAGAGAGGTATGTTTCTTTATGTGAATGTCTGGGCAGGTGATTTACTGCAAGTATGGTACTTGGGGGTATTGAGAACGTGCCCCTTCTATTTTGTGGCTCCACATTACAAGGCCTCCACTCCCAAGTTTGCTTCATGTTCCAAGATGGCCACATCCTTGTTCTAGTTAGTAAGAGAGAGGAAGGGATAAAGAAGGGGCCAGGAGCATATACAAGTTATCTCTAAGGCAAACTCCAACACTCATACTTACATTTTGTTGATTAGCCTTTAGTCATTGGCCATATCTCACTGTTCAGGAAATGAGAGATGCAGTGTGCATGCCTGTGTGCTAAGTCACTTCAGTTGTGTCCGAGTCTGTGTGACCCTATGGACTGTAGCCACGTAGGGTCCTCTGTCCATGGGGATTCTCCAGGCAAGAATACTGCAGTGGATTTCCATGTCCTCCTCCAGGGGGTCTTTCTGACTCAGATCAAACTCTCATCTCTTATGTCTCCTGCATTGGCAGGTGGGTTCTTTATCACTGGTGCCACCTGGGAAGCTGGAGAGATGCAATATTTAATTTTTTTTCTTTTTTTTGTAATTGAAGTATAGTTTATTTACAGTGTTGTGCTAGATTGATTCTCTTGTTTAAATTTTCTTTGTTGGAATATACTTGCTTTACAATGTTGTGTTGGTTTCTGCCGTACAGTGAAGTGAAGCAGTCATATGCATACATATATCCCCTCTCTCTTGGACCTCCCTCCTAACCTACCCCCATCCCACCCATCTAGGTCATCATAGAGCACCGAGACGTGCTGCAGTATTGAATCTTGATACTCTTAGACCTAGCTAAAAGTCCTACAACTTTGGAAAGAGGCAAGGCAGATATTAGGGAGATGAGTTAATCTCTGTCCTAGTGAATAAGGCAGAAGTGGAGTCAAGGTGGACTCCTAATTTTGGCTTTGGTCAGAGGGAGGGTTTATGATGGTGACACATTATTATAGAGAACACGTAAGGAAGGAGAGGTTTGCAAAGAAGATGAGTTCAGCTATGGGCTGAGTTGAACAATCTGTGGGATATTAGGGGAGATGTCTACTAGTCAGCTGAATATATGGATCTGGAACTAAGAAGGGGAGTCAGGGTCAGAAATATAGATTAAGGAGTTGTCATTATCTAGGTGATTATTTCAACTGTGGGAGGGGACGTTGTTGCTTACCGAGTTAAGAGACTTGCAAAAGGAAGACCAAAGAAAATCCCTGATAGAGTCACCTTTAGTGTGGTGCTCATGAGGGTAATGGGTGAGGGAAGAGAAGGGCGAGATTATCTCAGAGAAGAGATTCAGTAGAGATCAGAACAGTAAGAGGAAAATCAAGAGTTGGGAGTCACAGGGGCTGCATTAGCTATTTATCACTGTGCATCACTGTGAAAACTACAAACCTTAGTGGCTTAAAAAGAACAGTGGCCTAATAACCTTGTGACTTTGTGGGTCTGTGGAGTGGTGTTCTGTTCTTGCCTGGGTTCACTCGTGTAGTCAGCTGGTGTCTGTGGCTGGGGGTTCTGACATGCCCCCATGCACTTGTCTGGGCCTTGGTGCTGGTTGCTGGCTGCTGGCTGGGCCTCTCTCTCCACGTAATCTCTTCATACACTAGCCTACCTGGTGTCACATTTACCAGCTTTGTGACCTTGGGGCAAGTTACTTAACCTTTCTGGTTAACCATCGGTAAAGCAGGGATAATAATACCTATCATGGGGTTGTCATGAGGATGTGAGATAAGATAATGTCTAAAAAGCCCTCAGCTTTGTATATAGGATGCATTCAGTAAGGGGCAGCTATAAATTTGTATTATGTACATCTGGCTGTATGTATAAAATCATATTAAACATTTAAGTATATGGTCTATAAAGTACAAGCGAATATTAGACAAGATGATATTTGGCAGGTTTAAGAAAAAATTGATTGTATCCTACTAAGAGAGGGAGTGTGTGTGTGTATGTGTGCACAGGGAAGAGGAATTTTATTTTAATTTAATACTCTATTGGGTTCCACTGTCATGGTCAGAAGCTGTGTCAAGATTGGCAGCAGATTCTTATATAACTTTTTCTATTAGGAACTTTATTAATGCAGAGAGGAATTTTAATCATAAATGCTTGAGTGAATAGATATTCCTCTTTAAGAAATGAGTATTTAAATTCTGCAATCTTAAAATTTGACAGCATCTTTTTTAAAAATCTGGTAAAATAAAAGGAGAGTTAAACATATTCCTAATTGATTATTCCCACTACATACAGGTAAATGACTAAATTTTTATTTCTTCCCAAGGCAGGCCAGAGCAGTAGTTTTAAAACATATTTGCTTTTTTTCATCATTAAAATATTAAAAGAATTTTTTTTTTTGCCCTGCTGTGTACCATGTGGAACTTCCCCAACCAGAGATTGAACCTGTGCCCCTTGTAGTGGAAATGCAGAGTCTTAACCATTGGCCCACCAGGGAAATCCAATTTAAATTTTAAAATTTATTACAATTTTTCTATGTATACAAAAGTCACATTGTATGTGTGTGATATGTGAATAATAGTAAAGATTAATTAACAAGAACCCATAGTTCCCTGGTGGTCTCGTGGTTAGGATTCCAGGCGTTCACTGCTATGGCTCAGGGATTCGACCCCTGGTCAGGAACTGAGACCTCACAAGCCACGCAGAAGGGCCAAAGGAAAAAAATTAGCACTTGTGTGTCTACTACCAAGCTTAAGAAAAAAATTTAGAAGTACATAATAAATTGTGTGTATTCTTTTAGTCATTTAAAAATATATTTAAATTATATTTTAATAGTAAAATTTAGTCAAAATAGTAAAAAGTCAGGTATATTTTTTAAAAGAAGAAAATGAAGGTTTCTTTAGTATAAAAGCTCCATGTTTAGAGTTCTCCTAAAATATAATAGCAAAAAAATGCTTATGTTTTGATTTTCTATTGAAAAATAATGCTGGTCTCAAGCTTTCTACATCAAAGAGACTCATGATTACTCCCAAAATGTGTGTTTTTCCAATGAATCCATTTAACAAACACAGACTGAACTCTTGCCAGATGCCAGGCTTCATGCTAAGCACCAGGGAGGCAAGGTGATTAAGAGGCTCTCTGCTCAGGGAGGGGACAGTGGAGACCATAAACAGTTAAGCAGAATGGTGTAACTGGTGGACCTACAGGACTACACAGGATGAACGAGGAGCATATAATCAGTTCTGCTTGGGATGCGAGACTCGCAAAGCTGTGGGAAGCCAGGTGCTGTGCAGTAATTACCAAGTTACTTGCTTACCTCCCTCTCTAGATCACCTTCCTGTTTTACAGGGGCTAGAAGGGGAAAAGGTAGGTGTTTTGGAAGTATCTGTAGAATGAATAAATAATCNTGAGCAAGCTCCAGGAGTTGATGATGGACAGGAAAGCCTGGCATGCTGCAGTTCCATGGGGTTGCAAAGAGTCAGACATGACTGAGCGACAACTGAACTGAAGTTAATGTGTCCTAATAGGAATTATTCTGGGTTTTCACACTGTTTGAAGTTACTATTTGGGAACTTAGGTACCTAGTCTTTTTTTTTAATTGTTTTGCACATGCAATAAAGAGGCATATTTTGGCATTCTTTTCAGAGATGACCTCGACAGGAAACTTCAAGCTATTGCAGTTTCAAAACTACTGAAAAACAGCTCTGAGCAAGTGATATTTCTGGGATATATCACATCAGCACCCGGTTCCAGAGATTATCTACAGCTCATTAAACATGGCAATGTGAAGGTAACACAACCTTATCAGGTGTTTTGATTTCTTAAATAAAGTGTTGCTTCTTCAGGTTTCAAAAAACCCAACCCAACATATATTTTAATATGTATCTTGATTATCTAACTGCTGCATGGAAAACTACCAAAACATACTGGCTTTAAATAGCATTCGTCTCTCTGCTCATGAATCTGCAAATTGGACAAGACCCAGGGGGGATAGCTCATGTCTGCGGCACACAGAGAAGTGGCTCAACTGGGGACTAGAGGAGCCACTTTGCAGATGACTCATAAGGGGCAGGTTGGTGGGGCTGTTGACGAGGAGCTCAGCTCTGGCTTTGGACTCAGAGTCCTGGCTGTAGGCTTCTTGGGCTTCTTTCTTGCATGATGGCTGGGTTCTAAAAATGAGTGTCCCAAGAGACCCAGAAAGAAGCTGCATTGTCTTGTATGTCCTTGTAAGTCATATAGTATCATGCCTGTCATCATCACAAGCCTGCTCACATTCAAGTGAACAAAACATAAATCCCATCTCTTGGTGAGGCGAGTGTCAAATTCACATAAGAATATTATATGGAAGGTGGATTACTGTAGCCGTGTTTAGAAAATAGAATCTGCCACATTGTGCAAGTTAATCATGATGAGGTGGAAGATAATATGTCATATAGAGAGGCTGGCTGATCAGGGCCTCACTAAATGACACTGAGTTTGTCCTTATCTGTTCAGGTCCCAAATGGTTGAATTTGTTGGTGTATCCAGATATAATCATACTCTGGGAAACTGACAGTTAAATCCTTGAGATATATATACACTAGAATGTTAAATGCATTATTTTTATTAAAAAAATAGCAATGGATTTTTTAAAAATTATTTTTGTGGCTGCACTGGGTCTTAGCTGCAGCACTTGGGATCTTTGATCTTTGCTGTGACGTGTGGAATCTAGTTCTCTGACCAGGAATCGAACTGGGACCTCCTGCATTGGGAGCAAGGCGTCTTAGCCACTGGATCACCAGGAAAGTCCCAAGTGCATTAATTTATAATGAGAAATGTAATTATTATATTTAGTTAAGCCCTATGTACATTTCTTGGTCCTTTACATGTCTCTTTTTTGTTCATTGTATTGAGAGAATATCTGCAAACAAAAAGGCTTATCCATCTTATCAAGTACTTAGACAGGTGAGAGAATGTGGCATGATGAGAGTTTTCTATATGTGAGAAAAAAAAATGCCAGTGGCTTAAATAAGAGAGGTATGTTTCTTTATGTGAATGTCTGGGCAGGTGATTTACTGCAAGTATGGTACTTGGGGGTATTGAGAACGTGCCCCTTCTATTTTGTGGCTCCACATTACAAGGCCTCCACTCCCAAGTTTGCTTCATGTTCCAAGATGGCCACATCCTTGTTCTAGTTAGTAAGAGAGAGGAAGGGATAAAGAAGGGGCCAGGAGCATATACAAGTTATCTCTAAGGCAAACTCCAACACTCATACTTACATTTTGTTGATTAGCCTTTAGTCATTGGCCATATCTCACTGTTCAGGAAATGAGAGATGCAGTGTGCATGCCTGTGTGCTAAGTCACTTCAGTTGTGTCCGAGTCTGTGTGACCCTATGGACTGTAGCCACGTAGGGTCCTCTGTCCATGGGGATTCTCCAGGCAAGAATACTGCAGTGGATTTCCATGTCCTCCTCCAGGGGGTCTTTCTGACTCAGATCAAACTCTCATCTCTTATGTCTCCTGCATTGGCAGGTGGGTTCTTTATCACTGGTGCCACCTGGGAAGCTGGAGAGATGCAATATTTAATTTTTTTTCTTTTTTTTGTAATTGAAGTATAGTTTATTTACAGTGTTGTGCTAGATTGATTCTCTTGTTTAAATTTTCTTTGTTGGAATATACTTGCTTTACAATGTTGTGTTGGTTTCTGCCGTACAGTGAAGTGAAGCAGTCATATGCATACATATATCCCCTCTCTCTTGGACCTCCCTCCTAACCTACCCCCATCCCACCCATCTAGGTCATCATAGAGCACCGAGACGTGCTGCAGTATTGAATCTTGATACTCTTAGACCTAGCTAAAAGTCCTACAACTTTGGAAAGAGGCAAGGCAGATATTAGGGAGATGAGTTAATCTCTGTCCTAGTGAATAAGGCAGAAGTGGAGTCAAGGTGGACTCCTAATTTTGGCTTTGGTCAGAGGGAGGGTTTATGATGGTGACACATTATTATAGAGAACACGTAAGGAAGGAGAGGTTTGCAAAGAAGATGAGTTCAGCTATGGGCTGAGTTGAACAATCTGTGGGATATTAGGGGAGATGTCTACTAGTCAGCTGAATATATGGATCTGGAACTAAGAAGGGGAGTCAGGGTCAGAAATATAGATTAAGGAGTTGTCATTATCTAGGTGATTATTTCAACTGTGGGAGGGGACGTTGTTGCTTACCGAGTTAAGAGACTTGCAAAAGGAAGACCAAAGAAAATCCCTGATAGAGTCACCTTTAGTGTGGTGCTCATGAGGGTAATGGGTGAGGGAAGAGAAGGGCGAGATTATCTCAGAGAAGAGATTCAGTAGAGATCAGAACAGTAAGAGGAAAATCAAGAGTTGGGAGTCACAGGGGCTGCATTAGCTATTTATCACTGTGCATCACTGTGAAAACTACAAACCTTAGTGGCTTAAAAAGAACAGTGGCCTAATAACCTTGTGACTTTGTGGGTCTGTGGAGTGGTGTTCTGTTCTTGCCTGGGTTCACTCGTGTAGTCAGCTGGTGTCTGTGGCTGGGGGTTCTGACATGCCCCCATGCACTTGTCTGGGCCTTGGTGCTGGTTGCTGGCTGCTGGCTGGGCCTCTCTCTCCACGTAATCTCTTCATACACTAGCCTACCTGGTGTCACATTTACCAGCTTTGTGACCTTGGGGCAAGTTACTTAACCTTTCTGGTTAACCATCGGTAAAGCAGGGATAATAATACCTATCATGGGGTTGTCATGAGGATGTGAGATAAGATAATGTCTAAAAAGCCCTCAGCTTTGTATATAGGATGCATTCAGTAAGGGGCAGCTATAAATTTGTATTATGTACATCTGGCTGTATGTATAAAATCATATTAAACATTTAAGTATATGGTCTATAAAGTACAAGCGAATATTAGACAAGATGATATTTGGCAGGTTTAAGAAAAAATTGATTGTATCCTACTAAGAGAGGGAGTGTGTGTGTGTATGTGTGCACAGGGAAGAGGAATTTTATTTTAATTTAATACTCTATTGGGTTCCACTGTCATGGTCAGAAGCTGTGTCAAGATTGGCAGCAGATTCTTATATAACTTTTTCTATTAGGAACTTTATTAATGCAGAGAGGAATTTTAATCATAAATGCTTGAGTGAATAGATATTCCTCTTTAAGAAATGAGTATTTAAATTCTGCAATCTTAAAATTTGACAGCATCTTTTTTAAAAATCTGGTAAAATAAAAGGAGAGTTAAACATATTCCTAATTGATTATTCCCACTACATACAGGTAAATGACTAAATTTTTATTTCTTCCCAAGGCAGGCCAGAGCAGTAGTTTTAAAACATATTTGCTTTTTTTCATCATTAAAATATTAAAAGAATTTTTTTTTTTGCCCTGCTGTGTACCATGTGGAACTTCCCCAACCAGAGATTGAACCTGTGCCCCTTGTAGTGGAAATGCAGAGTCTTAACCATTGGCCCACCAGGGAAATCCAATTTAAATTTTAAAATTTATTACAATTTTTCTATGTATACAAAAGTCACATTGTATGTGTGTGATATGTGAATAATAGTAAAGATTAATTAACAAGAACCCATAGTTCCCTGGTGGTCTCGTGGTTAGGATTCCAGGCGTTCACTGCTATGGCTCAGGGATTCGACCCCTGGTCAGGAACTGAGACCTCACAAGCCACGCAGAAGGGCCAAAGGAAAAAAATTAGCACTTGTGTGTCTACTACCAAGCTTAAGAAAAAAATTTAGAAGTACATAATAAATTGTGTGTATTCTTTTAGTCATTTAAAAATATATTTAAATTATATTTTAATAGTAAAATTTAGTCAAAATAGTAAAAAGTCAGGTATATTTTTTAAAAGAAGAAAATGAAGGTTTCTTTAGTATAAAAGCTCCATGTTTAGAGTTCTCCTAAAATATAATAGCAAAAAAATGCTTATGTTTTGATTTTCTATTGAAAAATAATGCTGGTCTCAAGCTTTCTACATCAAAGAGACTCATGATTACTCCCAAAATGTGTGTTTTTCCAATGAGTCCATTTAACAAATACAGACTGAACTCTTGCCAGATGCCAGGTTTCATGCTAAGCACCAGGGAGGCAAGGTGATTAAGAGGCTCTCTGCTCAGGGAGGGGACAGTGGAGACCATAAACAGTTAAGCAGAATGGTGTAACTGATGGACCTACAGGACTACACAGGATGAACGAGGAGCATATAATCAGTTCTGCTTGGGATGCGAGACTCGCAAAGCTGTGGGAAGCCAGGTGCTGTGCAGTAATTACCAAGTTACTTGCTTACCTCCCTCTCTAGATCACCTTCCTGTTTTACAGGGGCTAGAAGGGGAAAAGGTAGGTGTTTTGGAAGTATCTGTAGAATGAATAAATAATCTGGACCTTAAAACATCAGTAGGAATCAGGTGGAGTACATGTACAAAGAAATGTACAAAGCATGTACAAAGAAAGGCATATTTATTACTGCAGCTCACACATTTCCCTGACAGTTCAAAATAGAGCACTGTTTTTAATGCTTTAAACATTCTCTTCTCTCTCCATCATTAGGATATAGACAGCACAGATCAAGACAGATGGTGTGAATACATTATGTATCGAGGGCTGATCAGGTAAGCATAGGTGTTTGAGAGTTGTTTTTCTGAATCTGTTATTACTGTGATCTTTTGGGTCTATCCTGGAAAGAAAAACTTTATGGAAGCAATTAATTAATTTTGTTACTTTTCATAAACATTGATTTGGTTAGTTACCCAATTTAACATTTTTTTCAGAGTGTGGCCTAATGATTTAAGAAAGAGTAAATGGCTAAGCAAATCAACTTTAATTATACAAAGAGGATACTGTGTAAGCTGTTAAGCATGATAATTGTTAACTGTCAAAACATGTTGGGAATGGCACCATTTTTGACTGTATGACATGGTAGAAACAGCATGAACCCTGGGCTTGAATTCCAGCTTTGCTGACTTCTAATCATGTAATCTTGGGTAAGGTGGAGTCACTGCTATATTGTGGTGAGCTCTCTAGGTAGATTATATTTTTTAAAAAAGATTACCCCATATAAAAAGGTGAACATTATCCACATATATAAAATTCCAAAATAGTACAGCTGAAAAATCTCAAAATTCAAGCATGTAACTGTAAATCTGTTTTGAAGGCAGTGTTTCTTAAAACAAAGGGCAGTTTAATACCAAAAGAAAAAGACTGATATCTCAGATAGAAAATACTACTTCTGTTTAAATTCATATTAAAGTGGTTGCTTAATGCGGATATTAGAGTCTCTAGAAAACAGTTTATGAGATAGATTGAAATAGGTGTAAGTTCAAAATGTAAAAACTGTTAGTTGCCAAGTAACAGGGGTATTTGTAGTACCAGTGCCCATTATAACTAATCACCGGGCTCTGTTTGTACATTTGTGGCCCCAAACCTTCTCCTTAGGAGAGTGGGATGGCAATATTTTTGGACATATATATACATACATATGGCTTCCCAGGTGGCACAGTGGTAAACAATCTGCCTGCCAATGCAGGAGACTCAAGAGACATGGGTTCAATCCCTGGTTCAGGAAGATCCCCTGGAGTAGGAAATGGCAACCCACTCGAGTATTCTTGCCTGGAAAATTCCATGGACAGAGGAGCCTAGCGAACTACAGTCCATGGGGTGGCAAAGAGTTGGACGCAACTGAGTGCAATGCGCGTGGACACACACCCAGACATATAGTGACTATGACCGTGAGAGACGGGATCTTAATCTGCTCAGGTTGCCGTAACAACAATACAATAGACTGGGTGTCTTCAACAACAGAGATTAATTTTCTTATGGTTTGGGGACGAGGGAAAGGGCAGGCATGTTCTGTGATATCTCTTCCTTTTGCTGTTGTTTAGTCACTAAGTTGTGTCCAGCTCTCTGGGACCCCATAGTCTCTAGCCC
>SJYX01019925.1:9165-28450 GCA_006410675.1 Oreotragus oreotragus
CCCTGGGATTTCTTTGGAAGGAATGATGCTAGAGCTGAAACTCCAGTACTTTGGCCACCTCATGTGAAGGATTGACTCATTGGAAAAGACTTTGATGCTGGGAGGGATTGGGGGCAGGAGGAGAAGGGGACAACAGAGGATGAGATGGCTGGATGGCATCACTGACTCGATGGATGTGAATCTGAGTGAACTCCGGGAGTTGGTGATGGGCAGGGAGGCCTGGCGTGCTGAGACTCATGGGGTTGGAAAGAGTCGGGCACTACTGAGCGACTGAACTGAGACATCAGTTTAAGGACAGGTGCTTCTCTCCTTTAACCTTGCTGTGTGTGTTGGAGGAAGTGTTAGTTATACTCAAAGCACAACACCATCTGAGCTCCAATTCTTGATGACAGTGAGCATTAAGAACTACAAGTTCAGGAATTTCCTGGTGGTCCAGTGATAGGACTCCATGCTTTCATTTTTGAGGGCCTGGGTTCAATCCCTGGTTGGGAAACCTAGGTCACAGAAGCTACATGAAATGTAGCATCTACAGGTGCCTTGAATTAGATTGCCAAAATAGACATTTTTCTTCACTTTTCCTTGCATCCACATCCTGTGTGAAGTGACTTTGTAGTTCATGCTTTCAGAAGGTGGAATCTATTTCTTTGTAATCTGAACTGATCTTGTCATTTGTTTTGGCCATTTGATTGCAGAGTAAATGACTGAGTGCTGGTTCCTAGCCTGCCATGCAAGTTGTGAGTGGTTCTGTTCTCTCGGGGTATCTTACTCCACCAAGTGAGCAAAAACCAGACTAGCCCACTGGTGGGAGAGCACAGAAAGAACTCAGCTGTCCCAGCCATGTCTACCATAGATCAGTCTATAGTCAGCTAGTTAATTAAATGCTCAGCCATATCCAACTCTTTGCGACCCCATGGACTGTAGCCCACCAGGCTCCTCTGTCCATGGAATTTTCCAGGCAGGAATACTGGAGTGGGTTGCATTTCTGTAGGGGATCTTTTCGACCCAGGGATTGAACCTGCCTCTCTTGCACCTCCTGTATGGGCAGGAGGATTCTTTACCACTGAGCCACCTAATAAGNCATGGACTGTAGCCCACCAGGCTCCTCTGTCCATGGAATTTTCCAGGCAGGAATACTGGAGTGGGTTGCATTTCTGTAGGGGATCTTTTCGACCCAGGGATTGAACCTGCCTCTCTTGCACCTCCTGTATGGGCAGGAGGATTCTTTACCACTGAGCCACCTAATAAGCTCAATTAAATAGGAAACTCATTTTCTATGCTATACTCACAACACCTCTGACACCAAATGTGTGAGTTTTTTCTTGACAAAAATTGTTAATAATTTTCCAACTCTCTGGATATCAACTAGGTGTCATACAATTCAATTATAACATTAAATATCTAAAGTTAGTGCAGGTCCCACAGGTTAAGAATTCAGTCCCTCAAGGTGCCACCCCACTTCAGACACCATTTACAAGTCCAAGGTTATAACCTGTGCTTCTGACCAACTGGCTATAGAATGGCAGTTTCCACAATCCTCTCCCCAGATTTGATAATTTGCTTTAAGGACCTGAAGAATGCAAGGAAATACTAACTTACACTTACTGATTTATTTTAAAGGATACAAATAGACAGCTGAAGAGTTACATAAGGCAAGGTCTGGAAGGTCCTGAGTACCTTGTCCTCAGGCACCTCTTGTTCCTGTGATTTGGGTGGTGCCACCCTCCCAGCACATGGATATGATCATCAACCTGGTAGCTTTGTAAACCTCGTAGTTCAGGGATTTTTATAGAGGCTTCATCATGTAGGCATGCTAGATTATTAATCAAATCTCCAACATCTCTCCCATCCCTGGGAGTTGGGGGTGGGGCTAAAAGGTCTAAGCCTCTATTCATGGCTTCCCAGTTCAGTCGCTCTTCAGTCATGTCCAACTCTTTTCGATCCCATGGACTGCAGCATGCCAGGCCTCCCTGTCTATCACCAATTCCCGGAGTTTACTCAAACTCATGTCCATTGAGTTGGTGATGCCATCCAACTATCTCATCCTCTGTTGTCCCCTTCTCCTCCTGCCTTCAATCTTTTCCAGCATCAGGGTCTTTTCAAATGAGTCAGTTCTTTGCATCAGGCGGCCAAAGTATTGAAGTTTCAGCTTCAGCATCAGTCCTTCCAATGAATATTTAGGACTGATTTCCTTTAGGATTGACTTGTTTGATCTCCTTGCAGTCCAAGGGACTCTCAAGAGTCTTCTCCAATACCACAGTTCAAAAACATAAATTTGAATTATGCCTTGGTCTTTCTGATAACCAGTTTCCACCCTGAAGCTATGCAGGAGCCCACCATAATTTGTCTTCTTAGAACAAAAGACTCTTCTATCACCCAGGATATTCCAAGGGTTTTAGGAGCTCTGTGTCAGGAACCAGGAACAGAAATAAAATATGTAGTTCTTAGTTTGTCATACCAAGTATGTGATGGACAGAGGAGCCTGGTGGGTTACCATCCATAGGGTCGCAAAAGAGTCAGAAGATGACTTAGTGGCTACACAGCAACAACAATGTAAGAGAGCTTGACAAAGAAGGGCAGAGCTGCCCTCATGATCCACTGACCGCAGAAACAGGAGTAACCTTAGCTGAGACAGGCACGGCCTGCTTAATGCTTGTAGTTTAGACCCACTAAGTTTTGGGCTGATGCATTATGTTATTGTTCAACTGGCAAGTCATGTCATGTCCGACTCTCTGCCACCCCATAGACTGCAGCGTGCCAGGCCTCCCTGTCCCTCGCCATCTCCTGGAGTTTGCCCAAGTTCATGTCCATTGAGTTGTTGATGCCATCCTCCATCTTGTTCTCTGCCAGTTTTCTCCTCCTGCCTTCAGTCTTTTCCAGCATCAGGCTCTTCCCCACTGAGTCAGCAATAACTAATTGATACAGGTTTTAGTGAGAACCGGGCTTCCCTGAGAGCTCAGTTGGTAAAGAATCCGCCCACAATGCATGACACCCCGGTTTGATTCCTGGGTCAGGAAGATCTGCTGGAGAAGGGATAGGCTACCCACTCCAGTATTCTGGCCTGATGAATTTCATGGGCTGTATACACCATGGGGTTGCAAAGAGTCAGACACGACTGAGCGACTTGCACTTTGACTTAGTGAGAACCAGGACTAAAATGGGCTCTCCTTGTATAGTAAAGACTCTGCCTGCAATGCAGGAGGCCCGGGTTCGATTCCTGAGTTGGGAAGATCCCCTGGAGGAGAAAATGGCTACCCATTCCAGTTTTCTTGCCTGGGGAATTCCATGCACAGAAGAGTGTAGCAGGCTACAGTCCTTGGCATGCAAACAACTGCACATGACTGAGTGACTAAGCACACACACAAAGAAGAAAATAATTTTATTTTGATATCCTATTACAGTAATGTGTAACTCAAAGGAAAGGAGAAGAAGAGTATCACAGACGGGGGAGAAGGGACAATAGTAAGAAAATAAGCAGTTAAAATATATACAATTGAGTATTGAAAAATACGGTTTTGAACTGTGCAGGTCCACTCACACATGCTATTTTTTTCCAAACGTACATACTATATAACCATACAGTCAGTGGCTGGTTGAATTCTCTGGTGCAGAACCATAGATGTGGAGAAACTGCATATACAGAGGATCAACCATAAGTTATATGGAAATTTTCCACTGCTAGGAGGGTTGTTCAAGGGTCAACCGTATTTATTCAGGAGTCAGTGGATAGGCTAATGTGAAGATAAAGCTTTACATTAGGGGGCAGGAGGATAAAGAAGCCGGAAAAGTGAATTTAGTTAGGCTGCAGAGACTCTGGGGTAGGAGCTCTGTCGTCTGTCATTTGACGTTCAATGGAGAACCCCTGAAGGTGATGACTATGGTTTCCATCCCCATTTCTTATATTTCTTTCATTCTGGCCACTCATTCCTATAGTGCCTGCTAAAGTAAAATTCAGAGTCAACGGAAGCACCTCTGTTTTAACCCACAGGTACTGACTGGCAATGAAGAAAACATTCTCAGTGTGTTTCCTTGTGAATAACTTCCAGCTTACATTTTTATGGCTTGAAGCACAATTTGACAGAAGATGAGCCAAGATACTTCTATTCTGACCAAAGAGAAACAGATGGAAGAAATGATTTCCTCCACAAAAGAAGACAAAAAGAAATTATCCTGTTTAAGTGAAAAAGATAAAAACATGTTTGGTTATTCATGAGAGCCATTAAATCTTTCCTTCTTTCCTGAAGAGGCATGTGAATTTATTGACCACTAGATGGCACTTGTGTACAGCATTTGAAACATCTGTGAAAACAAGGAAGCCTGTGGTGTGGTCAGAGTGTGGAATCCAAGGTTTTGCTCTGATGCAGGCTACTTCCTCCCCCACCCAGAGTCAGGAGGGACGCAGAAGAGAGGGCCTAAATCTCTTCTGTGCTTTCTTGGCTTGTAAAGAAAAATGAACATGGCAGAAGTGTTCCTGATTAGATCGGGAGAAAAAGAATGATACATTCTTGCTGGGTGAATCAGGAGAGATGATATTCTATCATTCTTTAGATAGAGACTTGAAATACTAACTTTAAATTTATGGTTGTGGTGTGAGCCATGGTTCTCTGTTTACCTAGTTAGTGGATTTGGGTGAAGTATGAATAGTGTATCTTCCAACTGGTTAATTTAACACTGATACTTTCAGAAGATATAATAACTCTTATCCTTTTGGGTGAAAAACATGGATCTCAGAAGTCTTCTTATCAGATCACCATAGTTTGAATCATCTTTATGAGAGTTGGTTGCCTGGTTGTTCATTGCTGTCTCCAACTTACCTGGACATTCTCAGATGATGCAAAGGGTAATAGCATCTGTGAACATCATCAACAACTATACCTGAACCAGTGTAGGACACATCTTCAAAAAGAAAGAAAGAAAGAAAGAAATATATATATAGGGAAATACCAAACAAGCAAAACAAACAAACCAGAAAATGTAATAGTGCAAGACAGCCTCATCAGGGGCAACGAAACTGATAATCTTGTCTGACCTGCGCCCCTTATTCCTCTGGCCCTGGAGCTATTACCAACATTTAGAACCACCAGCAGTACACAACCCCCTTTCTGGAAGGAAAGATGCTGGCAATCTTCCAGTTACAGCTCTGCCAACCCATTAGCTTGTCACCACTGTGCTGATGCTGATCTCGTTTGGGTCTCATCTAATCTGTCCTTTCAGTAGCCTCAGCTTTCTCCTGTTTAGCCTAAGCTGCTGTAAGCACATGTTTTGAAGTATCGCCAGATCTGATATGAAAGGGACATCTGTCCTAAAGAAGATTAGGGTAGGGTCAGAGAGTTCCAGTAGGGCAAAAAGGAAATAGCAGATTGGGTCATAGGAGTGAAGGGAAATCAGAAAGAGAACTGTATGTGCTGGGGCAGTGCAATGCCAGACAAGGAGCTCTCTTTAGTGCCTGTGGTCCTACGCCTTTCACTGTCAGAATGGCCTCTCTTGGTCCTCTTTTTGGTTACTTAGAGCTTTTATGCTTTTTCCAAGTGCTCATACCTTGGAAAGAGGATTGATAAACTAATTCCAACTGAATATTTCTATGTTAACAGGAGACAAAGCAAGACTTTCATAAAGCAGTGTAACAAAATTCTGATGGTAGGAATGTAAGTTTTTGCAAACATTGTCAGTGGTATTTTCCTCTTATTTGTGAAGCCATCATTTAGGCTACCTACTTTTGTGTTTTTTTCGCAAAACCATTCCTATAAATTAATGTACCGCCAGGAGCCTAGCTGGTTTCCATAGCACCGAATATGCTCAGTTTGATTAGGAAATTGTTGTTGCTCACTCAGTTGAACCCTATGGACTGCAGCACGCCAGGCTTCTCTGTCCTTCACTATCTCCTGGAGCTTGCTCAGACTCATGGTCCATTGACTCCGTGATGCCATACAACCATCTCAACTTCTGTCACCCTCTTGTCCTCCTGCCCTCAATCTTTCCGGCATCAGGGTCTTTCCCAGCGAGTCAGTTCTTTGTATCAGGTGGCCAACGTATTGGGATTAGGAAATAGAGGGGCTGAATTATTGGTAAACTGCCATGATTTGAATTCAGGGAGGAACACATATAAAAATGTAAAAAAAGCAAATACATTGAAAATTATGCATGAGAAGCTTGAAAACCATGTGTATTACAGTCGTTCCAACTTCTGGTTATGTATGAACTTGTGATCAGTTATGTTATTAGGCCTCATCAGTTATAGAGTTTGGCACACAACTAGTTTACAATCCAGATCAACTAATTAGAATTCTTCTATTTTTATATGGAAAAATGCTATTTCATTCTTTGGAATAGCAAAGCTGGGATGATACAAACCTGGAGCTTTTGGTGGAATTGCTATTTCCTGGAGAAGGCAATGGTACCCTACTCTAGTACTCTTGCCTGGAAAATCCCATGGATGGAGGAGCCTGGAACACTGCAGTCCATGGGGTCGCTGAGGGTCGGACACGACTGAGCAACTTCACTTTCACTTTTCACTTTCATGCATTGAAGGAAATGGCAACCCACTCCAGTGTTCTTGCCTGTAGAATCCCAGGGACGGGGGAGCCTGGTGGGCTGCCGTCTATGGGGTCGCACAGAGTCGAACATGACGGAAGTGACTTAGCAGCAGCAGCAGTCCTCAATTAATACGTGGAACAAAATTGTCTGAAGCTATAATGAATGAAGCCAATGTGCAGAGAAGCAGGGATGTGAGCTGAGCAAAGGCAGAGATGAAGTACATCTCTGATCTTCCCAATTACGTGATCTAGCGCAATCTCTTTTTAAACTATTTGAGTTGGGTTTCTGCCACTGGAAACCCTGAGAATCGACTAACATATTCCCAACCAGTGCAACTGGGTCTTCTAATATGGCACATGTGTTGCTACTAGGAATTTCATTAAGTAAATTATTTTACATCTCTGGCTCAGCTTGACATCTGATTCTAATAGAGACAACAGTCAGTGTCTTTGGAAGAAAATATAATTCAAATTTTGGTCATCTCGACTCATGATCATTTTATGACCTGAAGCACAAGTATTAGCTGTCGCTGCAAGAGGTATTATTTAGGATGGAACGAATAATTGCAACAATTTACCATATTTTCATAGGAGAACTTAGAGTGAATGTGTTTTTCATTAGCTCCTGGGATTTTTTCCTTCAATACTGTGATGACTGGCAGTGTGCTGAGCTAGACAACATTCTTATGTTTTCTCTTAATAAGGACTAAGAGTAGAATGGAAGGAGGATTTTTGGAGTCTGATGCAGCTTAAGCTTAACAGCAGTAAAATTAGAGGAAGGAAAAACATGCATCAGCAGGAACTAGAATGTAACTTACTGTTTTTTGGCCCCATAAATGACTCTCTAATCCCCCCAACCCTGAGGCCAACCCAATCCCACCACAGTAGAAGTGCAGGGACCTTAGTCCAGCGTCCTTATTTTGTAGAAAAGAAGACCTCAGAGATTAAGTGACCTTGCCAATGTCATAAAGCGAGTTTGCAAAGAACTACTCCCTGTCTTCTTTTGATATAGTAAATTGCACATTAAAACGTAAGAGAGATTATTTTGTTATCACTTAAGGGGGTTATTTTCCCAGTTAACATTCCCCGATAATAGATGAAGAAAGGAGGGAATCTTTTTCCAACAGTTTTTAAATAATATGCATTTATTTGTTTGGCTGCATCAGGTCTTCCTTGCCACACGTGGGGTCTTCCATCTTCACAGTGGCATGCTGGATCTTTTAGTTGTGGCACACGAACTCTTAGTTGCAGTATGTGGGATCTAGTTCCCTGACTAGGGACTGAACCTGCTCTCCCTGGACTGGGAGTGTAGTCATAGTTACTGGACCATCAGGAAGTCCCAGGAGGCAATATTTATATGAACAATAAAGCAAAACAGCCTTCCTCCCAAATAAAATGGTTCTTATCCTTTTCCCAAAGCACCGTCACAGCATATTTTTTTCCCTGTTCCCTGGAATGCCTTAGTTTTCTGATTCTGTGCCACTGCTTTTGTTGTTTGCATCTCTTGGAATAGCCTTCCTATGCCTCATTCTGGTTTAACACACATGTAGTGAGTGCCAGACACTCTCAACACTGGTGCTGTCTGACAGAAACAGAAAGGAAGCTACACGTGAGATGTAAAATGTTCTAGTAGTCACATAAAAAATTTAAACAGTAGAAATTAATTTTAATAATATATTTTATTTAACCCAATATACCCATGCATGCTCAGTTGCTCGGTCGTGTCTGACTCTTTGTGATCCTGTGGACTATAGCCTGGCAGGCTTCTCTGTTCATGAGATTTCCGGGGCAAGAATACTGGAGTGGGTTGCCATTTCCTTCTCCATATATTAAAATATTAAATATTAAAATAATATACCCCAACTTTTATTATTTGAATATCTAATTCATATAGAAAATTGTTAATGGGATAGTTTATATTCTTGTCTTTGTACTAAGTTATCTAAATCGGATATGCATTTTACACCTACAGCACATTTCAGTTTTGACAAGCTGTATCTCAAAGTGCTTAATTGCCACAAGTAGTCATTGAACCCACTCCAGTACCCTTGCCTGGAAAATCCCATGGACAGGGGAGCCTGGTAGGCTGCAGTCCATGGGGTCACTAAGAGTCGGACACGACTGAGCGACTTCCCTTTCACTTTTCACTTTCATACATTGGAGAAGGAAATGACAACCCACTCCAGTATTCTTGCCTGGAGAATCCCAGGGACAGAGGAGCCTAGTGGGCTGCTGTCTATGGGACTGCACAGAGTCAGACACGACTGAAGTGACTTACCAGCAGCAGCAGCAGCAGCAGCATCAGCAGCAGTCATTGGACAGTGTAAATGAAGAAGCTTACAGTATTGTCAAATCTTACCAGTTTCTCAAGATCAAAATCAAACTTCCTTTTCCCAACATATTTTTTCCTGTGCTTTGCATGCCAAAGATACTTCCTACTCTGAACTGATAGTTTTATTACTGTGAAAAGCCCTTTCTCCATGAGTACCCACAAAGGGTCAGGCACCACACTAGATCTTAGGAAGTCCTTTCATTCTTTAAGTCTTTGGAACACTGACTGTATCTCTTGGGGCTTGTATATTGTTATACCTCATTGTATGGTTTGGTTAGCTCATGCACTTTACTGGAGGGTAAAAAAATCTCCCCACAGGAGCTATCTCTTACTTATATCTGTACATTTCATCCCATATTACCTGTGTTACACCATTAATACAAGAGTGTTGAATTATATAGATAGGATAGCATTGTATTATGTATATCTTCCCATTTAGAAATGAACATCTTAAAGGAAGAGTCCATATCTTACTTTTCTCTATGTGCTCTCAGAAACTCATAAGAAAAAAATTTGTACAAAGAATATGTTTGTCAAGTACTTGCTGATTGTTGTTGATCTCTACCTAAGGTAATGCAGGCATTTTCCTGTGCTGAATCAAGGTAGGGTTGAAAGGAGATGGAGGTCTGTTTCTCACTAGATGTCTGCCAAATGGGCTTTGTTGCCAACATACCCTATGCCTCTGGATAACATGATTAATTTTCCAGAAAAATTCTGGAATTTTTTCTTAAAACTAGAATTTATTTCTAAGTTTTAAAAATGTTCAAGAGATCTTAAAAAGGCCTGAAGCGCCCAAAGATTCATATACGGGCCAAAGATTTAATATATGATTATACTAAGGTTGTGTCTGTTGGTTCCTCCATTGCTAAGTTTTCTAATTTTCCATCCTGTAAAATTAGATTTGTATGGAGTGCATATTTAGTAGAAAGAACATAGGTTTTAAACTGAGAAAGGCATTAATTTTAGTACTAACCACTCCTTCCTACTTAGATAGTTAGGTTCACTTCTTTACCTTTTTAAACCTCAGTTTCCACATGTGTAAAATGGTGATCATGATATTTATGTAAGTTGTTCTAATGATGGCATGAACTAAGAATGGCAAGAACTTGTGAGTTTAAAGCTCTTCACCAATATCTGACATATGGACCATAAATGTGCAATAGATACTGTGTTTTCTCCATATCTCTTGCCAGAAGGAACACAGTAAATGACAAGCTGGGGTAGACCTACAAAGTAGGTCTGTCTAAATTCTGGTGGTATACCATTTCTCTTTTTTATGACTTCCCATGTGGTCTCAGGCAATAAAGCAGCTACAAAATAAATGTCCATGAATCTGGAGGAAAGTCTCTTGAAGCAAGTCTTGGAACTCTGTCTAGGACTCTGTCCAGCTACTTGTTGAAGACCTATGTGAGGACAGTGAGAAAATGCTGATCATATTTGTAAGTGGCACAAAGCTAGTCTGAATATCTAACATGTCAGAGGACAGAATCAAGGCTCACAAAGGTCTTTAGATGCTATTGTAATGGTCTAAATTCAATAAGATGAAATTTATAGGGAATAATGTGAGGTCGTGCACTTTTGTCTGAAAACTCAATTGAGATAGGTATAGTTTAATTGTAGGTGTGTGAAAAAAAATTTCAGGGAGTTCATGGTCAAGCTGACTATAAACTTGACATGAATCCATAGTACTAGGGTTGTTCAAAAAGTGAAATCAGTCTTAGGCTACATTCACAGGTGTTTTGGGGTAGGAAATGGGAACCTACTCCAGTATTCTTGCCTGGAAAATCCCACGGAGAGCAGAGCTTGGTGGGCTGCAGTCCCTGGGGTTACAAAAGGTTGGTCATGATTGAGCACGCACACACACAGATGTTTAGTCTCCAGGATGGGAGTAGATCAATCCGGTTCTCTGTGCTTGCTGGACAATGCCTAGACTTTTACAGTCTGTTTTGGGAACTACACTAAGAGGAACAGAGGCAAGTGAGGACATCATAGGGCAAAAGCATCTGGAGCCATTCCGCCTTAAGCACTCATTCAGTACGTCTTTACGAGTGTTGGCTGTGTTATAGGCACTTCCCTTGCTTCTTGGGATACAACAGTGAACACAGCAGTCAGGCAATTCCCGAGGGAACTGAGGAAATGTAGCCTGTGAGGGAGAAAACTTTGCAAATGTGTGCTATTTCCTAATATTTGAAGGGCATAGCATTCTTCTGTATGATCACAGAGCTAGTGTGTTAATACATGTATGTTAAAATAGAGTAGGGTTGGAGCCAGGACTTTCCATCAGTTAAAAGCATTCCTGGGTGGAACAGGTTGCTTTGCAACTGGGGTATACAGATTAAGTTGACTGACATCTTACAAAAAGGAGTCAAATATAGTAAAATTCGGTAATAATGAACTCCATGAGAATAGGAATACAAATATAATATATTTAAAAATTGGCTCCTCTGTCCGTTCTTCAAAAGGGACTGGCTAAATTTGTTATCTTCTTAGAGGTGCTGGGAATGGAAAGCTCACTGGGCTGTGAACAGGGGAGGGAGCTTAAGTAGGGAAATAGCAGGTAACCCATCCAGGGAAGCAGACCTGCGTTCTCCTGCTTCATTCTTTCCTGATCAGACCTAAGGAGCAGGTGCCGTTTCATTTAATGATTCCTGGAATTGCTACAGCAATCTTAGACGTCCCAGCCAGCCCCAAGCACTGCTGCTGCTGCTGCTAAGTCACTTCAGTCGTGTCCGACTCTGTGATCCCCCAAGCACTGAATGGTCTTAATATTATTCTGGAAAAGATAACCACCATCAGGTGGCGCTAAACCATAACTGGAATTTGAATAGATCCAGATTATGCCACCAAATGAAATGCCACACTTGTTATTTCATTAACATCACAATAATCAGCCTAGATGTCTTATGTGATTGGAAATTTTGGGTTCACTTTTCAAATTATAGAGGGATTTTATCATACTGGAGTGTTGCTGGACTTCATTACCACTGAACTTCTATCTGGACCTCTGTTTACCTAACTGTCCTAATTCTGTGATGATCCAATCATCCATCAGTAACATCTAGTCTGAATCAGAAATAATTGTTTCTTTTTTTTTTTTTTACATTTATGTTGTTTTCAGTTTATTAATACTGTAAATATATTACATCAGTGATTCTCTTAATTTACAATTATTTCTCTGATGAATATCTAAAAGCAGAATTACAGAGTCCAACAAAGGGTAATATTTTTAAAGCTTTGAAACATAATATGAAATTGACTTTCTGAAGTTACTAGTTACTAGTTACTAGTTAACTTTATCAATGATGTTTGAATGGAGGTGTCTAATGCCCCAAATCCTGCCTAGTAGAGAATATTATAATTATAAAAAACTTTAATATGTTTAATGGCTCTACAGAAAATATTTACATAGATGCATATATATAAATAATTGTCTGGTGATTTTGGCTAAATGTGATTTAAGCAAGGTAATATAAATTTCTTGATCTCGACTAAAGAGAAGTCCAGAAGTGGGTGTGAAGGCTGGTATGATGGTTTGTGGATATTATCATTATCATTATTTCTATAATGTTTTTTAGTGTAGCCCCTCAAAGAATTATTAAATTTCATTACAATTCCCCATCCTCAATACATTCATCAGTAAATATTTGCCAGGTGCCTGCTCTTGTTTAAGCACAAGGAGAAGGAATTGTGCCTGATTTTAAGGGGCTATCAGGACAACTGGATTGACCAGATCAGACCATCATGGCCCTGAGAATCACTGCTGGGTGGGACTCCATGGCGTGGGTTTGAGAAGCTCAATGCTAGAGCTGGGAGAGCAGAAGAGAGGACTTCTTGCTGCTCAGGTTGCGCTGCTGGGGGCATCTAGCATTATTCTCTCAGGTGATCTGGCTAACAGTGAACTGAAATGGCAGTAGATAAGAACATGCATATATATTTACATTTATATTTCAACATTTCAGGCTATGGGGTCCGGTTTTCAGGGCAATGCCATGAAGTCATCAAATACTGTGTGTGTGTGTGCTCAGTCGCTCATTTGTGTTGACTCTTTGCAGCCCCATGGACTGAGGCTCGCCAGCCTCCTCTGTCCATGGGATTCTCCAGGCAAGAATACTGGAGTGGGTTACCATTTCCTTCCTCCAGGGGGTCTTCTCAACCCAGGGATCAAATCAGCATCTCTTTTGTCTCCCGCATTTGAGGTGGATTCTTTACCGCTAGCGCCACCTGGGAAGCTCTATACTCTTCCCTGGTAGCTCAGCTGGTAAAGAATCTGCCTGCAATGCAGGACACCCCAGTTAGATTCCTGGGTTGGGAAGATCCTCTGGAGAATGGATAGACTACCTACTCCAGTATTCTTGGGTTTCCCTGGTGGCTCAGCTGGTAAAAAGAATCCACTTGCAATGTGGGAAACCATCGTTCAATCCCTGGGTTGGGACGATCCCCTGGAGGAGGGAAAGTCTACCCACTCTACTGGCATGGAGAATTCATGGACTGTATAATCCATGGGGTTGTACACGGTTGGATAGGACTGAACGATTTTCACTTTCACAACTCCATTAAAAAACAAAACTCACCTTCAGTCTAAAACCATTATTACCTTGATAAAGTACCAAAAAACTATCATCAGTATAGATGTTAGTATAGACAAAAAAGCTATATAGTTATCTTTTAAACACAGAAATTTGAAGCAGGTCATTTCCCTAAACATTGTTTGCCTTTTTTCCACCAAATTCAAAGCTTTGACTTTATCTTTTTGTAGCAATTATTTTTAGCTGGGTACCTGTAAGCCAGCCATTTTCTCTCTCTGAATCTCAAAATCATATGTGTAAGTATTACCCTACATTTTCAGGGCTATCCAGAGAATATAAATGTAATGTTTTATGTAATAATTACAGAATAAGTGCTCTTCTATGGGTATTTTTCTATACCAGGCAATCACTGCCTCAGTTCCCCAATTTCTTAGTGTGTATTTTCTTGGTTTCTGCTTGCCATTGACTTTGCTTGGTGAAGTTTAATTGTTTTTCACAATCAATTGCTGTTGGCAGATCTCTCCAAACAGCTCATGTTTTTTCCATCAATAAATAAGGGATTAAAATTGTTTATTTGAGTGCAGAGCAGTGTATTGGTCTTTGAGAAGATTTTAGGTGATCTAAAGGAAACTGAGTTCTTGCCCTCCAGAAGTGAATAGTCTTAGGGTGTATTAACTGACAAACATTTTCTATAAATACATATATTAAGCTCTGTGTTCTATCCACCTAAAATTCATTCTAGTAAGGCACAATAAGAGAGACTGGGGTGGGGAGCTGGCCCTTATCCTTGGAACTTAGAAATTAGGAAAATTTCCCCAATACTCTGATTCTTTTTAAGAACATCTCTAGATCTGATATCTATAAATTCATAACAACCACTTTGAGTATTTTAAATTTCTAGCTGGTGTTACCAGGGAAGGCAACGGCACCCTACCCCAGTACTCTTGCCTGGAAAATCCAATGGACGGAGTAGCCTGGTGGGCTGCAGTCCATGGGGTCGCTAACAGTTGGACAGACTGAGCGACTTCACTTTCACTTCTCTCTTTCATGCATTGGAGAAGGAAATAGCAACCCACTCCAGTGTTCTTGCCTGGAGAATCCCAGGGATGGGGGAGCCTGGTGGGCTGCCGTCTATGGGGTCACACAGAGTCAGACACGACTGAAGTGACTTAGCAGCAGCAGCAGCTGGTGTTACAACTTGTGAGCTACCAATGATAATTCTTAGAATGTATTTTAAGCAGTTATTATATTTTTCTATACTATGTGATTCAATAACTATGTGCATTGTCTCATTTTATCCTTACAGCAATTTTGAGAGGGATGATACTCTGATCACACCCATCTTGCAGACAACCACACTGAGACTTTTGGGTAGGTTATTTGGCTTGTTGTTGTTCAGTCTCTCAATCGTGTCTGACCCTTTGCGATCCCATGGATTGCAGCAGGTCAGGCTTCCCTGTCCTTCACTATCTCCTGGAGTTTGCTCAAACTCTTGTCCATTGAGTCAATGATGACATCCAACCATCTCATCCTCTGTCATATCCGTCTCGTTTTACCTTCAATCTTCCCCAGCAGCAGGGTTTTTTCCAATGAGTCAGTTCTTCGCATCAGCTGGCCAAAGTATTGGAGCTTCAGCTTCAGCACCGGTCTTTCCAATGAATATTCAGGATTGATTTCCTTTAGGATTGACTGGTTTGATCTCCTTGCTGTCCAAGGGATTCTCAAGATTATTCTCCAACACCACAATTTGAAAGCACCATTTCTTCAGTGCTTAGTTTTCTTTATGGTACAACCCTCACGTCCGTGCATGACTACTGGAAAAACCCTAGCTTTGACTACAAGAACCTTTGTTGGCAAAGTGATGCCTTTGCTTTTTAATATGCTGTCTAGGTTTGTCTTATCTTTCCTTCCAAGGAGCAAGCCTTATTTGCCTTAGAACACACTTAAAGTAAATGATAGAGCTGGAATCTTAATTCACGTATTCTGATGGCAGAATTTATCTGCACGATAGGTTTGCTAAACTGCCTTAATAGAAATTTTATTTATCTTAAAATCACTTCTTTCAATTTATAAATGTCTTTCCATTCTTCCTTTCCAAATTCTGATATTCTGCAATATACTAAACTCCCTCCCCACCACCATTCCAAACCTTTTGTGAAAAAAGATTTGTTGTGAAATGGAAACACATTTGTTTAAGAACTAGAAGGTCCTCTAATTTTCATTCCACTAACATTTATTTGGATAAATATTAGGAGTTCACTTCTCTGACTTTGTTTCCTCCTCTGAGATGTAGGGATAAATGCTGTCTTCTATGTAAGCTGTTGAAAACAATTGCTTAACATATGTGAAACTATATGGTAAACTGTAATGGAGTAAAAATATGACATATGATAAAAAACAATTGATTTTTGCACTTCCCTTGGATCTTTGTAGTTTAACTTTGTAGAGGAACTCTCCATTTTCTTAAAAATCTTAGATGTCTTTTTCGATCTTTTGGAACAACATGAAGACTTTCAGAAGCAAATATACCAAAGGAAAAATACTCTCTTCATTTTTCCCCACTTTTTCCTCTCAAATACCTTGCTTTTTTACTTCTTCAGAGGGTTCTGGGCTGAATAAGTTCTAAGATGGGTCATATTTACATAGTGATGAAAAATGGGGGTCATATGGGTTTCCTCATATGTTGTTGAGTGCTTCATAGGCAGTGCTGGAAGCAGTTGGCCCTTTGAAAGCTGCAAGTCAGTAATGACACACCAGACTATTCCCTCCTTTCATGTATATAATTATTGTGTTATCTAGGGAGAATCCCAAAGGGTGTTATGGTTGGACAATATGGACACTTACTGCTGGCTGGACCATCAAGGGACTTTTGTATAAGGAATTACTAGATATTCCAGAAAGGGTGATGTCATCACAGTCTGGGCTTCCTTGTGGCTCAGATGGTAAAGAATTTGCCTGTAATGTAGGAGACCTGGGTTTGATCCCTGGGATGGGAAGATCTCCTGGAGAAATAAATGGATACCCACTCCAGTACTCTTGCCTGGGAAATCCTATGGACAGAGGAGCCTGGCAGGCTACAGTCCATGGGGTTACAAAGAGTTGGACACTATTAAGTGACTGACACTTTCACTTTTCATCATAGTCTACCCTCTGCTGAAATTCTCAAACAAGCAATCTGTAAAATGCTAGCTAAGTCGCTTCAGTCATGTACAATTCTTTGCAACCCCATGGACTGTAGTCCACCAGAGTTTCTCTGCCCTGGTGGATTCACCAGGCAGGAATACCGGGGTGTGTTACCGTGCCCTCTTCCAGGGGATCTTCCTGACCCAAGGGTCGAACCTGGTGTCCTGCAGCTTTTGCACTGCAGGCAGATTCTTTACTGCTGAGCCACTGGGGAAGCCCAGTGTGTGTAAGGGCCATTCCTATTAAGAGGGGTGGGGGCTCACTGACTTTTCTGGGCCAGAATGATGATTCAGTTTGGAGCCAAAGAATGGTTTTCGACATTGCATCATTTTTAAAGTGCACATATTGCTGCCTCCCTGAGAATCTTAGTCTTGCAGCCATTCTCTCCTGGCTACATGTAGGACCTGTGAGATAACCAGTGAGGAGAGAGGAAAGGATGTGGACATGAGAGGTAGGCAGGGCCTTACAATCTTTTTGTTGACAGGGGTTCTAAATCAGGTATTTTATGATTGCATTTTCATGGGTTTATGAGGTCTGGGAAACTTGGACTTAACATACATGAGTTTTTTTTTTTTTTTTTTTACAATTCTTTGCAACCCCATGGACTGTAGTCCACCAGAGTTTCTCTGCCCTGGTGGATTCACCAGGCAGGAATACCGGGGTGTGTTACCGTGCCCTCTTCCAGGGGATCTTCCTGACCCAAGGGTCGAACCTGGTGTCCTGCAGCTTTTGCACTGCAGGCAGATTCTTTACTGCTGAGCCACTGGGGAAGCCCAGTGTGTGTAAGGGCCATTCCTATTAAGAGGGGTGGGGGCTCACTGACTTTTCTGGGCCAGAATGATGATTCAGTTTGGAGCCAAAGAATGGTTTTCGACATTGCATCATTTTTAAAGTGCACATATTGCTGCCTCCCTGAGAATCTTAGTCTTGCAGCCATTCTCTCCTGGCTACATGTAGGACCTGTGAGATAACCAGTGAGGAGAGAGGAAAGGATGTGGACATGAGAGGTAGGCAGGGCCTTACAATCTTTTTGTTGACAGGGGTTCTAAATCAGGTATTTTATGATTGCATTTTCATGGGTTTATGAGGTCTGGGAAACTTGGACTTAACATACATGAGTTTTTTTTTTTTTTTTTTTACTTTTTCTTTATTTTACTTTATAGTACTGTATTGGATTTGGCATACATTGACATGAATCTGCCATGGGTGGGAAAGGTAGACCCAGATCATGTGATAGTGTGCTGTTCATTGGAAGGACTGATGTTGAAGCTGAAACCCCAATATTCTGGACACCTGATGTGAAGAGCGGACTTATTTGAAAAGACCCTGATGCTGGGAGGGATTGGGGGCAGGAGGAGAAGGGGAAGACAGAGGATGAGATGGTTGGATGGCATCACTGACTCAATGGACACGAGTTTGGGTAAACTCTGGGAGCTGGTGATGGACAGGGGGGCCTGGTGTGCTCCAATTCATGGGATCTCATAGCCGGACATGACTGAGTGACTGAACTGTGCTATTGTTTTACTTCACGCACCACCACTACTGTGTGTGGATTCATTTTGCTATCTACTGCGTCATCTTTATGAGAATGAATTGTTATGAGTGGAAATTATANGCCTGGTGTGCTCCGATTCATGGGATCTCATAGCCGGACACGACTGAGCGACTGAACTGTGCTATTGCTTTACTTCACGCACCACCACTACCGTGTGTGGATTCATTTTGCTATCTACTGCGTCATCTTTATGAGAATGAATTGCTATGAGTGGAAATTATAAAGTAAGAACTTATTTATATTAGAGCATAATAGCAATGTATCATAAAGCCTAAGTTTCCTTGTAAACTGCTGAAGATTGTGACAGAGAAGGCTTTTAGCAAAAAATGTTAAAAAATAAGCTGAGGGCTGAGGTGATATCCAGGAAAAAGTTCATCCATAAGACTAAGGAATCATTTATCAAGGCAAAAGGCTACCTGCTGAATATGGATGACTGATGGGGAGAAAAAGCCCCACTTTCTGCTGCTTTTAGATGGGGNTGTTAAAAAATAAGCTGAGGGCTGAGGTGATATCCAGGAAAAAGTTCATCCATAAGACTAAGGAATCATTTATCAAGGCAAAAGGCTACCTGCTGAATATGGATGACTGATGGGGAGAAAAAGCCCCACTTTCTGCTGCTTTTAGATGGGGTACAGCTTGACCTTACAAATAGCTGTGAAAAGAAGAGAGGCGAAAAGCAAAGGAGAAAAGGAAAGATATAAGCATCTGAATGCAGAGTTCCAGAGATAGCAAGAAGAGATAAGAAAGCCTTCTTCAGTGATCAGTGCAAAGAAATAGAGGAAAAGAACAGAACAGGAAAGACTAGAGATCTCTTCAAGAATATTAGAGATACCAAGGGAACATTTCATGCAAAGATGGGCTCGATAAAGGACAGAAATGGTATGGACCTAACAGAAGCAGAAGGTATTAAGAAAAAGTGGCAAGAATACACAGAACAACCATACAAAAAAGATTTTCATGACCCATATAACCACAATTATGTGATCACGTACCTAGAGCCAGACATCCTGGAATGTGAAGTCAAGTGGGCCGTGGAAAGCATCGCTATGAACAAAGCTAGTGGAGGTGATAGAATTCCAGTTGCGCTGTTTCAAATCCTGAAAGATGATGCTGTGAAAGTGCTGCACTCAATATGCCAGCAAATTTGGAAAACTCAGCA
>SJYX01019926.1:0-18191 GCA_006410675.1 Oreotragus oreotragus
GAGATCAAACCAGTCAATCCTAAAGGAAATCAGTCCTGAATATTCATTAGAAGGACTGATACTGAAGCTAAAACTCCAATCCTTCGGCCACGTGATACAAAGAACTGATTCGTTGGAAAAGACCTTGATGCTGGGGAAGATTCAAGGCAGGAAGAAAAGGGGGGCGACAGAGGATGAAATGGTTGGATGGTATCACTGATTCAATGGATATGAGTTTGAGCAAGCTCCGAGAGTTGGTGATGGACAGGGAAGTCTGGCATGCTGCAGTCCATGGGGTTGCAGAGAGTTGGACACGACTGAGCAACTGAACTGAACTGAATGCTACTTGAAGCCACATGGATGCACCTAGACATTAACATACTAAGTGAAGTCAGGCAAAGACAAATACCATATGATATCAGTTATATGTGGAATCTAAAATTTGATAACAAATGAACTTACTGTCAAAACAGAAACAGACTCGTAGACATATAAAACAAAATCATGGTTACCAAAGTGGAAAGGGGATGGGGCAGGGATAAATTAAAAATTTGGGATTATCAGACACAAACTACTGTATATAAAATAGGTAAACAACAAAGTCCTACTCCATAGCACAGGGAACTATATCCAATATCCTGTAATAAAGCATAATGGAAAATAACATGAAACACACACACACACATATATATATATACACATACATATGTAGGCATATATACATATATATATATATATATATATCACTTTGTTGTACACCAAAAATTGACACAGCATTGCATATCAACTATACTTCATTAAAAAAAAAAAAAAGTAAATCGTCAAAGGGAGCAAGGGTCAGCAAACCAGAACCCACGAGCCAAGTGTGACCTGTTTCCTGTTTCTGTAAATAAAATTTTATTGGCCCCCACACATGCCTGTTTGTTTATGTATTGTCTATATCTTCTTTTATGTGAAACAGTTAGAGCTGAGTAGTTGCAATTAAAATCATATGATCTGAAAAGAAGATCTAAAATATTTATTATCTTGGCCTTTACAAAAAAAGCTTACTGATACCTGTCCTAGAGAATTAAATAATCTTTGAGTGGGCCTGATAGACCATGCTCCAGTATAATGCTTAATGGGTATGCAATTCACATTTTGCCTTATTGCCAAGTTTTGGATATTCTTCCTAAATACACCTCTTTGAATCTCACTCCCTTATATCCATTACATCACTTACATCCAGCACAGATCTCCCTACTTGGGTCTCACTCATTGATTTCTGCTCCTTCCTAACAGGAAATCATAACTCCTTTTGGAGCCCTGGGAGATCAGAAGGATGAACCATGGCCTGGAAGAATCTGACCACTAACTTTCTTTGTCTGTGTCTCCCACCAGGCCTGCCTGTCATGTCATCAACAAATTCACCGGAATGCACCTATATGCCCTCTGTGCAAAGCCAAGAGTCGGTCCAGGAATCCCAAAAAGCCAAAACGGAAGCAGGATGAATGAAGAGAGGGAGAACACTTAGAGCTCTGCAGCTCATAGCCCCTCCCCTTGACCAGAGTGATTGATGTCTCCATGTGAAAGAACCCTTCCCCACTTCTATTTAATGTGATAGAAGCACAACCCCCCTCTCACTTTGCTTTTATTTCTTTCTGCTGTCAGAGTTTCTGGTTTGGGAAGAGATGTTGTTCNCCCTTGACCAGAGTGATTGATGTCTCCATGTGAAAGAACCCTTCCCCACTTCTATTTAATGTGATAGAAGCACAACCCCCCTCTCACTTTGCTTTTATTTCTTTCTGCTGTCAGAGTTTCTGGTTTGGGAAGAGATGTTGTTCAGGTGATAATGACAGTTGTGTCTGAAGATCCCTTCTCTCTCACCCACATTTTAACCCCTGCCCTTGTTAGGAGACAAGGGAAGGGCAGAAATCCCAGATGTGATTCTCTGTCTCTTGCTTCTGAGGCCTAGTGCCTAAGGCCTGAGGGCTGAGTAGTCCCATATCTTTTTTCAGGTGAAGGTTCCAGTGTTTCCTCTCCCTGTACTTTTACTTTAGGCTCTGAAGGGAAAACATTCTTTTTTCTGGACTTTCCAGTAGGTTTGGTGCATATATCTCCCCCACTCCCACCCTCATCTCATCCTCAAGGCCCAGAGGCAGCTTGGACAAGCTCTCCTTTTTGTATTAATTTGGGAGGCCTAGCTGTTTTATTAGAGTTTACCACCCTATTTCCCCATACCCTGACAGTTTCCCAGATATACTAAAGTTCTCAGGTACCAGGTTATGTGTCTGAGAACCCTAAAATCTGTGGACTTTTCTCCAATAATAACCCTAGCTTTCGAAAATTAGTAGTAGATGTTCCCCACAGTGAAATCAAGGAGCCAGACCTTCTCTGCAAGTCCTGCCTAATTCGCTTCCTAAGTCTGAGGGCTCTGCTATAGGGGCTGTGTTAGGCTGGAGAGACTCCAGGATGACATTTGTGTTACTTTTTGTTCAAAACCTTTTAACACTTTACTCCAATGATGTATCTTAGAGTTCAGAGTAACGAGTTGTGATTCAAGTGAATGCCAGTCACTTTACCATGCAGGTAGGTGAGACCTCTACTTCAGTCATCTCTCCCTCTGTTGGGTCGGCTCTCTTCTCTAAGGCAGCCTCAGCTCAGGTCAGCTTTTGGCGACTCCCTTTCTGGTGAATTGTGCAGGTGACTTTCCCTCTGAGAAGAAAAGATTCCAGTTTCCCCTAAGCCCTATAGCTCTTCCTCTTAAACTTAAGGGATGGGACGGGGACTGACTGAAAAAATGTTGGCTTCAGGTATCAGGCCCTGGCTGGGTAGGGGAGGATATTTTTCCTTCCTTTCTTAACTGTACTTTTAAGTTACCACAGTGTCTGTGTGTTCATAATATATAGAAGGTTCCTCTGCTCTTTGAAAGTAAGAGCATTATGTCTGTACAAATTCTTTTAAATAAACATTTTTTCATTGGAATAAATACTCAGTGCTTACTAGTGCCAGGTAATAGAAAAGATGTAATGCCCTTTCCCCTTCTGGGTAGCTCTTCTTCACTCTTCTTTATTTTACCCTATAAATAAGAAAATCAGGAGCATCACTGCATAATAATTTACCCTATTTTATAATAATTTCCATTTATTCAGTGCCTACTCTGTGTCAGGCCTCTATGTAAGATGCTTTGTGTAAACGATTGTATTTGATTTTCAAAACATTTCAAGCTAAGTATTCTTATTGCCATTTTCCAAAAATGTAAACTGAAGCTCAGAGAAGTAAGTTGTGCAGAGTTAAACAGACAGCTAGTAAGAGAAATTTCAGGATTTGAACTCAGATTTGTCTGGTTCCATAGTCCATTTTTTCCCCTACTTTTTCTCCATGGTCATTTTTTAAAGCTTTTCTCCCTTTTGGGATGGCTTTATCACAGGAGTAGTTGAAATAACTCTGAACTAGAAGTCAAAGACTACGAATTCAATGACTGATGCAGGAGTATAAAGGCCTGGTCCCCTATGGGGATATAATAGGGAATACCTCTGAAGGGCCACCCCATCTTCAGAGCTCCCCATGGGTGGACTGTGGTTTCCATTAAGACTGAGTTGGTAGCTCAGCTGGTAAAGAATCCGCCTGCAATGCGGGAGACCTGGGTTTGATCCCTCAGTTGGGAAGATCCCCTGGAGGAGGGCATGGCAATCCACTCCAGTATTCTTGACAGGAGAATCCCCATGGACAGAGGAGCCTGGTGGGCTACAGTCCATGGGGGTCACAAAGAGTCAGACATGACTGAGCAACTAAGCACACACACAGCAGTTCAATAGCTCCTTCTGTCAAATCCTGCCTTCTTTTCCCTTTTCTAAGTGTTGATCCCATAGGCACCCTAGTTAATATTCTGTACATTAAACTGTCCCAGTTCTTGCCAGAAACCCAACAGTTGACAGAAATTTCTCTGGTCAGTGTTGTCATCTGGAAAAATGGAAAAAATAATAGTACCTATCACTGGCATTGTTGAGAGCAATGCAAGGCATGGAGTAAGCACTCAATGCCAGGCATATAGCAAATACTTTTTCCCCTTGCACCTCTGGCATCAGGTAGATTGGATGGCCACACAAAAAATAATATTTTAGATTCCCCTGGTGGTCCAGTTAGTGTCTGCCTGTCAATTCAGGGGACATGAATTCAATCCCTGGTCCAGAATGATTCCACATGCCATGGTGCAACTAAGTCCACGTGAAGCCACATGCTGTGGTGCAACTAAGTCCACGTGAAGCCCAGGCACCCTAGAGCCTGTGCTCTGTGACAAAAGAAGCCCCTACAATGAGAAGCCCACAAATCAAAATAGAGAGTAACCCTCCTTTCCACAATTAGAGAAATCCTGTGTGCAGCAGCAAAGTCCCAGTGCAGCCAAAAATAATTTAAAAGAAAAAAAGAAATACCATTTGTTTTAGCTGACATCACCATCTCAGATTTTGTTCAGCTACAAGCCTGCTTTTGAGGTGGCTTAAACTCACTCTGTGCAAATGGGGGACACTCAGCTGTGTGACTTGAAGTACACCTTAACCTATATTGACCTGTAAAGCATAGGAGAAGTGGTTATTGCTCTGCATCTTTGGCACATTGGAGGTCAGATCTGTCAATTCAGTTGTAGCACAAATAGTCAGGTCAGCCATTTCCCAGGGAACACTTCTGAATGAGAAGGGAACAATCAAATGTTGAGCACCTATGTCTTCCAGCCACTGGGTGGGGTGCTACTATTTCATTTAATTTTTCCAGCTCATCTATCTATTGTTGCAAACCAATCAACCCCAAAACTTAGCAACTTAAAATAGCCATCATTTGTTTGCTTGTGATTCTGCAATCGGGGCAGGACTTGCTGTGAATGGTTTATTTCTTTTCCATGTGGTGTTACCTCAGACAGCTTGGCTGGGGCTGAAGGAATGAAGATGTATGCCCCCTCATATCTGGTACCTCAGTTGTAGTGGCTGAAACAGCTGTGGGCTGCCTGGGCCTCCCAACTCCCTTTATAGTATTTTATCCTCCTTTATTTCTTCATTGGGCCTCCCTTTCCAGGTAGAACAGTGAGACTTTTTTTTTTTTTAATGCGGCAGCAATCTTCCCAGAGGATGAGAACCAAAACTGCAAGGCCTTTTGTTGCATAAATCCAGAAGTCATACAGCAAAACTGTTGCTGTACTCTACTGGTCAAAGCAGACTCTACCTCTTGATAGGAGGAGCTGCATTCATGTCAAAGATGGGAGGAATTGGTGTTCATATTTGCAGATATATTACCACATCATCTAACAACAAACTTACATTATGTGTCCATTTTTACAGATGATAAAACTGAGGCTCAAAAAAAGGGGAAAGTAGTTGTCCAACAAACAACTAGGAAGGGGCAAAGCCAAGAGGCAAACCTAGGTCTCTCTGCCTTTAAAGCCTGTGTTTCATCTACCTAAAAGCAGTTATTTAGGTAGGTCTAAGACCTGGTTAGAGGAGATTAAAGAAATGAAGATAAGGAACAAAATAGAGTCAAAGACAAAGACGGTGTGGGTGAAGGAGAGAGAAGGAAGAGGAACAGAGTAAGAAATTATTTGTTATACTGGTAAAATGTTTTATACTTAAAGCACCTTATTCAACATTCTCATTTAATTCTCACATTAATAGCCCTGTACTATTAGGAGAGCATGTAGTATTACATTTTATAGATGAGACCCAGAGAGGGTAACTGACTCACCTTACGTCACTTAGCAAGTTAAGAGCAAACCCACAACTAGAACCCAGGCCTTCCAATCTGGAAATAACCTGATTTGGGGCCCTCTTTACATGTTTGACACAGTGAGGATGAATTGTATACACACTTTGTGCCAGATGGGTTGCTTTTACACTGAGGATAGGTGCTCACTCCACAGGGAAAGGACAGGCAATTTTAGCATTTCTGCTCTTAAAACATTATTTCACTGTTAATATTATGCCCTCAGCTTTCCCAAAGCAATTATCAGCATCTTTGCAATGATCAACATCTTCCAGGGTGAACTCTGGAAAGTCTGTTAACTCAAGGCCAGGTGCCCTTAGGTTAGGTACTTAACCTCTCTGGGCCTCCAATATCTCATGTAGTAGTCCTCTCCTCATGGCATTGTTGTGAAGATTAAATGAGCTAATAATATACGTAAAGTTCTTAGAACAGAACTTGAGAAGCACTCAGTAAATGATGAGGAAGAAAATTTTAATGATTATGACTGGCTTCCTGAGAGGCCAAAGATGACAATGATGATGAGGAGGAGGAGGAGAAGGAAGATGGGGAGGAGTAGGGGGAGGAGGAAGAGGAAAGGAAAGAAGAGAAGAGGAAAGGAAGAGGAGGAGAAGGGAGGGAGAGAAAGGGAAGAGGAGACATGGCACAGTAGGGAAGGGATTATCCCATGTAGGGTTTCCCACGGAGAAGGGAATGGCAACCCACTCCAATATTCTTGCCTGGAGAATCCCAGGGACGGGGGAGCCTGGTGGGCTGTCGTCTCTGGGGTCGCACAGAATCGGACACAACTGAAGCAATTTAGCAGCAGCAGAATTTCCCACAGAGGGAAAGCTGATAGCTGAGAGTCATGGTTCCTTTCTTGGAGCTTGATGAGATTCCAAGGTTCAGTTGCCACTTGCCACAGTCTACTTTATGGTTGTAAAAAGACAGAGGCCCCTCATGGGAACTAGGCAGAAGTCCCATTTTTCACCACATTCTTTGCTGCTATCACTGAAAGGGAAGACCATCCCTAAACAAAAATTCCCCATAAGTAGTCTAGGCTCACATACACTTCAGTGATTTCTGTACTGTGCAGTACAGGCAAATGACACTGACCCAGGGACCAATTGTTCCTGAGTTCAAATCCCCAATCCTTTATTTATTAGCAGTGCATTTTTGAACAAATTTTCCAACCTCCAGTTTCTGCAAACTGGAGACAATACCTACTGTATGAGGTTACAGAGAGAGGCAAGGGTCACCATTTACAGTATGTCCATAATTTACTGGTCACCATGGGAGGCAGCATAATGTAGTGGCTAACAAGATGGACACCAAAGTCAGAGAGTCTGGATTCAGCCCTTAGCAAATCCATTTGCTGACTGTGTGACTTTCAGTGAGCTTGTTAACTTCTTAAAACTTCATAATTACAATGGAGGTAATAATATAATTTTCCTTATTGGATTGTTCCTAGGATTAGATTAGACAGTGCTTATGAGTTGCACATAAAAAGAATTATCTGAGTGTTTCATAAAGTAAACAAATCAGATCTTCCTACCAACACTGTCATTAGCTTAGAGATGAAAAACTTTAAGCTGGTAGAAGTCAAGTGCCTTCAAATTTGGATCTGACTCCACTACGACATAAAAATGCTTGGAAGAGTGAACTAATCTCTACAATTCATTTTGAAATGCATTGAAACTTAGCAACCCCATGTAGAAGGAGCAGTGGCTGCATGGGCACAGGAGGGCCTAGGGGAACTACTTCACGTTCAAGGTCAGGAGGGGCAGTGGTAAGGAGATACCCCTTGTCCAAGGTAAGGAGCAATGGCTGCACTTTGCTGGAGCAGCTGTGAAGAGATACCCCAAGTCCAAGGTAACAGAAACCCAAGTAAGATGGTAGGTGTTGCAAGAGGGCATCAGAGGGCAGATACACTGAAACCATAATCAGAAAAAAACTAGTCAATATAATCAAACTAGGACCACAGCCTTGTCTAACTCAATGAAACTAAGCCATGCCCTGTGGGACCACCCAAGGTGGGAGGGTCATGGTGGAGAGGACAGAATGTAATCCACTGGAGAAGGGAATGCCAAACCACTTCAGTATTCTTGCCTTGAGAATCCCAAGAACAGTATGAAAAAGCAAAATGATAGGATACTGAAAGAGGAACTCCCTANTGATTTTCAAAACATTTCAAGCTAAGTATTCTTATTGCCATTTTCCAAAAATGTAAACTGAAGCTCAGAGAAGTAAGTTGTGCAGAGTTAAACAGACAGCTAGTAAGAGAAATTTCAGGATTTGAACTCAGATTTGTCTGGTTCCATAGTCCATTTTTTCCCCTACTTTTTCTCCATGGTCATTTTTTAAAGCTTTTCTCCCTTTTGGGATGGCTTTATCACAGGAGTAGTTGAAATAACTCTGAACTAGAAGTCAAAGACTACGAATTCAATGACTGATGCAGGAGTATAAAGGCCTGGTCCCCTATGGGGATATAATAGGGAATACCTCTGAAGGGCCACCCCATCTTCAGAGCTCCCCATGGGTGGACTGTGGTTTCCATTAAGACTGAGTTGGTAGCTCAGCTGGTAAAGAATCCGCCTGCAATGCGGGAGACCTGGGTTTGATCCCTCAGTTGGGAAGATCCCCTGGAGGAGGGCATGGCAATCCACTCCAGTATTCTTGACAGGAGAATCCCCATGGACAGAGGAGCCTGGTGGGCTACAGTCCATGGGGGTCACAAAGAGTCAGACATGACTGAGCAACTAAGCACACACACAGCAGTTCAATAGCTCCTTCTGTCAAATCCTGCCTTCTTTTCCCTTTTCTAAGTGTTGATCCCATAGGCACCCTAGTTAATATTCTGTACATTAAACTGTCCCAGTTCTTGCCAGAAACCCAACAGTTGACAGAAATTTCTCTGGTCAGTGTTGTCATCTGGAAAAATGGAAAAAATAATAGTACCTATCACTGGCATTGTTGAGAGCAATGCAAGGCATGGAGTAAGCACTCAATGCCAGGCATATAGCAAATACTTTTTCCCCTTGCACCTCTGGCATCAGGTAGATTGGATGGCCACACAAAAAATAATATTTTAGATTCCCCTGGTGGTCCAGTTAGTGTCTGCCTGTCAATTCAGGGGACATGAATTCAATCCCTGGTCCAGAATGATTCCACATGCCATGGTGCAACTAAGTCCACGTGAAGCCACATGCTGTGGTGCAACTAAGTCCACGTGAAGCCCAGGCACCCTAGAGCCTGTGCTCTGTGACAAAAGAAGCCCCTACAATGAGAAGCCCACAAATCAAAATAGAGAGTAACCCTCCTTTCCACAATTAGAGAAATCCTGTGTGCAGCAGCAAAGTCCCAGTGCAGCCAAAAATAATTTAAAAGAAAAAAAGAAATACCATTTGTTTTAGCTGACATCACCATCTCAGATTTTGTTCAGCTACAAGCCTGCTTTTGAGGTGGCTTAAACTCACTCTGTGCAAATGGGGGACACTCAGCTGTGTGACTTGAAGTTCTCCTTAACCTATATTGACCTGTAAAGCATAGGAGAAGTGGTTATTGCTCTGCATCTTTGGCACATTGGAGGTCAGATCTGTCAATTCAGTTGTAGCACAAATAGTCAGGTCAGCCATTTCCCAGGGAACACTTCTGAATGAGAAGGGAACAATCAAATGTTGAGCACCTATGTCTTCCAGCCACTGGGTGGGGTGCTACTATTTCATTTAATTTTTCCAGCTCATCTATCTATTGTTGCAAACCAATCAACCCCAAAACTTAGCAACTTAAAATAGCCATCATTTGTTTGCTTGTGATTCTGCAATCGGGGCAGGACTTGCTGTGAATGGTTTATTTCTTTTCCATGTGGTGTTACCTCAGACAGCTTGGCTGGGGCTGAAGGAATGAAGATGTATGCCCCCTCATATCTGGTACCTCAGTTGTAGTGGCTGAAACAGCTGTGGGCTGCCTGGGCCTCCCAACTCCCTTTATAGTATTTTATCCTCCTTTATTTCTTCATTGGGCCTCCCTTTCCAGGTAGAACAGTGAGACTTTTTTTTTTTTTAATGCGGCAGCAATCTTCCCAGAGGATGAGAACCAAAACTGCAAGGCCTTTTGTTGCATAAATCCAGAAGTCATACAGCAAAACTGTTGCTGTACTCTACTGGTCAAAGCAGACTCTACCTCTTGATAGGAGGAGCTGCATTCATGTCAAAGATGGGAGGAATTGGTGTTCATATTTGCAGATATATTACCACATCATCTAACAACAAACTTACATTATGTGTCCATTTTTACAGATGATAAAACTGAGGCTCAAAAAAAGGGGAAAGTAGTTGTCCAACAAACAACTAGGAAGGGGCAAAGCCAAGAGGCAAACCTAGGTCTCTCTGCCTTTAAAGCCTGTGTTTCATCTACCTAAAAGCAGTTATTTAGGTAGGTCTAAGACCTGGTTAGAGGAGATTAAAGAAATGAAGATAAGGAACAAAATAGAGTCAAAGACAAAGACGGTGTGGGTGAAGGAGAGAGAAGGAAGAGGAACAGAGTAAGAAATTATTTGTTATACTGGTAAAATGTTTTATACTTAAAGCACCTTATTCAACATTCTCATTTAATTCTCACATTAATAGCCCTGTACTATTAGGAGAGCATGTAGTATTACATTTTATAGATGAGACCCAGAGAGGGTAACTGACTCACCTTACGTCACTTAGCAAGTTAAGAGCAAACCCACAACTAGAACCCAGGCCTTCCAATCTGGAAATAACCTGATTTGGGGCCCTCTTTACATGTTTGACACAGTGAGGATGAATTGTATACACACTTTGTGCCAGATGGGTTGCTTTTACACTGAGGATAGGTGCTCACTCCACAGGGAAAGGACAGGCAATTTTAGCATTTCTGCTCTTAAAACATTATTTCACTGTTAATATTATGCCCTCAGCTTTCCCAAAGCAATTATCAGCATCTTTGCAATGATCAACATCTTCCAGGGTGAACTCTGGAAAGTCTGTTAACTCAAGGCCAGGTGCCCTTAGGTTAGGTACTTAACCTCTCTGGGCCTCCAATATCTCATGTAGTAGTCCTCTCCTCATGGCATTGTTGTGAAGATTAAATGAGCTAATAATATACGTAAAGTTCTTAGAACAGAACTTGAGAAGCACTCAGTAAATGATGAGGAAGAAAATTTTAATGATTATGACTGGCTTCCTGAGAGGCCAAAGATGACAATGATGATGAGGAGGAGGAGGAGAAGGAAGATGGGGAGGAGTAGGGGGAGGAGGAAGAGGAAAGGAAAGAAGAGAAGAGGAAAGGAAGAGGAGGAGAAGGGAGGGAGAGAAAGGGAAGAGGAGACATGGCACAGTAGGGAAGGGATTATCCCATGTAGGGTTTCCCACGGAGAAGGGAATGGCAACCCACTCCAATATTCTTGCCTGGAGAATCCCAGGGACGGGGGAGCCTGGTGGGCTGTCGTCTCTGGGGTCGCACAGAATCGGACACAACTGAAGCAATTTAGCAGCAGCAGAATTTCCCACAGAGGGAAAGCTGATAGCTGAGAGTCATGGTTCCTTTCTTGGAGCTTGATGAGATTCCAAGGTTCAGTTGCCACTTGCCACAGTCTACTTTATGGTTGTAAAAAGACAGAGGCCCCTCATGGGAACTAGGCAGAAGTCCCATTTTTCACCACATTCTTTGCTGCTATCACTGAAAGGGAAGACCATCCCTAAACAAAAATTCCCCATAAGTAGTCTAGGCTCACATACACTTCAGTGATTTCTGTACTGTGCAGTACAGGCAAATGACACTGACCCAGGGACCAATTGTTCCTGAGTTCAAATCCCCAATCCTTTATTTATTAGCAGTGCATTTTTGAACAAATTTTCCAACCTCCAGTTTCTGCAAACTGGAGACAATACCTACTGTATGAGGTTACAGAGAGAGGCAAGGGTCACCATTTACAGTATGTCCATAATTTACTGGTCACCATGGGAGGCAGCATAATGTAGTGGCTAACAAGATGGACACCAAAGTCAGAGAGTCTGGATTCAGCCCTTAGCAAATCCATTTGCTGACTGTGTGACTTTCAGTGAGCTTGTTAACTTCTTAAAACTTCATAATTACAATGGAGGTAATAATATAATTTTCCTTATTGGATTGTTCCTAGGATTAGATTAGACAGTGCTTATGAGTTGCACATAAAAAGAATTATCTGAGTGTTTCATAAAGTAAACAAATCAGATCTTCCTACCAACACTGTCATTAGCTTAGAGATGAAAAACTTTAAGCTGGTAGAAGTCAAGTGCCTTCAAATTTGGATCTGACTCCACTACGACATAAAAATGCTTGGAAGAGTGAACTAATCTCTACAATTCATTTTGAAATGCATTGAAACTTAGCAACCCCATGTAGAAGGAGCAGTGGCTGCATGGGCACAGGAGGGCCTAGGGGAACTACTTCACGTTCAAGGTCAGGAGGGGCAGTGGTAAGGAGATACCCCTTGTCCAAGGTAAGGAGCAATGGCTGCACTTTGCTGGAGCAGCTGTGAAGAGATACCCCAAGTCCAAGGTAACAGAAACCCAAGTAAGATGGTAGGTGTTGCAAGAGGGCATCAGAGGGCAGATACACTGAAACCATAATCAGAAAAAAACTAGTCAATATAATCAAACTAGGACCACAGCCTTGTCTAACTCAATGAAACTAAGCCATGCCCTGTGGGACCACCCAAGGTGGGAGGGTCATGGTGGAGAGGACAGAATGTAATCCACTGGAGAAGGGAATGCCAAACCACTTCAGTATTCTTGCCTTGAGAATCCCAAGAACAGTATGAAAAAGCAAAATGATAGGATACTGAAAGAGGAACTCCCTAGGTCAGTAGGTGCCCAATATGCTACTGGAGATCAGTGGAGAAATAACTCCAGAAAGAATGAAGAGATGGAGTCAAGGCAAAAATAATACCCAGTTGTGGGTGTGACTGGTGATACAAGCAAGGTCCAATGCTATAAAGAGCAATGTTTCATAGGAACCTGGAATGTTAGGTCCATGAATCAAGGCAAATTGGAAGTGGTCAAACAAGAGATGGCAAGGGTGAACATCAACATTCTAGGAATCAGTGAACTAAAATGGACTGGAATGGGTGAATTTAACTCAGATGACCATTATATCTACTACTGCAGGCAGGAATCCCTTAGAAGAAATGGAGTAGCCATCATGGTCAACAAAACAGTCCAAAATGCAGTACTTGGATGCAATCTCAAAAACGACAGAATGATCCCTGTTTGTTTCCAAGGCAAACCATTCAATAACAGAAATCCAAGCCTATGCCCCCACCAGTAAGGCTGAAGAAGCTGAGGTTGAACAGTTCTATGAAGACCTAAAAGACCTTTAGAACTAACACACAAAAAAGGTGTCCTTTTCATTATGGCGGACTGGAATGCAAAAGTAGGAAGTCAAGAAACATCTGGAGTAGCAGGCAAATTTGGCCTTGGAATACGGAATGAATCAGGGCAAGGGCTAATAGAGTTTTGTCAAGAGAATGCACTGGTCATAGCTAACACCCTCTTCTAACAACACAAGAGAAGACTCTACACATGGACATCACCAGATGGTCAACACCGAAATCAGATTGATTATAATCTTTGCAGCTAAAGGTGGAGAAGCTCTATACAGTCAGCAAAAACAAGACTGGGAGCTGACTGTGGCTCAGATCATGAGCTCCTTATTGCCAAATTCAGACTTAAATTGAAGAAAGTAGGGAAAACCACTAGACCATTCAGGTGTGACCTAAATCAAATCCCTTATGATTATACAATGGAAGTGAAAAACAGATTTAAGGGCCTAGATCTGATAGATAGAGTGCCTGATGAACTATGGAATGAGGTTCATGACACTGTACAGGAGATAGGGATCAAGACCATCTGCATGGAAAAGAAATGCAAAAAAGCAAAATGGCTGTCTCGAGAGGCCTTACAAATAGCTGTGAAAAGAAGAGCAGTAAAAAACAAAGGAGAAAAGGAAAGATATAAGCATCTAAATGCAGACTTCCAAAGAATAGCAAGAAGAGATATAAAAGCCTTCCTCAGTGATCAATGCAAAGAAATAGAGGAAGACAACAGAATGGGAAAGACTAGAGATCTCTTCAAGAAAATTAGAGATACCAAGGGAATATTTCATGCAAAGATGGGCTCGATAAAGGACAGAAATTATATGGACCTAACAGAAGCAGAAGATATTTAGAAGAGGTGGCAAGAATACACAGAAGAACTATACAAAAAAGGTCTCCAAGACCATGATAATCACAATGGTTTGATCACTCACCTAGAGTCAGATATCCTGGAATGTGAAGTCAAGTGGGCCTTAGAAAGCATCACTATGAACAAAGCTAGTGGAGGTGATGGAATTCCAGTTGACCTATTTCAAATCCTGGAAGATGATGCTGTGAAAGTGCTGCACTCACTATGCCAGCAAATTTGGAAAACTCAGCAGTGGCCACAGGAAAAGGAATGGAAAAGGACTGGAAAAAGTCAGTTTTCATTCCAATCCCAAAGAAAGGCAACACCAAAGAATGTTCAAACTACTGCACAATTGCACTCATCTTACATGCTAGTAAAGTAATGCTCAAAATTCCCCAAGCCAGGCTTCAGCAATACGTAAACCATGAACTTCCAGATGTTCAAACTGGTTTTAGAAAGGGCAAAGGAACCAGGGATCAAATTTACAACATCTTCTGGATCATGGAAAAAGCAAGAGAGTTCCAGAAAAACATGTATTTCTGCTTTATTGACTATGCCAAAGCCTTTGACTGTGTGGATCACAATAAACTGTGGAAAATTCTGAAAGAGATGGGAATACCAGACCACATGATCCACCTCTTGAGAAACCTATATGCAGGTCAGGAAGCACCAGTTAGAACTGGACATGGAACAACAGACTGGTTCCAAATAGGAAAAGGGGTGCGTCAAGGCTGTATATTGTCACCCTGCTTATTTAACTTATATGCAGAGTACAGCATGAGAAACGCTGGGATGGAAGAAGCACAAGCTGGAATCAAGATTGCCGGGAGAAATATGAGTAGCCTCAGGTATGCAGATGACACCACCCTTATGGCAGAAAGTGAAGAAAAACTAAAAAGCCTCTTGATGAAAGTGAAAGAAGAGAGGGAAAATGTTGGCTTAAAGCTCAACATTCAGAAAACGGAGATCATGGCATCTGGTCCTATCACCTCATGGAAAATAGATGGGGAAACAGTGGAAACGGTGTCAGATTTTATTTTTGGGGGCTCCAAAATCACTTCAGATGGTGACTGCAGCCATGAAACTAAAAGACACTTACCCCTTGGAAGAAATGTTATGACCAAACTAGATAGCATATTGAAAAGCAGAGACGTTACTTTGCCAACAAAGGTCTGTCTAGTCAAGGCTATGATTTTTCCAGTGGTCATGTATGAATGTGAGAGTTGGACTGTGAAGAAAGCGGAGTGCTGAAGAATTGATGCTTTTGAACTGTGTTGTTGGAGAAGACTCTTGAGAGTCCCTTGGACTGCAAGGAGATCCAACCAGTCTATTCTAAAGGATATTCGTCCTGGGTGTTCTTTGGAAGGAATGATGCTAAAGCTGAAACTCCAGTACTTTGGCCACCTCATGTGAAGAGTTGACTCATTGGAAAAGACTTTGATGCTGGGAGGGATTGGTGGCAGGAGGAAAAGAGGACGAGAGAGGATGAGATGGCTGGATGGCATCACCGATTCGATGGACGTGAGTTTAAGTGAACTCTGGGAGATGGTGTTGGACAGGGAGGCCTGGCGTGCTGTGATTCATGGGGTCGCAAAGAGTCAGACACGGCTGAGTGACTGAACTGAACTGAACTGAACTGAAACTTAGCATATTGGTGGATGGATAGAAAAATAGATATATGATAGAATAAGTCTAGTAAAATGTTAATTGTAGGATTTAGGTAGGGGACATAGGGTGCTACCTGTAAAATTTGCTGTGTCTGTAATTTTTTTTATAATAAAATATTGAGGCAATAAAACTTCTACCTGGTAATGTTACTTCTCTGTCTAAAAGCCTTGGTTTCTTCCGTAGTATTCCCACTGCATAATTTGACATCTTGACTCATCAGCATAGCTCTCACCGAGCCCCCTACCTATGCCAAGTCGGCAGACCACCAGGTAGAACAGATGACAATGCAGAGAGAGAGAGACAGCTTTGCACTTCTACTTAGCGTGACCAACTTGCCCTAATTTGCCCATGACTGTCCTGATTTTAAAAGTGAATTTCCTACCTCTTGTTAAATCCTTCAGTTCAGTTCAGTCAGTCAGTTTTATCTGACTTTTTGCGACCTCATGGACTACAGTATGCCAGGCTTCCTTGTCCATCACCAAATGCTAGAGCTTGCCCAAATGCATGTCCATCAAGTAGGTGATGACATGCAAACATCTCATCCTCTATCAGCCCTTCTCTTCCCGCCTTCAATCCTTCCCAGCATCAGGGTCTTTTCAATGAGTCATTTCTTTGCATCAGGTGGTCAAAGTATTGCAGTTTCAGCTTCACCATCAATTCTTCCAATGAATATTCAGGACTGATTTCCCTTAGGATTGACTGATTTGATCTCCTTGAAGTCCAAGGGACTCTCAAGAGTCTTCTCCAACACCAAGGTTAAAAAGCATCAATCTGTGGTACATATACACAATGGAATATTACTCTGCCATTAAAAAGAATACACTTGAATCAGTTCTAATGAGGTGGATGAAACTGGAGCCTATTATACAGAGTGAAGTAAGCCAGAAAGAAAAACACCAATACAGTATCAATCAATTCAGTTCAGTTGCTCAGTCATGTTCGACTCTTTGCAACCCCATGAATTGCAGCATGCCAGGCTTCCCTGTCCATCACCAACTCCCAGAGTTCACCAAAACTCATGTCCATCGAGTCCGTGATGCCATCCAGCCATCTCATCCTCTGTCGTCCCCTTCTCCTCCTGCTCCCAATCCCTCCCAGCATCAGTCTTTTCTAATGAGTCAACTCTTCGCATGAAGTGGCCAAAGTATTGGGGTTTCAGCTTTAGCATCATTCCTTCCAAAGAACACCCAGGACTGATTTCCTTTAGAATGGACTGGTTGGATCTCCTTGCAGTCCAAGGGATTCTTGAGAGTCTTCTCCAACACCACAGTTCAAAAGCATCAATTCTTCTGCACTCTACCTTCTTCACAGTCCAACTCTCACATCCACACATGACTAGTGGAAAAATTATAGCCTTGACTAGATGGATCTTTGTTGGCAAAGTAATGTCTCTGCTTTTCAATATGCTATCTAGGTTGGTCATAACTTTCCTTCCAAGGAGTAAGCGTCTTTTAATTTCATGGCTGCTATCAACATCTTCAGTGATTTTGGAGCCCCCAAAAATAAAGTCTGACACTTTTTCCACTGTTTCCCCATCTATTTCACATGAAGTGATGGGACCAGATGCCATGATCTTAGTTTTCTGAATGTTGAGCTTTAAACCAACATTTTCACTCTCCTCTTTCACTTTCATCAAGAGGCTTTTTAGCTCCTCTTCACTTTCTGCCATAAGGGTGGTGTCATCTGCATATCTGAGGTTATTGATGTTTCTCCTGGCAATCTTGATTCCAGGTTGTGCTTCTTCCAGCCCAGCATTTCACATGATGTACTCTGCTTATAAGTTAAACAAGCAGGGTGACAATATACATCCTTGATGTACCCCTTTTCCTATTTGGAACCAGTCTGTTGTTCCATGTCCAGTTCTAACTGTTGCTTCCTGACTTGCATATAGGTTTCTCAAGAGGCAGGTCAGGTGGTCTGGTATTCCCATCTCTTTCAGAGTTTTCCACAGTTTATTGTGATCCACAGAGTCAAAGGCTTTGGCATAGTCAATAAAGCAGGAATAGATGTTTTTCTGAAACTCTCTTGCTTTTTCCATGATCCAGTGGATGTTAGCAATTTGATCTCTGGTTCCTCGGCCCTTTCTAAAACCAGCTTGAATATCTGCAAATTCACGGTTTATGTATTGCTGAAGCCTGGCTTGGAAAATTTTGAGCATTACTTTAATAGTGTGTGAGATGAGTGCAATTGTGCAGTAGTTTGTGCAATCTTTGGCATTGCTTTTCTTTACTCACACGTATATATGGAATTTAGAAAGATGGTAATGATAACCCTGTATGAGAGCCAGCAAAAGAGACAGATGTATAGAACAGTCTTTTGGACTCTGTGGGAGAGGGTGGGATGATTTGGGAGAATGGCATTGAAACATGTATAATATCATATTTGAAATGAATTGCCAGTCCAGGCTTGATACATGATACAGGATACTCGGGGTTGGTGCACTGGGATGACCCAGAGGGATGGTATGGGGAGGGAGGTGGGAGGGGTGTTCAGGATGGGGATCACATGTACACCCGTGGTGGATTCATATTGATGTATGGCAAAACCAATACAATGTTGTTAAGTTAAAAAATAAATAAATAAAAATTAAATAAAATTAATTAATTTTAAAAA